>JAODJX010000083.1:13233009-13245993 GCA_026776945.1 Isichthys henryi
CCCCCCCCCCTCCCCACCCCAACTCCCTCATCGGCCTGCTATCTTCATGCCTGAGCCTCCCCGCCACCCTCGGGGGAACGCCAGCCACGGAACCCATCGTGCCAGCGGCTGAGCCGCCATCTGACATGCCTACGGAGGCACTGCGCTCAGAGGGTGCGGTCAGAGTGCCCGGCCAGATCACGCCGGCGCCTGCCGTCCCCCTGCGCATCCTGAACAAGGGGCCCGAATACTTCCGGCGCACGGCCGAGCCCAACCCCAAGCGGCTAAGCGCCGTAGAGCGGCTGGAGGCCGACAAGGCAAAGTACGTGAAGAGCCAGGAGGTGATGAAGAGCCGACAAGAGCCGGTGAAGCCGCCAGCCGGCCAGGCCACCACCCCCAAGGCCTGCAACAACAATGCCAAGGCAGACAGCTGTGTGCAGAGGGGCAACCTCAACCTGGACATTCTGAGGAACATTCTGAACAGCTCAGAGGGCACGTCGGCTGGTAAGGCCCAGGGCGCACGCAGCTGGGCGCCTCGGCGCTCAGCTGAGCCGGCAGGCAACCTGAACGTCAGCCGGCGCCTCCTAGAGGAGGGATCGAGCCACCTGCCGCCGCTATATGCCTCTCACAGTTCCTCGGACATCAGGAGGGCGTGTCACGGCAAGGCCTACCGCGTGGCACCCAGCTGTGGCTCCGCCCCTCCGCTGCCGACCAGGCGCGGTGCCCCGCCCGTCACCGTACCGCCTCTGGAGACAGATGGGGTTGGGTCAGTGCTCTCGGCCGGGGCACCCCCCCTGCGCCGATCCAAATCTGACCTGAGCGAGCGACTGGGGGTCCGGCCCGACGCTGACCAGTTCTTCAGCCACTGTGGCCTGGACCCCGAGGAGATGGAGAACACGGACGTGGAGAGCGGCCCCCGTGCCGGCTCCGACATCATCTCGCTGAACTTCCGCAGCGCTAGCGTGCTCAGCTCGGACCGCGAACGCTCAGCCCACAGTGACGGCGAGCCCACGGACGACGAGGACGATGGGGACCGTGTGCCCTATGGCATCTCGGCTGTGGAGCGCAATGCTCGCGTTATCAAGTGGCTATACGGCATCCGGCAGGCCCGTGAGACACACAGGGTCTCTCATGTCTGACGGCAGTGCGCCCTGCACAAACACTTGGAAGATATTGCCCACAGGGACCCAAAGCGATCCATTTGGACTCCCCCTCTCCTAGCAGGGCTCTGCTGTTTCATTTGGGCCCGGCTCCACTGATCGGGTCCCTCCTGCGGTACCAGCGAGCGGGTCACCATGTGCCATCTTATTACCCAGCAGCCTTTGTGGTGTAAAGGCTTGCCCTGACAGCTGTAAATTTCACTTGCCGAAATAAACTGTTTTTTCATTTAAATGTTTTGAAGACGTGTATATACCTCAAAGTGACCAAATCTGTGATTATTATGGTGGTATGCGCTACATGTCGAAAAAGAAAAAAAAGTCGTTCCCCTACAGTCTGTTATATTCTGATGCAGGTGTTCGGCTGTGACATGCAGTGTTCAGTACTTGGTTGAGAATATCAGCACGTTTTGTTCACTTTTTATTTAGCGTTGATCTGGTTAATAAAGAAATAGGGGCAACTCTGTGAACCTGGAAGAGCAAATTGATTCTAAATAAATAAATAAGACGGAAGAAAATCTGGGTGTGTAAAGGCGAGCCGGCACCACTGGATCCCATAATGTACCCCCTCTCATACACCTGTATACCATAAAGTTCCTGCTCCCATACACCTGTATCCCACAATGTACCCGTCCCCATGCACCTGTATCCCATAACGTACTCACTCCGATACACCTGTATCCCATTATGTACCCGTCCCCATACACCTGTATCCTGTAACATTCCTGCACCCATACACCTCTATCCCATAATTAACCAGCTCCCATACACCTGTATCCCATAACTTACCCACTCTTATACACCTGTATCCCATGACTTACCCGCTCCCATACACCTGTATCCCCTAACTTACCCGCTCCTATACACCTCTATCCCCTGACTTACCCGCTCCTAAGATACCCGTAAACTACAGTTTCAGCTACTTGTCGTTTTTAGGGCATTGCTGAGACTTGAATTACTGCACAGCATGGAAGTCGGAGGGATGTCATTGGACTGGAAGAAGCACCCGTAAGTATGTTACCACGGCAGCAGAGAGGCTTATGTGCTCAGTCCCAGGGATGCTTTCTTAAGGATTTATGTATTTAGCTTTAGGACGATTCTGCAAAATTTAATATCCTGTTAATGTTATTAGATTTCTACTCAAATCGAATTAGATGAGCCGAGGAATGGCAACATGCTGTTAGGCAACCATCTATGTATGGTGAAGGCTATAACCTCCACAAGGAGGTACAGATTCAAGGCGGATGTCCCAGTCACATCTGCCTGCTAGCATCAGAACGCCTGTAGAAAGCTCTTAGGTTTCTACAAGTTTGCTGCCAAGTGTCGTCAACACAAAGCAGAGTGATGAGACTGCGGAGAAATGTAGCGTTTCTGTTCATGTGATTGGGATTCGTCCCTCTGCTGGTCATTTATATTCATTACAAAAACAGCCCTGGAACCCCTTAGCCTTACAAAGGTGTCAAATAAATTGTTTCATCATGGTTCATTAGATTTGTTTGTTTTCCATATACTCAGGTGACACTGTTATTTTATGAATTTTATAAAGGTACCACATATTTCAATATGGTGAATTATCCCCGTAGATGATAATTGAAGGATCGAGGTTACTGGAATTTAAATGAACCTAAACTGAAGGAGCCATGACAGCAAGGCTGTAAATCACTGGCTTGCAGTGTCTTGCTCACCCAGTGCAGTGGTGTGTCTTTCTCATCCAGTGCAAGCCAGCGGACCAAGGCGCAGCACTCATGATGGCTGCTGATGCAGGACTGCCCCCAGACAGGCGATGCAGCTGTAGCTAACACTGCCACCTAGTGGAATGTATTCCTTACTACAGCAGTCACTCAAAGACAGTGTTACCCACGTTTCTAAACTAATTAATTAGCCTTGATTGACTATATTTCTTGACTCAAATCCTGTTACGCTGAATACGACAGGGCATATTTAAAAAAAAATCAGTAACATTAAACCAAAACTGCTCCACAGACATGATTAATACTGAAATAAATTAGATAAATGAAAATCATTTTAAAGACTAATTTTGTGTTTTGCATTTCCTGGTAAATATCTGCAGATTTATTCTAATATTAAGCTTATAGATTTAAAATAACGATCGTTCATATTGAATAAGAATTTTCATTGTAATTGTTATTTACGCACTTACTCAGTCATAACCTACAGGCAGTTTGGAAATGTCACTTAGCCTAACCCTAACCCTAAGCCATTAAGCTATAAGTAGGACAGACCTGTAATCTTCACGGAATAATTAGATAGTAATTACGTTACACTGGTTTATGAGTTCATACCGTAATGGAGTTGTAAAACTGTATGCATTTGTTGAGAGTTAAGTAACGGCCTTGAACTGAAGGTGTTTGATTTGCTGAACCACAATGATTCATTTCAGGTGAGGCAGCTATCTTTTTAGAGGACGTGCATCGAGGACAGGCTACGTCTCACACATCTAGGTATGAATGGTGAGAGCTGATGAATTATGTCGATCTGTCCGTACATATTTTACCTGCTTATCCTGGTCAAGGTCACGGTGGGGGGGCTGGAGCCTATCCCACAAAACATATGGCACAGTTTGGGGTACAGGCTGAATTCCAATGTAGTACAAAAGGAAAATCACATGGCTTTGCTGTGCATTCAGTTAATACAGTACAACAATACACCACGTATTTCAAAAGTTCAAAATAGGCACAGGTACGGGAAATATGTCATTTGAGTCAGATGCTGTTATCCTGAATTGAGCCGGTGGCTCGCTGGTGGCTGGATAAATGCAGGTCCATGCCACTGCGGACCCACTCCAGACGAGGAAAGCAAAATGAACGATATGGGGTTTGAAAGTGGCACAGTTAGGTGAGAGAGAGCGTGAGCGGTCGAGAGAGCAGGGCTGCCAAGTCTCACGCACCTGGAAGAAATCTTACAGCAAATCTATATTATTCCGTTGTGAAATGAAAATTAGCTTCATCAATGGTGTTGGGGTCATTTGCAAACTTTACAGACTATTTACCTGGTAATAAGAGCGTTACATACATGTGAATGCGTGTGCATTTGTCTCGAACTGAAAATCTCACGCCAGCCAGTTGACCAAAGTTGGCGACCTTGAGAGCATGGATGACCACCTGCTAATTTTGCTTGATTGATTCATTTCTTTTGGTCGCCATCAGTTCTCCTGCTCAGGTGTTTCCTCCATGGCCATTTCCCTGTTGTTTTTTTCGCCCAAGGTGAAGGACACGTTATTTTTTACGCCCATGGAACAAATGGAACGAAGGTCTCTTCTACGGTAAGTTACAAACCACAGAGGCTACCTGTTAGTCTGTCTGGTATCAGCCCTGTAATTCTGAGCTTTGAATCGTATCATATACTTTCCAATACTTCTGATCGGTAGGAATTCAGCACCGCGGCGAATCAGCTGGATATCATCAGCGTGTGGCTCCACGGGTGAACCCGACACAGGGGGCGTGAGCCTTCTTTGAAGGAGCAAGCGCTTTGGTGCAAGAGCCACATTGACGCCACACGCCACGCGGCTCTGTTTCGGCTCTGTACCTGAGCACCGTTAGAAGAAAAATGTGCTGTTGAAATAAACAAGACGATTAAATGTCCAAAATTCTGATTGTCTGAAAGTCCCAAGCAGAGACAGACCTTTTTAGCGGTGTGATGTGAAACTGTCAATTCTGTGCTCGCGCAGTGGCTGTTCAGAGCTCCACAAGTGTCAGGGTCAGCACCTGTTGTCTTTTGTGTCCCTTCCTCATTTGGCCAGCAGGTGTCGCTGGCCATCCTGTCCGTCCTGTCAGCCTTTGTGTTTGCCCTACTCCCTGTCAGCCTGAGCATGCGGTTATCTCTAATCACCTCTTGTGTGTTTGAATCCCATCTCCTCTGCTTTTGTATTTTGTTCCCTAGTGTTTCATTTGTATCTCTTCTCTAGTTCCTGTGATTCTGTGGACTGTTTTTCAGTTTGGGGTTTTCGCTTTGCCTTGGTTCTGTTTTGCCTGCCGCCGTTATTTTCCCGGTGTTAGTTTCTTAGGTTCCCCATTTTGATCTCCCAGTTCATTGAGTTAATTTTTAGTTTCACCTGTTGCCTGTTTTCTTGTGCTAATCCTTGTTATATCCTGATTGCTCACTGTCCTGCACCCTCCCCAATTTGGTTTTCATCTGTCCTGTACTACCCTGGTTAACCTTTTGTATTTAAGTTCCTGAATCATTGACGTTATGTTCCAGACGTTTGAGTGTGTGTTTTGTGGCCTGCCTGCCCACCCCTTATTTCCCTGCCACATTTATAGTTAATCTTTGTTTCATATTTAGTTTTGACCCCTCGTAGTCCATTTATTTTGTAGTGTTCTTTGTGTGTTCAGTTTTATTTAGTAAACCCCTGTGTTCCTGTGAGCCGCCAGTGGGTCGTCCACATTCTATTCCTGCCTGCACGATTCCTCACCCCTGAGCCAGAACCTCCCAGGTCCATGACGCACAGTCTTAGCGGCACTCAGTGTGAACACAAGCCTTTAGCATGATATGCTAATGAGCATATTAAAGTCTGGACACCATTGCCTTGCATGTAATTTAAAAAATTACAAGATGTAACAGTAGCATGTGTCTGCGTCTCATAGGGATTCTCGGTCCGATGGTTCCCGTAGCACAACAAGGGGAACCTTGTGCTAGCAATGCAAAGGCTGGGTTTAAATCCCAGGAAGTGCACAGAGTTCCTAACTCTTGCTTCACCAGTTGTTCTGGGTCAGTTAAAAGCGTATCTAGACTCATGCTCATAGAAGTAGCAAACTAAAACAGCGATTCTCAATTCATGAGTCGTGGCATGTTGTGAAAGGGTCATGAGGCAGAGCTGGAAATGTAGCCATTTTAAAACTAGCAAGCTCCAATGCTGATCCACGATCAGATTTTCCAGCCCCAGTCCTAGAATTAACCTATATAAACAGGTCTCGGGTCTGCAAATGCTTAGGCAAAACTAATGAACACTCAATCAATCAAAGAAGCCAATCCACAGATGTTTAATTTAAAATTCACCTGCACATCCAATCAGATTTGTCCGATAGGCTTCAACTGGAGTAAATTGCAGAGTCTGCTGCACGCTTGATCATAGTGTTAATTTAGACCTTTACCTGATACAAGATCGAGACTGAGCTGGCGTGGTAAAGATTGGGTTGCAGTGTAAACAAGGTTAAGAACCACTGAACTAAAACTAATATATCAGAACTGAAATGCCACCCATGTATCCTGAAGGCCAAGGTCAAACGAACACCATTCAGTGCTAAACGGGTTAATTATTAATGATAATAGGGGTGGCCTTCATCTTCTTATCAAGTGGATTGATTGCCCATGGAGTAATATGGCCGCGCAGCGCCTTGACTCATCGTCTTGCGATAAGCGTGGTTCTGCAGTGCTCTGCCAGTGGGCTTTGGGCACGGGGGGGTAATGGGCACATGCAGACAAGCAGAAATGACCGTCTCTAAATGCTGACTTGCCACTTTCAGTTCCAGCACCTTTTCTGTGCTATCAGATAAGCAGTGCAGTCATCAATGGAACTGAAAAGTATTTCAGTTACATGTATATAAAATACAAATTCTGGATGTGAAACCAGAGATATAGTGGCATGCAATAAACTATTAACATGAAATATTTCAAGTAATGTCTGGGGAAGTGTGATACAGTGACAAGACTGCTACCTAAATTTGGTGTACATTACAGTTGAAATACATACAAAGGTATGTAAACTTTATTTTTTATACCATGTAACCTGAATGGTCAGCTGTTTCACAGACCAGACTTGAATGGCCTGCTTTCCCATGATGCACTGGACAGCCAATAGATGCGGGCCAAATGATGAAAAAGACCACAGACACTGAGGAACATGGCTGGACTCGCAGCTGAAAACTTCACCAGGTACACTGTACTTTTGGTATTTCCAAAAAGGGCCATTAGTTTTGCGCTGTGCAGCACTTCTTGCGTTGGTCATGTAGAAGGAGGCAGAATGCGGCAATCAACTGGCATATGAAAACCAACACGATGGTACCGCACTTTTGATACATTTTCGAAATATCAAAAGTATAGTGCCTGGCGAAATGAAAAGGCGGTCTAACTCACATGAGTGGAGGATCACCAGCGGTTGAAACCCTGATATAAATATGAATGACATGATGGAAGGTATTGATAATAACAACAGACTCAGTGAAAATGGATGACTCTTTAACGCACATAAGCATGTGCCGTCAGCAACGAACACCATGATTATTTGGTTGAAAGGTGACGTAAGGAGGACACTGGCCGATGGAGACCCCAGTGACCAACAGTAACCCTATAATTTAATTCCTCAAACTGGCATCACGAGAAAACACTCGCTTATGTAAGACGAGACGGACTTGCCTCTCAAAAGGCATATGACTAGATCCTAGATGCATGTTCTCACTGGAGGACTCTGTGGTTTCCCTATTTCCTGATTCTTAAAAAAAATAAACATCCCTGCCTTCCAGTGAAGAGGGTACATTCGTTCAGCTTGAGAGAGGTTGCCCAGACAACCTACAATAGCACATTTACCCAGAAGTGACCCCAGCTGATCAAAATGAATGTAGGTTACTTCAGTATAAACCAGAATGTCTGCAAAGATAACTTCACACAACAAAATTACAAATATAAAAGTGTGGGGAAAAAAAAGAAAAAATGATCATTATTTTAATTGTTTATGGCCCTTATAAATTTAACGTGACTATAATGCAAAAAATAATAAATTAATGTATTACCAGATATTATCGTCCGTTCTACACATGCAGCGTATAATAATTCTAATGATATAATTTATACAATGCAGATTTAATAGTCCTGTTCTCTGGAATTTTCGCTGGCCCATGCAGTAACAACTCGCTGCAAGCTGATTCAATCAACACACTGCATTTAGTCAGGCAGCACAAAAGGGTTTCAAAGCAGGGTGTCCGGAGAGCTAAAAGATGAGGACAGCTCAGTTTTGCTACCCGTTGCTCTGTTCCATCAATTAAACAACAAGAAGCTGTTCATGGAACATGCTATTCAGTGGGACAAATGCTATTGTCTTCCATCTTGCAAAAATGCAGAAATTTTATTTAAGTGGCCCTTTCATGTTTGTTCATAGCTGATGTGACAGTATGGTGGAGCAGCTCTGATGCAGCAGTGCGATGCTTCATTGCTCCAGGGCAGAGATGGTAGAGAAAATATAAAGCAGTAGGTATTGCACAATACAAAGGATTACTGGACCAGATCTAAGGAAATTAAGGATAAAGTTCATCCCAACATGCAGGTGGTATAACAAAAATAATATTGCATATTGGTATACACACACACACACACACACGCACACACACATACCCTGACCTATACTTATATCTTTGTGGGGACCATCCTTTTTTGTTCTATGGGAAAAACCCTAATCCAAACAATGATGACCTTCACCCCTAAGCAGCCCTAACCTTAACCATAAGTAACCAAACAAAGTACAAGTCTTTTGGTATTTTAGTTTTTTGATTGTATTCACATATTTTTTTTAAAAAATTGAGATTCCTGTTGTGGGGACTGAAGAAATTGTCTCCTCAAGGTAACAATAACAGGTTTTTATCAATATATACAGGACCACACACACACACACAGATATTTTAATAGAGAGCTATAGATATTATACTGCTTCGTGCTTTAACATACTGACACCCTCTACTGACCTTTTGATCTAATGATGCCCCCATGGTGAGTGTGGACCACCTTCCCAGGGGGGCTGTTAAACTTAAGGCATTCAGACCTTCTGCAGACCGTCCGTAGACCATCCGCAGACTATCCGCAGACCATCCACAGACCGTCCGTATTCACCTGAGGACAGCCTACACATGCCAGACCTTGAAGCCATTTCCTAACCCTGCGATTGTCTCTCCCGACAAACAGGTGTCCATGGACCCAGTTCAAGGTCGCCATGGCGATTGTGGTTTTAGCCAACGTTCTGCTAGTGGGGAGGTAAACTGGGGGTGGGAAGGTGGGAGGGGATCACAGCTCACAGAGCGTATAAATGCAGCTAGATCTCAGACAGAGGACACTTGTCCAGCTTTTTTTCTCTGTCGCCCTGCAGCTATCATGGTTATCAGCGTTGCCCTGATCTGGGGGGTTGTGGTGGGTTTCTGCTGCTGCCTCTGGCTGCTTTTAGGCATCCGCAGAAGGTAAGAACTCCACGCCTTTGCTAGTCCTCATACAATCTGCTGCTGCATCACCTGATTTAACTTCTGCATTTTTATTGTAAATAGGCTGTGGTTTATCTACACACCCCTGTTGGCAGGTGTTACATCGGCTTTGTGTCCTTTTCTAAAGATAAAAAAATGCACATTTAAAAAGAAACATTATTAACAAATTAAAAATGTTATGTTGCAATACACCTAATGTTTTTGTGTCGAATGTGTGGTTTGAACCACTTTATCATTTTATCATATTTAAGGACTATTGCGTATGAATAAAACTGCTCCATAATAAAACAACTCTATTACCCTTAAAAACAAACTTAAGCTGTGGATGGCACTGCAATGTGAGCATGGATTGGAGGATGAGGCACACTGTGAGAGCGAGTCAATTTTATTGGTGCAGAAGGGTGAGGGTGTGGCTCTATCTCAGACAGCCCGGCGAGCCCCCAGTAGAGAATGGCCTTTTTCCGTACCTGGGCTGTGCCCTCCAGTTCGGCGCCAACCCCCTGGAGTTCCTACGCAGCCGCCAGAGGCGGTACGGCCACATCTTCACCTGCAAGATCGCCGGCCAGTACGTGCACTTCCTGTGTGACCCCTTCTCCTACCACGCCGTCATCCGCCAGGGCCGCCATCTCGACTGGAAGAAGTTCCACTTCTCTGCCTCTGTCAAGGTAAAACAAATAGATAGCTGTTTAGCCAATTCTGAGGCTCAGCGTAGAATCACTGATAACAGGCTCCCGCTGAGTGGCCTCGTAAGTGACCCTGCCATCTTCGGGTCATTGTTTTAGGCATTTGGGCATGAAAGCATGGACCCGAGTCACGGCTACACCACCGAGAACCTGCACCAGACCTTCCTGAAGACGCTGCAAGGTGACGCGCTGCCCTCGCTCATAGAGAACATGATAGAGAACCTGCAGAACGTCATGTTGCATTCGGACACCTTGAAGGCCAGTGCTACCACCTGGGAGGTAGACGGCATCTTCGCCTTCTGCCACAAGGTCATGTTCGAGTCAGGCTACCTGACCCTCTTTGGCAAGGAGCTCAGCAGCCAGGAGGACCAGAGATTGGCCCGCCAGGAAGCCCAAAGAGCCCTTGTACTGAACGCGTTGGAGAACTACAAGGAGTTCGACAAGATCTTCCCTGCCTTGGTAGCTGGTCTGCCCATCCACGTGTTCAAGAGTGGCCACAGTGCCCGGGAGAACCTGGCCCGCACGTTGCTGCACGAGAACCTGAGCCGACGCAAGGGCATGTCAGACCTGATCTCATTACGCATGCTCCTCAATGACACACTCTCCACCTTCACCGACATCAGCAAAGCCAGAACACACGTGGCTCTGTTGTGGGCCTCACAGGCCAACACACTGCCTGCCGCATTCTGGACCCTCTTCTACATGATCAGGTACCGTTTAATGGCTGGGGAACTTGTCCATTTCCTGAAACTCCCTCTTGGGGCCACTGAGAAAGTGGTTTGTGAAATCTTGCAATTGGAAACCTCCAATTAGCTTGTCTCACATCACCCACCAACCCTCCATCTCTCCCCACTCCGCCCCCCCCCAGGAGTCCAGAAGCAATGAGAGCAGCCAAGGAGGAGGTAGAGCGGACGCTGGAGAGGTCAGGACAGTGCGCCCGCCTAGGGGGCCCGCAACTTACCCTGACACGCGAGGAGCTGGACAACATGCCTGTTCTGGGTACGTGCAGAGCGATCAGTCCAGATTAGTGTCAACCACAGCATAGACCAATGTCGATCAAGCCACTAAGCAACATAGGTGGCCACCTAAGCTGCCATCTTACGAAAGGGTGGCGACTTAGCAAACTGGTAGTATTACCCCAAGGTGCGAGAGGCATGTAGAGTGCACTGTTTGAGACAAAGTGAAATTGGGTGGGGAGGTTTGCCTGGGGTATGTGGGCACCACATGAGTTTTGACTGGCACTGATAAAGACTTCACTGGAAACACTGGGAACTAATGGGCGAAATCTGCATGATTGCTAAACCTCAATTGTTATTAATTAGCCTCGAATAATAGAACAGATGTACTGTTTAGTTATGCTCTTTGACTCATTGTCCCACAGACAGCATCATCAAGGAGGCCATGAGGCTGTCCAGCGCCTCACTCAACGTCCGAGTGGCGAAACAGGACTTCCTGCTGCACCTGGACAACAAGGAGTCGTACCGCATCCGCAAGGACGACGTGATAGCCTTGTACCCACAGTTACTGCACTTTGACCCTGAGATCTATGAGGACCCACTGGTGAGTCGCCACGGCTGTACGGACTCAGCACGTGAACGCAATTTCCTTATCTTCCTTTCCAAAACGTACGAATGAGATGGGACCAAACTCATCTGACCCCATTTCTTCTGTTTCCCTGTAGTCATACAAGTATGACCGGTACCTGGATGAGAACAGGCAGGAGAAGACATGCTTTTACCGCAACGGACGAAAACTGCGATATTATTACATGCCATTTGGCTCTGGAGTCACCAAATGTCCTGGTCGTTTCTTCGCCGTCCATGAGATCAAGCTTTTCCTCTCTCTGTTACTCTCCTTCTTCGAGATGGAGCTCCTGGACTCGGGTGTGAAAGTGCCCCCCCTTGATCAGTCCCGCGCTGGCCTGGGCATTTTGCAACCCACATACGATGTGAACTTTAGGTACAGGCTGAAATCTCAGTAGAGAACTGTAACCTACATTCTGTAAATATTGTATATTTCTACTATATTTCCCTATAAAATGTGTATAAAGGTATATTATAGTAAAGTGTTAGAGATGCAGAAAAATCGTGGATGGAAATCTATCGATTTGTTACATACACAGATTTAACCATAATTAGCAGCCTGTTTTCCATGGAGGTTTAGTGAGGGACAGCCTGTCTCATCATTACTAATATTTACTGGATTGTCTGTTAGATGATCTTCCGAATAATAGTTGAGAAAGGTTCATTTTTTTTAAGTTACACATTTCTCGTGGGTCGAGCAACTACACTGATAAAAAAATGTGAGTAATGTATGAGTAATAAAATGATAAACAGCACAGCGTGTTACTCGGGGTCAGAAAAGGTCTGTCACAGAACTTCCAGGCAAAGATCAACCAGTTAAAAATATATGAAGGATGTCATTATATCATTATTATTTCTCATAAACAATGAGTCATACAGTGATGATTTCTGGATGCATGATGTGCTCATTTACATTTGCCAAGAAATCCTCTAGAATGTGTTCATCTGTTTCACTATGTTTACTGCTTTAATGCACAGCACAAGCGATAATGAATAAAACAACAAATGCATATAAGGCTCTTACTGAATGGAATCATTCATATAACCATATACCCATGTGATCAAAAGCCGACACACACACACAGACCTGTACTCATATCTTTCTGAGTGATCATCCATTCGTTTCTATAGTCAAAACCCTAATCTCACCAATGACAACCGTAACCCTACCCAGCCCTAACTTTAACCATAAGTAACCACAGAAAATAAAAGGCTTTTGGCATTATTAGTTTTTTGATTGCAGTAACAGATATTTATAAAACTGAATTTCCTCTTGTGGGGCTGAAAAAATGGTCCCCGCAACATGAAAACAACAGGCTTTTATCTCATTGTGGGGATCAAATGTTCCCACAATGTAATATGCATTTGACCCCCCCTCCGCCCC
>JAODJX010000083.1:13264740-13278518 GCA_026776945.1 Isichthys henryi
ATCTTATCACTTGGATGGTTTTTTTTTGGGGCCGGGGGGTTTAATTTTGTTTTGATCCTTTACAGTCTGTGCCCCCCCCCCCCCCCCCGCTAATAAACCCATCATTCAATTGCCCGTTTATCTTAAATCCTCTGCATTGTATGTGTGTCTGTGCTGAGCCTGGGAGACTTTTTGGAGCTGCACCGACATACGGTGTCTGAACACCCTGTCCCACACACTCAGACAATCACATTCAAGAGTCATTAGTGGTGCAGTCACCCTCAGGTTCAGCATCCGTATCGGATTGGGCAAACTGTGGACCAAACGAGAACCAATCACCATACTGATCTGTTCCAACCAGTTGTCATTACAATTTACCAAGGTTGGGCTGTCACTTATCTGCATGGGTTACCATGTTATACAGAAAAGGAGGGAACTCGACCTTATGGAATCATTCAGTCTAAATGACTAGAGCACCTAAACTTGCGCTGCCACACATATCGAAATGACAAGGATATCGCTTTGTATAGGCGCAAGTTCAGCGACTGAAGCCTGTAGGAGATCCAGGAATAGAGGGTTCCTATCAGCCTTCTCCAGACAGAGCGAAGGATGTCAGACTGAGGTGCTGGTCAGAGATTATCTGGATCCCCCTGGGCTCTGCTCAACCCAACATGACCACAGCAGTAAGATGATTTTACCAGGAGAACTGGAGTTGCAGGACATTACATGGCACAGGAGTAAGAGGGATACCAATGTCTATTGTGGGTCATACCTGCCGATAGTGCCATTCTGCAGGTGACCCCACTGTTACATCACTGCCTGCAGTCACGGCCAGTTTGCTTACCCAGGGCAGACGGGGGGAGTCCAGGTGAGTGGGGGCCTCTCTTTTCCAGGGGCCTCCAGCCTGCTTCATGTTCTGCTGGGCTTGGCTGGGTAGCTCAGGTACACGGAACTGTGGACGAGCAAGGGGTGGGGATGGGGGGGGGGGATCGATTGATATGCCACTGCAAATGGGACAGGTTTCCCAAGAAGCATTAGGAAAATGTACACGCACAGCCTTCTGGGAAATGAGCGCCCCCTTGTCGTTCGGGCAAGTCCACTTCGCTATAGGGCCGTTTCGGGCAAAGGTACAGAAAGACTAAACGGTATCAGATCTCACATTTCTAAAACACATAGAATGGGCCATTGTAAGCAGCTCGTCACCTTAAATTCACACATGACACCTTGGGGGCATTATAAAGAGCGTGTATAAATGTATTTTGGTTGTTTCATCTCAGCTGTAATCAGATATGTGACGATTTAAACTAAGAGTGCAGACTGAACCGTTTGCCTGTATGCAACTTCATGAGGGTAGTTATTCTCAACGAGGAACGGCGTCACGCCGGTGGTAGCGTTTGTCATGTCGCTTTCTATTGAAAAGCACGAGTGGAAAAAGGGAAAACATGAGAAGGCCTGACTTTCGGTTTCACATCTTCTGCGCATTCAGAATCACTGACCCCAAACCCGGGTCACTTTGTAACTCTGAGAAGGTCGATAAATTATTTAGCGATCGAGGAGCTGGGCGCATTCAGGCGAGCTTCTCTATCACAACAGCTGCGTGGAAGTGGATAGTGCGGGTGGCTTCCAGTGTGATGCAGTTAAGACTGTGGAGCTGGCCAATCGCTCCACCGCCCCCCCCCTCGCCCCCCATCATGTTAGTGTGCCAGTTTAAGGCCTTTGCTCTGGCTTCGTGACGCCATAGTGAGCTGATGCATTATTCATGCAACCCGAGAACTGAATCCGACTGATGCCCAGTCTACTCCGTCTCAGTGCTCTTTCAGGGGAGTAACTACGCTCAGACTATAACTATAAAAGGCGTGGTCCTCTTCTGCAGGATCAGATAGATTCGGACTCCTAGTTGAGGACTCAAGTTGAGTAGGGAGAGACAGTCTGTCTATACTCAGCATCGAACTGCACGCTGTACTCAGCCCAATCGGGGTCAAAAAGCCCCCAATCCACCAATCACCAGCTCTTCTCCAGACCCTCTACGGAAAATTGTTTCAAATGCTTTGTTAGAGTATAAAAACTGCGCCTCATGAAGAGCAGTCCATGACAACCGCACTTCTCCTCAATGCGTCTCTTCCGACTGACTACATTATGTGTGACAAGCTGCTGGAGTGAGAGGGACCCACCTGATTGGCTGGCAGGAAGTCCTGACCTAGGTCCGGCACGCTCATGTACATCTTTTCACTGTTAAGCTGCAAACAGAAGAAGAGACAAATGTTCACCGCCTTCCTGAAATGGGCGAGAGGACCTAGTGCACAATGAAACGACAGTGTCAGGCTATTCTATTAGAAACTGCTGAATTTACCGAGCTACGTTATCTGTCTGTTCAATTACCGTTCGGAAAATGCTGTTTGATATTCACGCATCAGCTTTCCTGGCTGCGTTTGGAGAATGTCGATTGGATAAAATGAAAAGGGCAAAACAGGAAGTAGGGAGGAGGAAGTCATGTGGCAGGTTCAATAAATTCTTGAAGGAGAAATCTGCCTCCTTCCAGCACCTAATTAATTCAGGGAAACTCCAACCACCTTTAGACGAACCCACTATGCAAAAGAGCAAAGCCCGTGTACGAACTGTTAATTGTTTTGTTGCCTTTGCTGGGGTTCATTGGTCGAGGTCTTAAACTCGCCCCTCAGTGGCTTAACCCTGCCATTCGGTCAGTCCCTGGCCCCCCCACCCCTGGCAGTGGGGGATGTGGAGTATTGGCAAAGGGGTGAATGAGTCTACTTCATGTGCCTGATGTAGCAAAGGAAAACTCAACCCGCCCCCGTGAGGCCACTGTGTAAATACTGCTGTGTGCTAACAAGCTTCATGGTGAATCACCATGGTGCAGGAAACAAGGGGGGGGTGGTGTAGCTGGGCCATCAGAAGTATTCCTTTCTCTCGCTTTACAACATCCATACACCCACCGATCTGCCTGCTATCTTCCAGGAGAGTCGTGCCCTTTCAGTGCTCGAACCTGCATGTGACAGCTCCAGACTATCAGCCCATTAAACCTGCATTCATGTTATGATTTATGAGCCTGATTTATGCAGACAGAACAAAGCAAACAAAAACCCAGCTTCTGGGAGCCGAGCTCAAACTGCTGAAATAGAAAAGCCCTGGAAGCAGGGATGCCAGGGGAAACACCCAGGGATGACCGACAAACAGCGCCCTTCCCAGCCAATGCCCATCACACAACAACGCAAATTAAGCACAATCGCCCTGATTATAAGCTTAACTAACCCTCACATTTTGGCAAAAAGGAGGTCAACGAAATTAGCCGGAGAACATTAAGAGTGTTTAGAGTTCTGCTGAAATGGTTCTGTGACTGACAGTCATAGTTACACTATAAGTTGTGATCACACATAGTGCAGCTACAGTGAAGCGCCATCAATTCTCGGTCACAATTAAAGAGCAACTAGAAATATTCAGATATTGTAGAATATTGTAGGATATTGTAGAAACGGCATATCTGTAATATTCTCTCTATATTATCAGCATTTAACACTTGTCCAATGCAACTAATACATATAGACATATAGTCTCATTTTCATGCATATGTGTTTTTACAGTAATGGACTTTTCTGGGATTTGAACCCGAGACACTTTGGACATACTCCTGACTAGCTGTGTGATTAAGAGCGGTCTCATCTCCAAGATCACAGCCCGAAGACATTACCAGACAGCAGCGTGAAGCCTTCCACCTCAACGCATAAACAATATTATTACCTAACAATATAACCTCACTCCGCCTGGAAGGCATTCCTCAATTATTCATTTTCAATGCATCTACTAGGGCCTTGAGGTCACTTTCAAAGCTCTCTCCAACATTTCACTGCGAAAACAAGAGACTAACTGTGTTAATCTCGACGACTTTGCAATAGGGCCTGACACCGCAACCCTCACAAAAAAAAAATAGCTACCCAAGTTGACACTGGTTATAATGAACTACAAATCTTACAGATATGCAAGCTACTTCCTAGTCATTAATCATATTAAAATGTTTTCACATAAAGCAAAGCTCAGCTCAGAAGCTACACCAAAGAAAGATGTGCATTCCAACCCAGAGCTGTAGCATCATTATATATAGTCCCTAAAGTGGGCCACGGGGACCGATAAGTACACTCCATCTCCCATCATGCCTCAGTACAGCTGCCATGTCTACAATGCATGCAATGCATCATGGGGAAAGAGGTTTACGGCACTCATTTGCAAAGTGCTTCCCACAGAGAAACAATATCAACTGAGAGGGAAAAAATCACAATTTCCTTGCTGAACTGATTACGTTTCATTAGGTGGTGGGTAACTCTAATCCCCCTCCCCATTTGCTATATGGTTTTAACCTTCACATTTTTATTACCCTACAATTCATTTTATCACAACAGTAAACTCATTCGCAGTGTGTCATCATACATCATTTAATACCCCCATCCACATCCTTCAAAAGCAGCATCTACTTGGTTCGGCTGTTTCTTTTCCCCCGCTGGAAAGCTTAATATTAAAGTACAGCATGACTGTGCCACCCTACTTTGGCCTTAATTACAAATCAGATCCTAAATCCTTTAAGCACTTCAATCCAGACTGGATGCCGTGTTATAGCAACACAAAGGATTATGTGACATAGTGCATGAAGGGGGAAGAGAAGGAGAGAGAGCCTGTGAGGCCTTGTGGTGGTTTCCAGTATACTGAAGGTTAGCAACTGGTTAACTTGTGCCCAGTGCATTATGGGATACTCCTCGAGCTCACCCTGACCCTAACTTTCAGGTTGCATGTATGGATGCATGTAGGTTAGCATCTTCAATTACACTACACCTCAAAGCACTGCTTCCTGGAATTGTTTACAATGCCCCAGGCAAATGACCTTTAGCAAATCATAGATGCACTGCCTGGTTAGGCTTCACATGGGCTCGGGTCAGAGAGAATTCAAGGAATCGCTAAGTATCAGGCCAATACAGGATGTACTTCCAAAGTGACAGCTGGGAGACTAGTTATTTCTCAATATGCGTACCTGACTGTTCTTGTGTACCTGTTTCACACTGTCTTCCATTGCCAAAGACCAGTTTGAATACTGAAGTACAGAGGAGACTAAAAATCCCAGATCTCATTCATTCGTTCTTGGGAGGCAAGTTAGCAAGACTGGTCTTGCCAAGTCCACAAGTACGATTTTTGTGTTCTTGGTATTGAGAAACACCCAATAACAGCTGGGAATGGGAGTTTTAATCATAAGTGCTTTCATTCTCGTATGTTTCTTTGATTTGCCCCGCATTCCAGGCTGATTTTTATTTTTCCACTTAATTCCGTCATGAATCCCATTCAGTGCTCCCTTTTTTGGCTACCATTCGATGTACATCGGTACACAGTCTTCCAGTCGTGTGTCCATTTTGTATACCACAACATGACAACCCCGAACATGTGACAAACAGGTAAGACACGTGCTGTGGAAGCGAACCTGGAACACGTGTGTGATACATCCACGCTGTGTGTTTCACGACTCTCAGCTGGACCGACTCACCCGCATCACTAACGACTCCAAGCAGGGGCAAATTCCACATTTCAGCCTATAGCTGGTGGCAGAACCGCGCAGCCAGTGAGCAGCAACAGGACGGTTTACCGCTGTCATAATTACAGTCAAGTTTGTATTTGCTTGGAATCAAAGGAAATGCAAAGCTTATCTGCTGGTTTCTAGGTATATGTAAATCTGAACTATTTTTTACTGCCACACGGGTTTTGTCAAATGTGTCACAGGACTGATAGAGGGGGTCAGAGAGGTGTGAAGCTGAAGCGTAAAAAGCACACTTTTGGCGAAGGCCCAACACTGACTGAGGTTAGCACAAGCCACGTCTTTGATGAAGAAGACGGGAGAGCACACAAAGGCTGCGGGCTGTCTAAACACATCACCAACGCTTTTATCGCAAGTGAACGAGAAGCCCTGGCAACCCGAAACTCAAAAACAACAATCGTATGAGGCAGGGGTACACGCAAGGAGCGGGAACACAGCCAATTCATCCACCCGAGCAGACTCACTGTAGCCCGTTTACGCTAATGCTAAGTTTAGCTAATTTGGCTATGCCAACACATTTTTATTACAGCTTTGTCAGTTTTGGTTTCGTTTAACGCTCAAAGGTCATGGGTTCAGGAACAAACACAGCAGTACTGAAATAATTATGCAAACTGGAAGGCTAGAACCCAAGAAGAGCTCACTTTTGAGACACCCACCGGCAAACGAGATGCTGGAGATGAAAGGAGGGAAAGACAAGAGGACCTGGAAAGAGGAAGAGAAGAGGAAGGAGAGCAGCGGAGTTAAGATAACAGCCATTTCCTGCAGCTGAAGCTCTCTGCTGGGGCTCCTTCAGACCCGGAACAGTAGCCCACCAAAATGGAACAGCGTCAGATGGTTTGCATTTGACAGCCACTGATCTCCTTTTAAAATAATGCACATCACCTCCTGCTATCATGCATATAACTCGCCTGCATTGCATTGCTCCTTGTTGCTCGCAGCAGAATTTCCCATATTTAAATAGGCCATATATTGAGACAGAAGGCAGGTCAGGTCTCCTTTAGTGGGAGACAGGGCTGGAACCTGCTGATCAAGCTAATCGGGTCAAGGAGTAACTTTGTGCAGATATTTGAATGACAGGGATTCATGAAAGATCAATCAGAAATTGAAATGAGCAGCAATGCATTGGGTGCGTGTTTGGCCTGTCACTGGCAGCCCTGCACACTGGATCTTACTGGCTGTGACATCTATGCACCACACAACTTCCATACCCTCTGACTGCAGTGGTCACACCACTGAGGGTCAGGCATGCCTGCTCCTGTTACAGTTTGTATTTCAGAGGGCTGGGGTCTGTGCCCATATCCGGAAGGTCATGGGTTCAGATCCTATGGTTAGCGAAGTGGTCATATCACCACTGGGCCCTTCAGGAAGGCCCTTAACCCCAATTGCTCCAGGGATTGGCTGAGAATCAGCACAATCAGCAGTGGTGTTCACCACCATGCAAACGCACATATGTATAGAACCTGTTGGGGGGGCGAGGACGGCTGCTATCTATGAACAGTCATGACACTAAATGTTAGGTAATCCTTTCCATTAACTGCACCTTCATAATGCATTCATAATACATTCATAGAACATTCAGTGCACCTTCATAATACATCCATAATGCATTAGCAGAACACTCAGTACACCCTCATAATGCATTCATAATGTGTTCATAGAACATTCAGTGCACCTTCATAATACATCCATAATGCATTAGCAAAACACTCAGTACACCCTCATAATGCATTCATAATGTGTTCATAGAACATTCAGTGCATCTTCATAATACATTCATTGGGGTGGCGTGTGGCTCCGTGGGCTAAGCTTGTGTGCCTATAGTCATAAGGTTGTTGGTTCAAACCTAGCCTCAGCACATCTGTGGATCCTTGACCAAGCCCCTTGGTGCCCCAACAGGTGGCTGCCCTTCACAGACAGCTTACTCTACAAATAGCAAGTTGAGGGAGGCATAAAGACAATTTCCCCATAGGGATCAATGAAGTATCGATGATTATTATTATTATAATGTATTAGCACAGGGGGGCTGGAGCCCTGCGTAGCTCAGTTCTTTCCATGTTCTACCATAAATGATTCACCTCAAGAGCTGTGTGGTAATTAGCACAAGGAGTTGATTCAGGTGTGCTAAATGAGTGCAAACCAAAAACTGTGCAGGACTGTGGCCCCCCAGGACTGGAGTTTGACACCCCTGCATTAGCAGAACACCCTTATAATGCATTCACAGAACATTCAGTGCAACTTCATAATACACTCATTAGTATTGTGTAAATATACCTTAACACCCTAACACACCTTAACAGCTTTAATATACATTAATAACAAAAGATTACATGCTTATACAATTATAATGGTTACCATATAATGTTTGTTATTAATGTACACATTAATATAAAGCATTACCAAATACTAAATAAAATGTGTTCTACATTTAGAAGATGATGAAGTAGCTTTTTCTGCTAACCAGTTAGCTAAATACAGCCTTCTGACAGCACACGCTGTCTGTTTATTTAGGTTTGAACCATATGGGGAGGGGCTGGGGGACCCGAACTGACTTTTTGACTGGAAATAACAAACCCTCCCCTGCCTGCAATGGTGCTGGTAGCTCTATGCTCCTGAACGCATCCATTTATTTGGAAACAGTTGTTAACTACAGAGCCAAGCGCTACGGCAATATCTCACCCCTGCATTCAACATAGTGCTTGGGTTAAAAAATGCAAATATTTCTATTCTGGTGTTTGCTGTAGTAATGGAAGGTTTTTGGAAGCTGGAGATTAGGGCAAACTAAACAAGCTGGCATAAGTGCTTTGATTAATGAACTCCAAGCCTGTCTGTAACGAAGCACAGATAGAAATAACAGCGGAACAGTCCTAACACACCAAGCTTCCTACAGCTACACTACACCCAATGCATGAGAAATGTAATATCATTTTTAAATATCTTCCCTTGACTTGGAAACATTAACATTTTACAATTAGACAGACTGGTCTGCTAGGTTTATCAAATAAAAAAAAATCCTAAGATTAGATTTTCCCGTGAAACCCAGTAAATGTCATTACCATTATAATATATTGGGTTTTTGACAGTAATTTCGTTTTATTCAAATCGTATTACCGCAGTCAGCAAAACTCAGAAAAAGTAACATTCACAGCAAAAATATAAAGTTCATACAGAATAGGTGTGATATTCGAAAGTGGTTGCTAAGCAACTGCAGCTGCCGTTGTTGTATTGATGCTTTGAAGACCAATGTACATATAACGAATATAGCGGCCGTAAATTAATTTCGTCTGAGTAAAATTGACAAGAAACTAACGCAACATATCTCATGGATTTGTTAAGACCGACAGTTTCAGCAATATTTCTGGAAATATTCAAGAAAAACCTTTTGCAGTTACCACTTTTAAACAACATTTGTCACATTCGGTACTTAAAAGCTAGACTAATCTCACTAAGCTGGAAATCAAAATAAAATGAAACCTTATTGTCCATCATCAAACATTGAAAGGCCTTAGTTCCCTTTTTCTTCCATTCAGATATTTAACCTGGCAGATTTTTATCATTAAAAGTGACATTTGTGTCCATTCTTAGCATCTGCCTGGAGGAAACCATCACCAATGGCTATAATAGATTAGGACAACATAGGGTTAAAGAGTGCAGGTGCGTAAACATCATTATGTCGCTACTATGCTAACAGTAATGCTGCCCTTTACAAAGGATCAAATACCCTACGGTCAGGACAATAACCAAGCTGATCAACAGAAGCATAAAGTAAAAACATCCCCAGTGATCCAAGCTAAGATGGCTCTCCTCCGATCTTCAAGGGATGCATCCACCCTGTTGTAGAAAAATCTGCTGTAACGGCAGCCTTTACTGAGACAGATAACATCGACTTCCGAAGTCAATGCACCTGAACATCCCAAAGACCAGTGTCTCTCAAAAACATCTCACACATGCATCTTACATCTCTTATTTATGCTGCTGCACTCATAATTTTTGCATAATCAAAATAAATATCCAAGGTGCCAACCATGCAATTGTATGATTTATGTCATAATACATATTGCTTCTAGAATGACAGCTTCACGGTCAATATAACCCTCCCACCCTTAGATTCAGCTATTTACATTAAGTGGCCTCTGCTTTTCTGTCCTTTAACCACGATGCCACCTGCTCTCACGGCTATGAATCCATCCATCTTCCGAATGCCGATCCTCTGTACTTCCTCATAAGCCATCAGAAACACACACACACACACACACACAACTATACACTTTTTTTAAAGATGCCTATTCACTTTAACACTTGTTCCTGACTTCAGGTGAAACTAAGAATACTTGAGGAAATTTGTACGGACAAAATTCTTATAATTATAATTGAAGACCAAAACTCGTTTAGACCATATTCAATTGTTTTTGAGATAGGACCGGCATTGGCCTAAAGTCTGGCTTCCACATCAAGTTACAACATTGGGAACCAGAACTCACTGAGTCCTCATGTAATCCAACAAAGAACTTTTGTTAAATTTCCAAAACGAATTCAGTCCAGAGATATTTTCTCAAAAAACGTTATCCCATGGACTAGTGAGTTTGGGAAATGTGCTCCTCAATTATTGTAGCTGGTCATAGCAGTAAGTGCAAATTAGGGTCCATAATAGCCGCTGAAGTTCCAAAATCTCTCCTCAGATCCTCAAACGTCTTTCAGATGTCAAAGAGCCTTAGTGAGGTCCTCAGTATGGACCATTTATGACGAGAAAGACGAGAGGATGAAACAGCGCGTTTGTAGAGTTACACTGCCTTCCAGCTGAGCAGTGAACTGAAACATGCGTGTATCTGAGGGAGAACTGTGCCGTTGCTACCTACAGGTTTCACGGTTTTTGGCTCGTGACCCAAGGAGCCCCTGGGCCTCAAACACATGCTCACGCCGGATCAGCCTGATGGCGGAATCTATCACCGCTCCGTGCCTTCGAGGGAGCAGCCTGACAGGATGTAGACAAGTCGGCTTCTCTTTCTGATTCAGCTTCCCACACGACGTTCCCAGGCAAGTCAGGAAGCGTTGGTGTCGCGGGGCAGAAACCGGGGCAAAAATGAAATACGTGCACAGACTGTAAACGGTGAGGCGCTCGAGGTGGGAAAAGGGTGAGCAGCAAACGGCTTCACTGGCTGAAAGGTTTCGGTTTGACTCATGTTATTTTAATCTTTATGAACCCTCAAGGCACTTGTCCAACATGAAACCCATTCTCCCACTGGCGCTATGAAGCCTCTGACATTTAGAGAGTCTCTTTAACTTCTCTAAAACAAGCACTGACATCCAAGAGCTAATATCCATTCTGTCTGACACACGAATTGACACCCAAGCATTGGCGTCCACTTTCTCTGACTCAGGAATAAAGACCCAGACTGGTGTTTCCCATCCTGTTCCTCAGGGACCCAGACGGTCATGTTTTTGCTCCCTCTCAGTTCCCTCTAGGTCTATCTAACAGAACCATTGATACATGGCGTTTCCTACATAAACAGTCACCTACAGAAAATCAGTACGGTTCTCTGACCCGTGGAAAGCTAGCTCCACTGATGCTGGCACAAACGTTCTTCCTTTCGAAGCAGAGTGATTCCAAAAAACCTCTCAACTCCGAAAGATAGCCTGTAATTAATCAGGAAATTAGGCACAGGACAGAATGTAGAATACGGTCCCTGCTTTAACCTTCATACACTCACTCAACCTTCATATGATGCACCACAAAATTTATTGCATTCTCAAGTATTACATATCCCTCTGCTAGTATCAAGATTTACGACCTCATCATGTTTTAAGCTCCTTATCCTTCACTTAAGGCGTTTGATTTTGAGAAGGTACCATGCTGAACACGTCCACGCACTTTCACACACTTTCTCCGTGGTCCAGGAACTGAGACGTATGATCTTTGTGTGAATGTTGATGCATTGGTACAAAGCAAAGCAAACCGTGCAATTACAGTAGGGCCGGTTATTTTTAACTTGGAGCGAACTCCACTCAGACTGGTTCCAAGACCACATCTACGGACAAGAAGGAAGACAGAGATGACAGTTGAAAGCAAAGACAAAAATGACAGCAGGCAGTGTTCAGATGAGGTTTCCTTGGGCGTATACCCTATTTTCTCATTATATGCTATATCTCGTGCCCAAACAAGCTATGGGATACTCCAACATATGTTTGGCTCAAGTTCTTTGTAATGTAAAAGCCAGCATATCTAACACGAGGACATTTCGTCCGAGATCAGGTTGCTTGTCTTATGTCCTTTGACTCCAAGCTCTGCTCAGCCTGCTTAGGCGCTGGCCGAAGGTGACCTCGGCGGATGCCTCTAGCTTTCCGTATCCCATGTGGCCTTAGCATTTCGCCGCAAAAGGTGTGGGGCCCTCTGTCCAGGGGGGGGCGAAGGGGATCTCCCCTCAACACTGCACAAATGGCACCGCGGCCTGCAGGTTATGCTGGGAGCAGACGGAGGCAGACAGCGGCCCGAGCGGGCTGGTGGAGGAGGGCGTGGACTCAAAGACAGGAAGAGCCGGGGATTCACAGTGACAGGGGACACTTTCACGAGAGCAGCTAGGACTGAGTCAGCAGCAATGTTCATTTCGGCAAGAATTTTTTATTTAGCTTTAGTCTTAGTCACTTACTGAAAGTTGTACTTGGATTAAAGTCACATTTTAGTCTTTTGTTATTGTGTTGTTTTAGTTCACATTTAGTCAGTGGAACTCAGGTTTAATATTAGTCAATTTTAGTCGATTTTTTTTTTTGTCAGAATTTTATCTGACAGGTTAATGATACTGAAATGGATTTTGCGGAAGGATATTTCTCCTGGCTGTATAAATTCCCTTTAGAAGCAAGCGTACATTGTACATAAGTTTAGTAACTATGACGCTTAGTTATCTAGGCTGAGAATGTGTTACTGATGCACCATACTTCTTTCATATATATAAAAATGAATGCTTAAAGTTTCTTAGAAAAACTGCAATACAATCATATTTCCTTCACAGGTTATTTTCTGAAAACATCATCAACACATGCTTGTACATTTCTCTTTTTCATTTTTGTTATTAAGGCATTAAAACACCCATGGAATTTAACTGTATGGCCATTTTATACTGTAACAATTTTTGTTATTAGGGTATTGAATACTTTATAGGCTATCAAACACCCATTTAACCGTGTGCAAAACCTGCCTTCACAATTTACAATAACCCTTCTTCAAAGACAGAAAGTACATAATACAGTAAAATTGCTGAAATGACAAAAAGGGACATTATTTCGGCATTTAGGACTAAGCATTAATCTTATATGTCTTTCGTTCTGTTTAGTAGTACAGTTTACTTATCTCAGTTTAGCTTCAGGAAGAAACGTCTCTCCAAGATGATCATTGCACTCGTGTATGTGTGTGTGTGTGTGTGTGTGCGTGTATCCCTGAACACAAAGAAGAGTTCCTAAACAAACTGAACTTTTTACACCTTCTTAAACGATTTACCCCGTGTCTTGCACTCTCCTTGGCTGTGTGTCGTCTCCGCACTCATTGCCAGTCACAGCACCTTTCACGCTTGTAGGATTTGGCGTTGCAGACAGGTCCAGATATTTAGCCTGCTAGGTATCTGACGGGCATCTGCGACGTATCAGCCACCGTTGTAAACAGTTCACACATAGCGATCAAGCGGTGATTTACCAGCACTGATCGCATACCGATTTGCCTCAGATCTGTGAGTTTTTGTCGGCAATTTCCAAAAACTGACGCTGAGCGGAAAATCGGGGCTAAACTCGTGAAGTGTGAAGCAAACAAATATCCAATGAGAAAATTACATGGATACAGTGAGAACTGGTAGTTGCACGCTGTCATTACAATATAGTCGTGAAATAAAAGGTCGTCAACAAATACTTATCGTTAAAATTTTTGTCGACAAAGTTAACACTGGTCAGCAGCAGCCTTTTTGTACCTCACTGTCATTTCTTCCCCCACGATCACTATACTCAGCTCTCAGGAACTATGGATTTTTCTGTCAAACGGTTCATTTTCACATGTATAAAAGCAATCCCTGGCGCGCACACACAATCAGTCTGTTCGCCAGAAGTGGAAAGTTCAGGTTCAGAAAGTACAAATCCAGGCCAGGAGTTTGTTTCAACCAGCCAGTTAAGCATAAAGAGTTACATTCACAGAGTACTCAACTGGTTGGTTGAAACAAAATCCTGGTCTGGATTTGTACTT
>JAODJX010000083.1:13282681-13292987 GCA_026776945.1 Isichthys henryi
CCCCCCCCCCCCCCCCCCCCCCCCCCCCCCCCCCCCCCCCCCCCCCCCCCCCCCCCCCCCCCCCCACCGCGTTTTTCTTATAAGTGCATTTAAACTCGGGCATTTTGATGCGGACGAAAAAAAACTGGGAACGCGTCAAACGAGTGCAGTTTTCAGGCGGCGGTCCCGATCAAGTTGATAACTTACACTGAAATTTCGCGCACGCTGGGCAGTGTTTTAGATTTTCTGCCAGCAATATCATTTAAGCAAAGGACCGCTTTAATTTTCTGAGAATAATATGACTGACACAAGCATGACATTCTCTGTAACTAACAAGCTCTGTGTGACCGCGTCAGAAAATATGCGCATATTACTCACATATGTGAGTAACCTGGCTGAAAATAAATCAGATTAATTTCAGACTCAGATTAAATACTTTTAAGCCTCAAGCACTAGTAAACACATACTACCGGGGACTGCCCAACTTAAATATTACTTTGATCAGTTCACTTCCAGAAAAACTTCCAGTATAAAGAGCTGAATGTCATCTGAATATCACCGTATTTGAACAAGCTTTTTACTAAAGTAATATCTACGCCATCCATACTCAAGTAAAACTGGGTGTAGCTAGATCAGTTATTCAGGTTCAGTCTAAAGTGATCATGTAACTGGACTCTGAAACTTGCTGTACATAACTAAACTTGCGCGAACACTTGCATCACTTAACATTTACTGACTGTTTCCATGTGGAAACTATTATGGGGGAATATATCGACATCTCACCTGAAAGTACAGTTTAGCGTACACATGCTGACAGTGCAATAAATACATACGACCGGCGCAATGCAAATGACTCATCAACTTGTAAATGGAGGCAGACAAGGCAAAACAACGAAAATGTGACTCACCTTATTGCAATGAAATGAGTCCGATCCGAGCGAGAGTCCCACGCAGGACGAATCTGTTGCTGATGGTGGCTGAGGTGCAAGTGGGTAAAATCTCACGTCCATTTCACATGAAACATCAATCACCTCCGTGTGTTTTTCGCACTCCCGATTTCGGGGAACCGACTAACGAGATGGGAAAATAGAGAACTAGATGAGTGAGTTAAAAAAAAAAACTAGTGTAGCGCTGCTGAAATGCAGTTAAGGAAGAGCTCTCAGTATAACATCCTTTTGCGGTTTCCTAAAAAACTTCCAGATTAAGAACTACTCTATAGGCTTTCTCGATAGTTTTTAAATAATAAGAAATGCCCACGGCGTCATTCTTTAAAGAAAAAAAGTTTGCCCGTGTGGAAGTGATCTCCTTTCGGCGAGCGCAAAAGCAAAGGCGGTCTTCTCTGTGAAGCAACGCAAAGCACTTCTGCAGCGATGGTCCATACACTGGTAGCTCGCATAATCCACACAAAGAGCAGATAGAAGCGCACATGCTGCCGAGTGCGACATAGGGGGCGCTGTAGTACACCGGCCGCCAAGCCGTATCACACGTACGAGCTCATTTATTCTTTCCTTAATTATCAATGCATTTACAGAGTTGACTAATTGATAGGGTAACTTTATGTGCTATATTTATAATGGAATTCTAGTGGGTTATTTCTACATGCAGTGTTATTTGCCTATAGTGAAAATGAAAGACGTGTTGGTGGATCGCTGGTGTACTCCCTTGTCCACGCTAGATTTACCGTTTTGTACTGTTTCACCTCCCAGTTTTTCAGACACATGTTCTGCCTCATACTGTGCCTGACAGAGGTTTGGTGTATTTTGTAAATCTTTTCTACATTTTTTCAGTAATTTGACATTTAAACCCCACCCCCAAAAAATGTGCCTTTCGGGTTTGCCAAAAGGTGCTCTTAATTCTTGTCAGGCTGACTAAAGAGCTAGCCAATAAATGAAAGTTGTTTTTTATTATTATTTCTGTAAACATATCTTGTGTAGATGTGTATGTGTTTAAAAAGGAATATGCAGTGAAGCGCTGAGTAATTAACCATGAAAACAATTGTGACTTCCAACCGCCATAGTGAGCCCCCTAGAGGACGCACGTGTCACTGCTTATATGTATGGGTCAAGAGCCGGTGCTAGTTCCACGTCATCTGAGGTCTGAGGCTTGCTTGCCTATATTCACTGGCAGATGGCAAGCTCATCTACAGCCTCCAACATACAGAAATGGTTCCAGTGGTGCTTAACTGGTACATTAAAAATTATAGCTACAGTCACCCACAATTGCGCACTGCATATATAGCATTTTCCAAAATCTAGCACCAGATGTATGGGGACCATTTGTAAAAGTTCCCAGATTCCTTTGTAAACACGGACGGTACTTTTAGTGCGTAACTCTGGATGACAGTCCAGCTCCAGGCGAATATTCTAGCTGGTGTTCCTCTGCTGGTAGCTGTTCTGTCCTGGATCATCATGAACGTTATGAATAAGCCCTTCTGTACGCGTGACACTGCAGCATGCACTCCACTGACACAGAGCCTGAATCCAATCTGTCTTCACTGTGAGACACCTCCTGACATTTCCAGTGGTACACAACACTTCAGCCATCTGCTGACATGACCTCAGCGTGCAGGCAGCGTAGGATGACACTTTAAGCGGCACCTGCCACTCTTTCTGTGTTTATTCACCTTTTCATTGCCATAAATCAGCAGAATCGCCACACTGCCGCGAACACGGCAAGATGGACGACCTGAAATATACCCGAAAGTGACTGCATATGTATATGGTATCGGGGGTCCACGGAAATGTGTTGTAAAAGTAGGAAATTCAGTTACGTTTGGAGCTTAAACCTTTCACCCTCCCCATCCAGATCAAAAAATATTCTTATGTGGTCACACGTTAGTGGTTAGGGGTCCCTAATTCTGGTCTGTGTTCATTTGGGGCCCCTGATTTAAAAGTGGAAGATGGTAAGAGAGTAACTACTAGTTTCTATAATATTGTACAACAATATTTATTCCAGTAAAGTCAGAAAATGTTATCGAATGACGAACGGTCTCTAGTTTACGTCTCTCTTCATTAGTCTGGTGGATATTCTTCATGGCAAATCCTCATCTGTATTGTTAAAAGGCTGGCTGTAGGTTTAAGTGCTTCGAATCAAGTAAACATAAATATCTCGTCACACTACCTGACAAACACCAGATGTAGGCACATTAAAACACTATAAAAGCACAGGGGGGAGGGGGAAGCACAAGGTAGCTCACATTCCCGAACCTAAAATCTGGACGTTCAGGTTCAAGACTCGGTCAGCTATTTTTCACAAGTAGCAACTAAAGAAAAAGTACAGCTAAATATTCAGGCCAGTTAAGCAATCGGCCACCTTGAGGCAGCACCTTGTCCAACTGGAGCTGGAAAAAAAATAAATTCATACTAGAGTAGAGGTTTAAATCTGGGAGAAGATAAACACTATTGTTCCATCAGTCCAGATTAGTAAATCCTGATAAAATTCTCATGCCATTCACCTTTAGTCGTAAGATTAATATATTTCCAATAAATAGAAGTGCTTTGTAAGCAATTTAGTAAAACAAGAATAAGAAAACAGTAAAACCAACTATTAAATAGTTAATTGATTAATTGAGTAACAAATGTGTTGAGCTAAGCAGAAGCTCTGGCCTCAGCTGATGCAGGCTTAAGGAGGTACTCCTTTGGTAATTGCCCGGAGTAATTAAGGGACCTTGTTCTGGAAATAGAAGCCCTCATTAGGAACATTTCATAACACAAAATGTTATCTGGTCCTCATTAGCACATGAAACAGAATCTGAACAGGCTGTGATAAAAACCAAAAGTTTGTTTAGACTGTTTTATGTGGCATCGATGGACTTCTCGTTTTGGAGCAGACTGGAGTTTCGGCATTGGCCCCAGTCAGGCAGGCCATCGCCAGTTTGGTGGATGGAGGACGAAGGCGGCACAGCGAGAGAGTGCTGACGAGGGTTAGGGTTAGGGTTAGGGTTAGGGTTAGCTCCGTCTGCAGAGACCTGCGCTCCTTTGTATCTGCGGCTGCGAGGCGGTGATCAGCTTTAGCTGTTGCCAAGCTTGTACATCCCTGCCTTTTGGGTTAGGGTTAGGGTTAGGGTTAGCTCCGTCTGCAGAGACCTGCGCTCCTTTGTATCTGCGGCTGCGAGGCGGTGATCAGCTTTAGCTGTTGCCAAGCTTGTACATCCCTGCCTTTTGGGTTCGTCGCGTGACTCGAACAGCAGAGCTTTTGCGGATCACTATCGATTTCTCACAATCACCTGCTGCCACCTTCACCACGACAATTAGCTCTGCTTTTTAGTTCGTTTTCACATTGTTGAAATAAAATACTGCGGTCTGGTAGCATAATAAGAACAGTGGATAAATAGCTAACAAGGTATAAGGCAGCAAAAACATAATTACGGTAGCTGTCGTATTTGTAGTGTAGTAGTATTTGTAATAGTACTTACTGTTTACTATGTACTGTGTTTGTTTGTAGTAAATTCTTCTTTAAGAAATCCCCTCCCCCAGACACACAGATACAATAACATAAGATGCAAGGAGTAACAGATTATGATGTTTCAAGAAGACCCGTCTGTGATATATGTTTTATTCTTCATACATGTTGGTCATACATGTTTTTGCTGAAAAAAGATAAGGACAATAGAGAAGTTGAATTTCTCGATTAGTCCAGCTCACGAAGTTAATTAGGGCTGATTAAGGCTCCACATCTTCACCTCGTTAATTCTGCTGTTATGCTTCACTCCATCTTATGGAATGGATATCTTCAGTTAATTACATTCTCAAGCACACAATAGAAGCTTCCCTTCTGAGATTGCGCACCTACAGCCTTATGACCATAATTCATAACTGTTATGTCCTTCATGCTATACCCATATTTGGGCGTTCCCTGGATTTATAACGCTGCTGGGCTATATAGTGGCATAGAAATCCATCCTTATTTCTGCATGATGGACTCGGTGGTCTGCACCATGGAATGGAAATGATGCAAATGACCAACAGGGGTAAATATGCATGCAGACAGAAACAGCTAATAGTCCTTTTGCATTTCTGAATAGCCTTTCAATGGTATATTGTGTTTAATTAGCAGTGTGTGTGTGAGGGGGGGGGTTAGGTTTAAGCTGTGTTTGGGGGTGTCAATAGTGGTAAATTATCGCCTCTGGCAGAAGGTGTGAAGTTCTGAAAAGATTTTGAGATGAGGATCATTCATCATATGAGGAAGATAAGTTGATGCAGAATAGACTACAGGACTGTATGTTGTTCAGCTTATTGTGTACAAAGGTGAAATTGTGGACCTAATCAATATACAATCAGATAATCTTTATAATTCCTTGCATTCGCAACCTTTCTGATTGGATGTTTTCCCCTCTTGTATTGAAATTACATTAAATGATTATAGAATTGTCTGTTATACTGTTATTTGTAGCAGTACTATTGTATTCTCACAATGTGTTCACCTTACAGTGTTCCAGCTATTGTCATTAACAAAGAACACAAAGATATAATGATTCATCCATTTACTGTCCAAAGCCTCTTATCCAGTACAGGCCCTCCGTGAGCCTGGAGCCAAGAAGCATTGTACAATGTGGGGGCCACCCAAGGATGGGATGCCAGTCCATGGCAGAGAACACACTTACACACACACAAACACTATGGACAATTTAGAGATGGAGGTTAACATAACAACACATCTTCTGACTGCAAGAAGAGATAGCCAGAGGAATGCAGTAATAATAATAATAATAATAATAATAACGACTATTATAGATTTAGCAGAAGGGATGATGCATTAATCAGCATATTTACATTGATTACACCTATGAAGGAAAGCACTAATTCATTAGTCAGTGATTTTAGCTGTACACGCCGTACCATGTAATTCAATAGTAGCAAAGAGTTGCCAAATATGACACTAATGCAAGCAGAGATACACCATTGGAAGTGTCTGAAATGATTAACATTTGGAGCAAGGCTGACATTTGCTTGAAGAACAATGCATGTCCTACATTCCGTGCGCTATGATTTCACTGCACAAAGAGAAAGTTATTTTCATTAACCTTTTACATATCAATTGGCATTTGAAGCTGTAGACTGCAGTAACACACCAGTAAAATTGACATTTAATGAAGGCTTTCAAGTTTCCAATTGCATGATCTAAATTATGAAAATCATACAAGTCATGGGATAAGCTAAATTGACAAGTAACAGCTTCTGCTATTAGGAAAGATATCAACTGTACCCATGAAAAGGGCTATGCTAGTTTTTACTGCTAGCCTGGGGGCAAACATACATGCTAGTTATTTCTCCATATAGATCTCAGTTCATTTAGTTTAGTGAACGGTTAATTGAATAGCTTTGTGAATGTTACTTCCTTTGACAGTTCCTGCTATGAGTCCTTTGGGCAAGGTGAGATGACTTTGTCTGTCCTGACATTTTTATAGTATAGTACAAAGTGTGTTTTATCACTTAGAAATAAATGGAGATGCAGAGGCCCGAGGGCGATTTAGCTTTATTTCTGTGGCGCTTTGTTTGAACAGCAGGACAGAGGGATGACAGAACGGTGGAATGGTGTCATGATAGAACAGCAGAACAGAAGAGTGACAGAAGGGTGGAGCAGTGAAGTCATCGAACTGCAGGACAGAAGAATGACAGAAAGATGTGTCAGTGATGTCATTGAACAGTAGGACAGAGGCGTGACAGAATGGCGAAACAGTGATGTCAGCGAACAGTAGAACGGAGGGGTGACTGAATGATGGAACAATAGAACAGAGGGGTGACAGAACGGTGGAATGGTGTCATGATAGAACAGCAGAACAGAAGAGTGACAGAAGGGTGGAGCAGTGAAGTCATCGAACTGCAGGACAGAAGAATGACAGAAAGATGTGTCAGTGATGTCATTGAACAGTAGGACAGAGGCGTGACAGAATGGCGAAACAGTGATGTCATCGAACAGTAGAACAGAGGGGTGATAGAATGATGGAACAATAGAACAGGGGGGTGACAGAACGATGTAACAGTGATGTCATCGAACAGTAGAACAGAGGGGTGATAGAACGATGGAACAATAGAACGGGGGTTACAGAACGGTGTAACAGTGATGTCATTGAACAGTATAACAGAGGGGTGACGGAATGATGGAACAACAGAACAGGGGGTGACAGAACGGTGTAACAGTGATGTCATCGAACAGTAGAACAGAGGGGTGACAGAATGATGGAACAGAATCACAGAGGGGTGACAGAACGGTGTAAGAAATATGTGATAGAACAGTAGAATAGATTGGTGACAGAACAGTGGAAGAGTAACATGATAAAACAACAGAAAAGAGGGGTGAGAGAATGATGTAACAGTGACATCATCAAACAATGGAAGAGAGGAGTAGTAGAGCAGTGTAAGCGAGGACTAATACCACTAAGCAGAAATGGCTGTTTTGATGCCCATAATACTTTCCAATTCTGCACACATGTTCTCCAATGACAGGTTGCTCATGTTCTGACTGTCAACAGCATCAAAGTGATAAAGGATTTCGCCTCACCTTAGCTAAGCTTTTTTCAAAAACATCTCTCAGGGCTTCTGTTATTTCTATCTCCAGTTCTCGGTTTATTCCTCTCCCGGTGCTTCCTTTCTCTTTCAGTTTTTAAAAGACTCCTTCAGTTTCCCTGGCAGACCTCCATGACTTCATTTTCCCTGGAATTCATGACATTTTTATCAATGTGCTTGTTCTGCCAAACAGGAGGGAGAAAAACAGGACAAGGGGGGCTTTGTTGTGCTGACATTTCTCGGTCACCATGATACTCCGAGATGCCAAAGAAAAACACATAAAGATCAGCCATCAATGCACTGATTGTTTGTCATCGTTAAAAAACCCCTAGATGAGTGTTCGGGGGAGGGGGACAGAGAGTCAGGTGACCGTGGCTGTCTATGTAGATTCACTGTACCAGTCCCTCATTCGTGACCCTCAGGTATTAAGGTATGTTTTTGTTATTTCTTTTTCATAGAATGCCAATCATATCCTGACACATGACCTCACTCCCCCTTCAGGTTATATAAACATGCTGATCTGAAAATATGTCATTCAAAAGCCCGTGGTAACCTAATTGCTACTGTTAAGGGATAATCAGCCTGGGTATCTTGGCTCACTTCTACAAAATGGCTTCCTTGGCCATTCGGCGTCCTAATTTGCCTGCAGTCAGCTTTCCCTGCTTCACCTTTCACAATTTCAGCTCTCATGTATGCTGGTGCCATAACTCACTGCAGAACGAGAGGGCAGGAGAGTGAATCAGAGTATTGTATGGCCAAACTGGTTTCAGCAGATGGCCCTTTTAAAATGGCGATATCGTTGACGTCCTGCATGAAAACTGCTTCACAGCGGAAGCATATGGATGCCCAAGTCTCATGGGAAGAACGATTTAAAGGTATGATGAACAAATGTGTAGAGCCGGAAAAAGGAACTCAAGATTCTTCTAAGGCTTTCAATTGACGTCAAGGCTTTCAGTTTCGACATGTAGGCATTTTATATCAGGGGTCATAATCCTCCCCACCGCTCTGGGACATGGCTTTGATGCCTCGGGGCACCCATGTTTCTTTGGAGCGGGGGTATGGTGCATAGCCACATTCAGCGTTAAGGGACCAAAGCCAGCCCTAGAGTAGGGTTACTGAGGTTGGGTTGGTCATGCTACTAGTTGTGACACTACAGCTTTTGAATTTGAGGTAGCTGACTTATGTGTCATCTTTGTGGTCGGCATCACCCCACGTTTATGGAAATCTTGCCCACTATTTCATATCCCTTCCATCCGGTCCTGGGGGGGGGGGGGGGGGGTCCGGGTTCTTCAGAGCATCTCCATTTCCCAGTCTAATATAACACTGCTTACCGCTGTCAGTCAAACTATCACAGATTGCAGACAGCGTGGTGCGTGTGCCGTAAAGATTTATTAATGCTACTATCGTCGTAAACACACGACGTGTCCAATATCCATGTAATCGCGAGGGATCTCAGCCTAATATGTCGACATAAAAGGTTTGTGTCCGTGAATCAACACAGGTGATGCTCATTTACTGCATGCGATAAGAAAGTGCCAGTTCCAGAATGCACAGCTGGAAGGATCTCAGCGAGAAGCAGGGGCCCTTCGATTGAACGCAGGCAAATGGCAGTCAGCTGTGACAGGATGGCACTTCTGAAGCTCATTTGAATAAATCCCATGTTTCCCTTTCACATTCCGATCTCCATTACTACGCTTTCAGTGTCTCTGTGGATATTTATCCTGCCGATACATACTCAGGTTTTTGGGCACCAGGTGGCTTATTGTTCCCAAAATTGGACTCCTGAGTGAATGAAAGACTGCAGGTTCAAATCCCGGAGAAAGGAACAGCTGTTGTACTCTGGAGGAGGCCACTTCAGCAGTGTTCTCCCTTGGCGATGTGTGTCCGCCATTGAGGGTCCAGAGCCCAGAGCTATCAGGCATGGTTATTGGCTGTCGACTCATCTGAGGGTTCGAAACACGATCCAGTCACCCCACCTCTGAACCACACAGATTCTCTGTTCCTTTTATATGCTGTTGAGGAAATAGGTGAAAGGGCGTGTGCACCTCCAGCAATCAGAACGACTTCTCCTGCAAACGCTTCAGTTGTGAAACAGGATGCTGTGATGATGGTGTTTACCTTTTGTCGTGTAAAACAAGAGTGTAAAACACTGTGAGTATTAATTGCACAGCAAATCTGCTTTTTTAACCCTAAACTTTATGTAGCTGATTTTCAATCTGCTGCCCTATAGATAAAAGCCTATTTGATGTTCATAATACAAACCAACAAGCAAACAACAATCATAATAATAATAATAATAAGGGTCCACTGCAACCCTGGCAAACAAAAGAGGTTGGAAGACGAATGAAAGGTAATAAAAATAATTAAATTGGGTACCTGAAAATTATGTGTTACCCGAGTAAGCAAGGAACAGTGGTGGTTTAACGGTTAGAGAAGTATGCTTGTATTTGAAAGGTTGTCGGTTTGAATCCCCCACCATCGAGGTACCTTGAGCAAGGTATTGTACCACCACCAAGCACTGCTTCCTGGGCACTAAAACACATTTATTTGTGGTGTGTCAATAATCATCATCTAATTCTTAAAAAATCCAGCTTTGTGAGTCGGGCCCCTGGTCAGCTTAAACTAGAAATATTTATTGACACTATAATGTTCAGTACTACCTACTAAAGTGTACTGACACATACCTCCATTTTATAACTTGCTAACTTAAAAAAATATTGCTTACATTGGCTAACATCAGGGGCGGCATGGTGGTGCAGTGGTTAGCACTGTTGCCTCACACCTCTGGGACCCGGGTTCGAGTATCCGCCTGGGTCACATGT
>JAODJX010000083.1:13293087-13308217 GCA_026776945.1 Isichthys henryi
TGTGTGAGTGACTGGTGTGTGAGTGTGCCCTGCAATGGGCTGGCCCCCCATCCTGGGTTGTTCCCTGCCTCGTGCCCGTTGCATCCGGGATAGGTTCCGGACCCCCCGCGACCCAGTAGGATAAGTGGTTTGGAAAATGGATGGATGGCTAACATCATACATTTTATCAATATTTGCTAGAGTTATTTATTAATATTTTCAATTATTTACTTAAATGTTTGCCACATCATATAGCTAATTTTCCTTACTGGTAAGGTTTACATCTTTCCCAGGATTAGATTGTAAATGCAATTTTACTTTCACCCAGTATAGCACATCCTTACTCTGTCATAGCTAAGATGGGTTCTCTGTTACTAACTCTGACATTTCATTTGAACAAAAAGTCATTTCTCCTTTTCTCTGAATGGCCCATTGTGCTGATATTCTACAGTACTTTGCTTTGACCTAATAAATAAAAAACAGGGTTGAGATACAGTGGGGATTTTTTGCAGATTAATTCATACATGCAGGCATATAGTATTTCAACAGACCATTCATTCCCACGTTTGCATATTTTATTCTCAGGAATATCCCTTAAATGTTTCTGCCAACTGATAAAACACATGAAGCTACACCACAAACACATGCATTGAATCTTATAACCATGCAAAATGGAAACTGCCAGAGAAAACATTCATTTCTGGCATTCTTATCACGGTCGCCATGGCAACCCTGTTCCAATAGCTTTATGGCCATGTGTCTTCTATCATTTCTCTTGATTTTGCATCATGGAAACTATGGCAATTACAGTCTGCACAAAGGAAAATGTGTGCTGTCATGGCAACAGAGTCGAATATTCTCAGCCATTTCACCCAGCTGAATTGCAATTGGCTTTGTGAGAATCAGGCAATGGAGAATGCTTCAGTAAAGACAACAATGGCTTTTAGAAGTCAGGGAGAGATGTGATGTTCTTAATGCAAGCAGCGGACGTGTTTTCAGAATCACCGCACCAAGAAAGTGGTCAAGAGATCATGGCCCAAAACAGCTGACAAAACTCAGTTTAAACAATGGTACAGAATCACCTATAGCTAAGAGGTCACTTGACAATTATACCCGTCCTTAGGAGCATTTTCTAATCAGAGTTAAATGTAAAAGCCCCATCCTTCCAGTGATATGCATGTCCAACTGCAGGCTGTCCATTTGCGGGGCCTGTGCTGTCTGGGATCCTGGCCTTTTCTCCGCAGCCACTGGTCACCACTGCCTTATCTGAAGTGGCCCAATGTGTACATTTAATTCTCCCCAACAGTGACATGGAATCATCCGGAATGTCAGGTTTGCAGACGACATTTAGGTAGGCATGTCTAGGGGTGGGGGGAAGGGCTCAGTGCCGGTGGGGGTGTTTTTGCATATATCTATCTGTCAGGACATGAAGCCGTGCTGTATTATTCTTATTTATGCATCAGCCGGGATATTCGAGGGTTCCATCATAGAGGTGCAGTGTGCAGGTTCAGCATCGAGGTTTTCATAGAACCTGATACACAAACAACTGAGGTTCCCCTACACGATGATTCCTGCTCCGCAGCCTTTTACTCTGGTTATGCTGTTTTCATGACAAGCACGATGAACATTGTGTTTTAATTTGTTCTGGCCGCAAGTGGAATCATAATAAAAGAGACCACTTAGAAGGAATTATGTGCGCAGCAGACTCCTAACACCCGAGCCGCACATTTATCTAGGTCAGCCGTTCGGCTGTTTGCGAAAGGAGGGAAGCTTGTTGACATGCTTCATCCCATTCAGAGACAAGCACGAAAGGGCTGGCGCCAAACCATCTACGGTCAAGGGGCCTTTCGTAAGATGCCATATTTTAACATCGGTAAAAACAATGGTTCAATCACTCCTTGATGATATTCAACAGTTTCCCATAAAAATATTATTATTATTATTATTATTATTATTATTATTATTATTATTAATTCTGGGATAACCCAGTGACTATCACCTACATCAGGCGAAGGCCAAGACATCGGAACAGGTTTATAAATGTGAAAAAAATTTCCTGTCTATGTGGCACGTGTTTGTTGATTTTTGCAGTGTAATGTATATGTTTTGGTATAAATATAATTTTTGTAGGTTTTCAGGTATTATTATTATTACTACTACTATTATTATATGAAAAACAAAGAAATAACCAAGGAATTGCAATTGCAAGATTTGCAAATATCGACTGAGAAAATCCCTGTTGCATTGACATGCTAATGAAACTGGGGATTAGAGTTTTCCCCATAGAAATGGAGAGTCCCCACGAAGATATAATTACAAACCTCTGTGTGTGTGTGTGTGTGTGTATATATATATATATATATATGCACTCATATCCTGCTCTCCACTAAAGTCCTCCCAGCTGGTCTAACTTACCCCACAAGTGAAATCAGCGAAATCAGTCTCATTTTGACCAGCGTCATTAACCATGACATCACCAGGTTAGTGACTAATCACCATGACAACATGGAATCAGCTGATTTTATCTCTTATGAAGTGACATGTGACACTGTTTCAAAATGTTTAAATTATTTCAGCCTTTTCTTAGACTAATGCCTATTGCTAGCTTTTAAATGTTATCAAATGCTCGCATTATGTCTGGAAGGCTTATTCTGGAAATGTTTTATGTACAATATTCAGAACCATGAAACAGTTTGGCGGTGCCGAGCCGCTTTTTATGGCCATAAAGTGCTCTACATTTCCTTTTGGTCGTAAAGTCCCACTAATGTTTTTTTTTATGTACGAATAGAGGCCATTCATAGTGAAACAGCAATACTTTCATATTAATATTAATAATAATTATTATAATTATTGTTAATAGTAGTAGATATAGCTGTATGGTGTGCTGTTGACAGACATCTGCTTCCGTCTACAGACACTAATCAGAAAAACAAATAATTACTCTTTGTCCACTGTTCAAATCTCCTGCTCTGCAGTCATCATGCCGCTCTTCGATCATATACAAACACAGCCACAGTGGACAGTCCTTATGCAGGAATCACGGAGCAAAATCTGACAGTCAGAGTGACCACATTTTAGTAAATCTCTATTGATAACTTATTACTGACGTTAACATATATCATTACTAATATTCAGGACTTAAATGGAAATAAAAATGGTTGTAACGATCTGAAATATTTGTTGTGGGATGTACCTTTAATTCTGTGTACAGTTTAATTGCAGGCTAAGGTTTTTATTGATATGGTATGTTTTTCATTTGCAGACGTTTTAAAAGATTAGCCTAATATTAAGGTAAACATTAAGTCTGTGTTATCTCTGTTAATAATAAAACTCACAGCAGGACAAAAACAGAGGGACTGTATTAAACCAGCAGTTCATCATGGAAATTTGATGCTTTTGTCTTAAAATTCTGAGACAGCTTTGGGCTTCAGGCACAATGTATCAACCAATGGACACCTTCATACACAGTGACATTCAAAAAGTGTCCGAATATTCCATGTAAACACATGCTACAAATCACTCAGACGTCAAAAGGCGGTAGCAACAATAGCTACTGCAGCGATGGTGCAGTGACTTCATTAGTTTCACTTTAAGGCATCAGTTTGCTGTTCATAAGGACGACTCTCGCCAGCACAGCCTCTGCCAGATAAATTGCGATTCCTTTTGCCCTTCATGGCGCCCCCCTCATTTCTGACTACATTCTGAGTATTAGCACGAGTGTTCAAACTTTCTATGTGGGGGGAAATGAATAAAAATGAGTACACTGAAAGAAATAATGTTTTATTAATGCCATACTCCCGATGTGATAGAGAATCCTCTTTTTGCTTAGAGGTGAAGAATGACAGGAATAGGATTTTCATAAATAAATAATTGATTACATATGGAGCAATGGATCCAGCAAACCTTCTCCTGTTGGGGTTACATCTTGCGAGCAGTTTAAACATGTACTACAGGTCAGTTACATTAGAGGATATTATAATATCTGTTCAATTCTATAAAGTGTTTAGCTAGTTAAAGAAAAAAAATACATTTAATTATTATATTTTATATACCTGGTGACCTAGTACTAAATAAGTGGCTGGACGATAGATGGATATTTTATATATATATATCTTTCCATACTGCAGACAACATGATTAAGGACACTGAGTTTACGGAATTCGCTGCCTTGTATTATTGGTATTTTTATGTTTTCCAACAAAGCATCCAACTATTAAACTAAGTTGGGATTTGTGTTTTTTAAAAAAATTCTGGCTAAACAGTAACATGATATGAATCCCCTCTTTAGACTGGGATGAGAAAAACACAGTTGGTGGCAGAAGGGATCTTCTCTGATGATTTAGAGGTGGTATTTATACCTGTCTGATAATATCCAGGGAGTTTCTCTCTTAATGTAGGTGTTTATACCTCTCAGATGATGTACAGAGGGGTTTCTCTCTAAATGTAGTTGTTTATACCTCTCTGATGATGCGCAGTGGGTGTCTCGCTGAATGCAGATGTTTATACCTCTCAGATGATGTACAGGGGGGTTTCTCTCTAAATGTAGGTGTTTATACCTCTCTGATGATGTACAATGGGTTTCTCACTGAATGCAGATGTTTGTACCTCTCAGATGATGTACAGGGGGGTTTCTCTCTAAATGTAGGTGTTTATACCTCTCAGATGATGTACAGGGGGGTTTCTCTCTAAATGTAGGTGTTTATACCTCTCTGATGATGTACAGGGGGGTTTCTCTCTAAATGTAGGTGTTTATACCTCTCTGGTGATGTGCAGTGGGTGTCTCGCTGAATGCAGATGTTTATTCCTATCTGATGTTATGCAGGGGATTCCTCTTTTAACACAAAATTGATGGGTTTAATTTCAAATTAAATTATTTTCTATATCTGTGTGCGTGTTCGTCACAGGTCATTTCTGTTGGTAAGATTTAATAAGTCAATCTGTACTTCTCAAAAGATGCTATTATTAGTATCCATAGTATAAACAGCATCAATGACTGTGGAACTATTGGCTTATAGTCTTGAGTTCTTCTTGCTGATGAAAAGAAATGCAGCTTGGACAGAGATAAGGTCACACTCTCCGCTAGGCATCAAGCCAGGATTCAGGATTCTTCAGGAGAAAGAGCGCCACACGTTGGTGAGATGAGTCACTGACAACGAGCTCCTAAAATCTGAGTGGTCTGAGGTCAAAAAAACAGATCTCAGATGAATGAGGGTATGTTGTATAAGACTGTTCAGCTGCACTGTTTTTCACGATGGAATGTGACAGTATCACAGATCATTACTGAGGATAATTAGGGATCTGTATATCTCAGAGAAAGCATTAAATATTAATGGTTGCTAAAATATTCCCTTTTTAGGTAACTCACATACCCGTTTTTGCTTTTTTTTAGAACGAGCTGACTGTAAAATCCATAATCTCTCCCATATATGTTCCGCTTGTAAACATTTTAATAATAAAAGATTATATGGCTGATACATATCTGAATCCATGTGTTTCAAACCACGGTGCTGGATTCCGAAAAGCAGCCAGGATTGTGTCCAGACTGTAACTGGAGTCTGTTTGGGCTTGATTCAAAATAAGCCCAGAAACTGGCTTGTTTCCCGTGCTCTAGATGAATGGATGACTTCATTGTGGTCCCTCCTTATTGTAATTCTAGGACAATTGCCAAAGACACAGTTACCCAGCCATTCAAAGACAGCTATTCAGACTCTGTTTACTCTGAAATTACCAGGCAAATTATTCTCCTGAAACACTGCGGTCTCACTGTACAGTTTTTCCAAAGGTAATTAATAGGAAATTACTGCTATCCATCATTTTAATACAATAGATATTCATATTCCCCAGGGAAATTTAATAAAGACAAATACAGAGATTGCCTGCAGTTGATCTGAAGGTCACTGGAAATTATCTTGAGGAAACATTTCCAGAAGAAGAAGAATCGGTCATAATTTATCAGCCCCCATTCCAGGTCTAAGGCCCACAGGAGCAATCAAAGTAGCAAAATGTCTGGATTTTTATGGCAAGCAGAAATTTACAATTGGAACTTGAGGGTTAGGGTTAAATCACGTGTTTACATACAGAGCCAAGCCCGTTGTTAGGTGTCCCAGAGGAAATAAGGGATTAGTTTGTTTTCTATTTTACTGTTGACCTCTTGGAAGACGTCTTGATGTCTGGCAACAGCAAATGGGGCCAACAACTTCTGCTAATGCCCTCTTCATAACAAAAAAATTAGCCACTGAGGCTTTAAAATGCACTTTCTTTTCGGAGGATATTGCACCTTGGACCCCAAGTTCAGCGTGTAAAGCGAAGGGCGTCTGGGTACAGCTAACGCTAACAGCTGTTGGCTTGGCGTTCATCCTGCTGCTGTTAGGCTGAGGTGCTGTTTGCACTCATTGTAGTCATGGTTACCCTTTAATTGACTGTTATCACAGATGGCAATGTCATTTCCTGTACAAACATTCTATGGAAAGTCACAATGTGCTCCTGGCGTAGCATGAATAGAGGAGTCCGCGGCTTCTGTGTGGCTCCTTGCTCATAGTTTTATTTTATATCTCTCTCTCTCTGCCTCCTTCGCAAAACATGGCTTCTAAATAGAAATACAAATTATCCAAGAGTATTACATTTCCGTTTTGACTATTTAAAACATCTTTGTCACTAATCAAACTGTAATGTTTCTACATACTTATGATTTTATTTAATTTTCCTGTACTCATACTTAAGTTATAAATACTGAAGTCAGAAATATATTAAATGCTTTTTAAAAAAAAAAAAAAAAAAAAAACACACACACACACATATGGAAATAAATCTGCAACTGGGACACTCTGTGTAACCACGGAAACCCTCATTGTGACATCTGCGCAGCCCGGTGACAGGCGTGGCCAGTGAGGCCGCAGGTCACTTGCAATTGGTCACGTAGGACAGCCCCATGAAAATGAGTGTTAGATATTGTTACGTTGTGTTGAATTAACCCATTGGCTGACTTAGTCCACGCGTCACTATGATGTCATAGGTCAGAAGAACCAGAAGCCCTGGCATTACGGAGATATGGAAAACCAGGCTGGCCAAATGCAGTCATACAAAAAGCCGGAGCAGCCATGAATGCGACTGCAAGAGCAGCACCAGCGAATGTTACCTTAATCGTTTACCAAACAGGCAGGCCTGTGATTGCAAAGAGCATTTCATACTTGCCTAATGGGACTGTAGCTAGCTTGGACACACGGGCTGACACACACCTTCAGGAATGATGAAGCTTTTGCATTCTCCAGCCGGCTGTCCTGTCGTCTCAAAGGCAGTAGCTCTGTCTATGAGTTGATGGTTTTTTTTCCCTCAGATCTAGCAGAATCTCAGGCTGCATCAAGCTGGTTTTGAAAAGAGGACTCATCTCGAATGGAGGAACGAAAGCAATTTCCCTTTAGTGAGAGTGCAAGGTGGGGGGGAAATGGGACTGGAGCTCTGGGGCATCAGTCGGAGGAAGCTTTAAAGATGGCTCGGGCAATCCCGAGAACGAGGACACTGTCAGCCCATCAGTGTGAAAGATCAGTTCTATTTATCAGCAAATCAAACTCACCGAATTACAAAAAAAAAAAAATCAGGTTAATAAACTTGTATAAACAAAGACAGACAGAAAAGCCTTTGGATGTCAGGATGCAAGATTTATACAATTCCTTTTGCAATCATACTATGCACACATCATGCACCATCAAAAGAGAAGATCATTTCAGTCTCAAGACTAGATTGAATTTAGGCACAGAAGGGTAGCTATGAATGGGGCTTCTTTTCAGAAATAAGTAACCAGACCCTCCAGAAATATATCGACTCCTCATCTGTCTTCACCCCACCAGTGACCTGTGACATCTGAAAAAATATTATGAGATTTTATTTGCCTTTGGGGTGGAGTCAGAGTTCCCCTCTTTGGGATTCAAACAAAAACACTACTGTTTAGGATCATTTTAGAGACTGTGTTTTACTGCAGGCCACCAGCAGGGTGACACTGAAGAGGAACGATGTAATTTCAGAGGCTGATGGTTGTCATGATGGCTGACTGATTGACAACTTCACTCATCTCCTAGTGGGAAATGACTTTCAGGGGCTCAGCCATCTGGTCCACCAATCACTCCATATTACTAACTATATGGGGCAGTGTACTGTCCTAACATTTACTTAAACATCTCAGAGCCACTGAGGAACTAACGTATTACTCATACCGCAAGCAATGTTTTTGTATTAGAAAGAATACATGTGAAAACACTCTCCAAATAAATTTTACAGAGCTGAATTAATGGGGAAATATGTGTCAAACATATACTAGCCAGTCATATTAACATATTAACTGTATACTTATAGCTTACTCTAGTTGCGTTGCCTAATTGTAAAAAGGTCTATATTACTGGTTACTGGTGTCTTCTTCAAAGACAACATTCTGAGACTAATTCTAGGTTTTTCTCTATGACCCCTGTTCTTTTTTGTGCCATTACAATCAGATCACCTCATTGATATCACTCTCTGTTCTGGATTTGCAGGCTTTAGAAACACATACAGCCCTGCTCCAACAGAACTGCACTCCTGTTGATTACGATCGGCTCTCATCAGGCAAAAGAATCAGAAAAGATTACTGGTAAGACCAACAACTCCTTCGACCGCAACTAGAATTCAGAGAATGAAAATCTTGATATGATTCGTGCGGCTGGAACAAGAAAATGGTTTCAGAATTCATGTTTCAGTGGTTGATGACTCGAACAAAAAAAAATAGTCCCAATGAGAATATCCAGTTGTTATTTAATACAGACATTATCTATTGTTACAGATAACTGTCCCAGTTCATGGCGATTACATGCACATGAAACACTATGTATACAGTGTGTCTTTATTTTACAGCTTTATACAAAGATGTAACTTTTGAAGCACCTGTTCAATAAACATATTTAGATGATTTTCTTTACAGTATAACACCTCCAATTGTAGTGCCAGACCAGGAAGATAAAGTTATACAGGAAATTTAAGGATGCATATTCGCACCTTGAAAAGGAATCTGGCTGATTACTTGTCTTTTTCAGAATGGAAAGCACAACATTTTAAATGGGCCAAAGGGGAAAATCTTGCAGAAAAAAAAAAACATATTTTGAAACTGTTAATAACAAATGTCTTTCAGTTTTCAGTTTCTGGCAAGTTCTTTCAGGACACTTCCTGTCCAGTACAGCACACACTTCAGGCCCCAGATCCTGGCTGATTCACTTCAGAGTGAAAGGTGACCGTTTGCTGCCCAGGAGGGGACTTACCTAGAGGTATGATATTATGCTTTCAGTCATGAACCTGAAGTTCTCTGATAGCAGCCAGACTTTTCTTCTGGGGAGATTCTGTTGGACAACACTGGTTTTTATCTGTACTTTTGATTCGGAGGCAGAAAGGCCAGGATTCACAAAAGGCTGTAAATCACTCTGAACAAAATCGTTCAAACTTTTGATGACCAGTCACTCCATTCCCATTACCTAAATGGTTAGGAATGCTTAGTCCTCTAAAAATCAGGTATAAACTCTAGAGCCACTGAATTTCCTGTCCCTCAATGATCAGGTATGAATTGGTTCTAATCTGGTCATGCCCTACCTGTCGTACTCTCTGAAAACCAGGTAAAAAAATTCCTTTCCCCATAATGATTTGCCCTTCCTGTCTGCTTTTCACAATCAGGGAAAAACTCCCAACTGCCATCAAATACTGTTACTCATTTAGAGTGCCCACAGAATGGAAGCACTTTATTCAATTTTACACAACAGAAATGTCAGCAAATTTCGATATTGAGGGCGGCAGATGGGGGGGGGGGTTAAGCTTTAGCATTTGCAGGTCTTACCTTTTAAAAGCTAGGGACACATCTAAACAAGAAGACAGGTCTATCTGTTTCGGATTAGCGGGAGTTTTCCTTAAAAAAGGACCGTCTTACGAGGAGGCCAGATACAGGCAGGCAGCACAACTCAGCCTAATTAAGAACTGCCGGTCTCTTCGGTGCCATTCAGCGAGTCGGTGAGGCAGCCGCGCTTTGTGCTCGGGTTAGGAGGAGTGGCACCTTGCCATTCATATTCATAAATCCCTTCTGGGATAGAAGTTTTTTTTAAGAAGGATTATGATAGAGGATAGCGGGAGGGGGGGCAGCGAAACCCAAACCCCCTATTTTTTAGCGGTCTAAAAACCATGCTCACAATCTATCTTTTTTTCTAGATATCCCGTGTCGGCACTGCTGGTCGAACAACAGTTAGTCCACCACCAATCGTGGTGCAGGATCTCCTCGCGGAAAAAAAAAAATAAGATTCCGTTGAGGAGAAATCTTCAATGGAGGGTGGGACTTAGTTAGGAAAATCCGTGGTGCAACAAGGTTTGTTGCGGTTGCGTCAGTGCTGGGTCTCTACCGGCCCGTGGTGAACATTTCCACGTAACCCAGCTCCGGGTTACGGTGAATTTGATGCTTACCTTTGTCTGGGAAATTCCTCTTGTTGTTTCCATGAAAGAACACGTGAAAAGAAGTATGTGGAAAATCTCTAACCTCACAGCAGTCTGCATAGAACCACGTTTTGCTCTATAGTCACGAAAATATATTGTAATTCCAGTTCAATTTCCATAAAATTTTTCTATGCAAATGACATTGTTTATTTCTCTTTATGTTTTTTTTTTTTTTTTTTTTTTTAAAAAAAAAACATTACAGAATTAACTCAGCTGAACTGTATTCATTTCTCAAGGGCAATGTCCGCTAACAATATTTATGATTAATTTATAGCAAAGCAGATGTGTAACCAGTGCAGTGATCCAGTGGGCAGCAATAATAGACCTGTCAGATGAGATGATCTGCCGGCGTTGATGCCTTTTTTTGCCGTTCATCAAAGGCCGGGCGTGATTAAACAATGGACGCTTCACGGACGCTAATACGGTTCGCCTCCAGTTCACGTGTGCTCACAGTGCCACCTTCTGTCCATCAGGGAGACTTACATCCCTTGGCTTCAGCGTCAGACGGGTCACTTTCCATCCTTGATTTGACTTTGATACGAAAAGCAGAGGCGCCCACGTGCTCTGTATGAAACAGCTATTTGACAGACGTTTTTACCACAAGCCAGACTGTAGTTTTTCACCCTATATCTTGCTTTCCCAGCCTTTCTAAACAGAAGCTTTTTATCCTATTGTTCTTCCAAAGCCACTCGAGAAAAAAATCCATTCCTGATGCATACTTTGACGCCCTGTTTTGCTTGTCACGAGGCTGAGAAGGTGGCAGTGAGGTGCAACCAGAGCACAAACACCACTTTATAGACACATTTTAATGAAAAAGTTCATAGCTTACTGATCTGTATGACAGTTACTGATCACTGGAGAGACCGAAATATTACAGATAAATTAAAAGGCCGAGCAGATTGTGACTTAGGTTGGTGTTGGGTGGGCAGTTAAGAGGATTGTCCATCCCCCACTCCCCCAGGCTGAAAAAAACTGACCTAGCAGGCTCAGAGAAATAACTAGGTGCTCATTACGGCCAGGGTTTGTGGGCAAATTACTAAATAAAGAGAGCAGGTGACAAAGGATGAATCCTCATGAAACATAACAAACACCAATTAAGGTGCAAACACATAGCAATGTTAATATTTATTCAGTGTTATTCGGATGTCAACAGTTACAGGGTGAATGTTCTAACTTTCAATGTGTTCTTACTAAGCTATGATTTTATCAAACACCAAATGTTCCACAACAAGCCAGTGCTGAGCTCACTGTAACAAGCCACTTGTCAGAGCTGAAATTCAGTCACAGATTTCACAGGTGGAGAACTGTATGGTTCACCAATATTTTTCAGTTTTTTCCCCCCATAAGTCTCTCTCTATCTGGCGTCCGATGAATTATGCTAGGATTCTTTGCCTTTGCTACCAGGCAAAGACATACAGCCGATGAAAGCACATTCTGGCCGTTTGTGGAATGTGCTGCTCCCTGCTGGTCAGTAAGCAGAAGTAAATTAACAGTCAAGGTTCCAAACCTCTTTTATGAGTGTGCTCAAGGAAGTTTTACTTGCACGAAAATGTTCAGAGGGCAGAACAAAAAAATTATTGGTTCACGGAGATAACCAATCAGATTGTAGATGAAGTGGGTCCAAACAACCAGGGGAGGCGGGACAAAAACATATAATAGGTTGCTTGGACCCATCTCCTTTTCAATCTGATTGGTTATCTTTGTGAACCAATCACTTTTTGTTTAGGCCTCGGCACATTTTTGTGTAAGTGAAACTCCCACAGGCTATGAGATTGCAGACGCGGAGTAGACGAAGATGTAAATTGTGAACCACACCTGGGACAAAATCATCAAGGAAGTGAAACTGAAGGCAAAAATATATTTGTGCCCATGGTAGTTACAAATCCCACCTGCTACGTCCTCACGGTTCATTCATACAGAGTTAGCTACAGCACAGATCTGGCCCTGGAAACATATTCCGTAAGTTGGCTTGCACTCCAGCTGAGCCCATAAATAATTAACCTTAAGAAAGCTGTTGATTGGATTAATCACACAGTTTACATTACGCTAATGTGTGTTAGCCCTGGGAAATACTGGCCTACCTCTTAGCGCCAGTATTCGTGTTTCTGAAGGAAAGCAAGACTGTAAATAACCAAGCCCATGGGTGGGGAGGCTCTGTGGAATGCTCGGGTGTGGCCGGCGGTGGTGCAGATGGATCAGAAGAGAAGAGGCTAAAGAAAACATCATCTTTTGGGCAGGGGTGGAGCTACTGTGGACTATGGAGATGCAGTTACCGAGGGCACAAGGTCTAACTTGAACTTGCTTAGTTGGAAGTTCTTTGGATGGTCAGTCGAAAAGTCAGAAACTGACCCGAACGTGGCAGAACATTGTCCAGCATCGCCAACTGTATATCTCTTCTCTTTCTCTCTCCCTTCACTTTTTCTTGGGTTAAGTCACCCAAGGACCCCTCGGTGCTGGCAGGGTGCCCGCTCACGTGCCTGTTGGACAGGAAATACCGTCCTACCATCTCTCCACAAGCACCCGGCCTGAATATAAGACGTTTTGGCTGCTCATTTTAAAAAGAAGCACACTAAACAATGCTTTCTCCTGTTGCTTGGAGACACTGTGGAGAGCAGGAGCCATGTGGTTGGAAGGCCAAGCGGTGGTGCGGCGATTCTGCAATGTTGCCAGCTTCCTAATGAAATGGGCACCGAGCAAATTTACGGGTCCACTTTCCTTGGCAAATTAGGGGGACGCCCACTGGGTAAACGTTCCTCTGTTTTCTGGTAACTTCTACATCGGTAGTGGGAGTAGTTTGTCAGTGTCTATATTATTTGTTGACCAGATGACTATTTTATGTCCAATTTTCTTTAGTCTGCTTCATAACATGTTGAACTGGGTAGTCTTCATAAGAGCACTATTTTCAGTTTTGGCTCAGTTCCATGGAAGCCAGTTGGAACAACTGGCCGTTTTATGATGTAATAGAATACTCTGGGAATGACACATCAGTACTACTCTCCACACACGAAGGAAAAGTCAATGTCTTCTTTTGTGGTGGATCACTTCACGTGTATTTCCATCCTAACAGCAAAACCCGACACTGGAAGCAGCTGGGGCCAAGTTCTTACAGATGAATTGCTGTCTCGCCCCTGATTTTCTGTGGAGGTCTCACTGCCAAAGGCTCTAGCGGAAAGCGGCCCTGACAACCCGGTCGCTAAGTGGCTGCGTTGGGCGAAAGTTGTCTCCTAGGAGACTGTCGCTGCCCTCGACAGGCTCCTCCCCCTTCCTGTGGGTCCGTAGACGCCGGAATTCATCCATCTATGAGGGAGAGGTCACCAAAGTCTCAGAGTTAATGCCGAAAAACCTGTCTGGAGGCTCCGATCTGAAAGCAGGAGAACTGACAGTACCTCTATCTGCATATGGCTTTGAGTGAACTTTTTCCTTCATATGGGTATACGAGAACCTCTATCTTCATTTGGATTTCTATGTACCTCAATCTTCATACAGGTTTCAGTGAACCTCTATCTTCATTTGGATTTCAATGTACCTCGGTCTTCATACAGGTTTGAGTGAACCTCTACCTTTATATGGCTTGGAGTGAAACTCTACCTTCATATGGGTTTGAGTGAACCTCTACCTGTTGCTGGGAGACAGTGAGTGGGTAGCGATATAGTATCCAGGTGACATTCTCACTGCAAGGAGGCATGGTAAGAGAACCCTCATAGGCCCAGTAATCTCGAAGGAGGGGATCTGAGAAGGGACAAGCAGACACATCATGGATTAGAGAGTCAGAAAGAGGTCCTAAGTTAAAGGGACATAAAGAGGTCATTTATCCAGAAACCCAAACACAGAGAGACAGACAGTTCATGTGGGGAAAGAATTTTACAGGCTATTTAAGAAAAAGAAGGTTAGCAAAAGTGATCCGATGCTAAGCCTGGTTCACTAACCCTAACTTACCAGGGAGCAGCGTGTTAGGGTTGAAGAAGTGAATTGTCTTCGTCTTGCCCTGTTCAGATTAAACAAGGAAGCGTATGATTTAAACTGTAGACAAGGTCTTCATCAGTGACAAGAAACTTCAGGAGATGATAAATTATTCAATGTATTGGCATCCTCCAGAAATCCACAGTGACAGGTGGCCTGAAACTGGAACCACAAGCAGATCAGAAAGCTTCAGTGAAGGAAACTGGGTCAGCTCTCAGGCTGCCTACAGCTCGTCTGATTTCAGTTTTCTGAATCAGACACTCCATTTAACGAGCCTCATCTGGATATAAAATAACCATTTAAGTGTGAAGAAGCCATCCAGCGAGATGAATATTTATGAGCCTTAAAGGCACAACAGTGTGAGACAATCGAGCTTTTCGCGAATTCCTAAAAGTGCTCTTTGTTCCATCAGGTTTTCACAAAAAGGAACGTGATTCTTTTGTGAATTGGTCCCAGAATAATGAGTTTCTGAACCACACCTCTGTGTCGCCCTCTCCTGGAGAATCAAGCAAGTGCGTCAGCCATTGTCACCCACCTTGTACTGCAGGTCCGGCAGGATGTCTGTGACTGCTCTCAGACCCAAATGCTCTTGACCTATCTGGAAAGATGTCAAAATATGTCAAAGCAAACTACAAACCGGATTCCAAAAAAGTTGGGACACTATACAAATCGTGAATAAAAACTGAATGCAATGATGTGGAGG
>JAODJX010000083.1:13308317-13318832 GCA_026776945.1 Isichthys henryi
ACCTCCACATCATTGCATTCAGTTTTTATTCACGATTTGTATAGTGTCCCAACTTTTTTGGAATCCGGTTTGTAGAAGTACTGCTTTGTTTATTGCCATCACGGCAGATAGATTGGTCACATAGGTTTGTGAGATTGTATTAATTACATGACTGTCAGAGAAGCCTGTTTGGTCAGTCTGCGTGGTGGGCAGAGTTGAGTAATTCAACTCCAGGTTCAGAGCAGAAATCCAAACCGGAATAATGAGTCACAGCCACAAAGTACTCAACTGGTTGGTTGAAACAAAATCCCGGTCTGGACTTCTACTCTCTGGACCTGAATTACCCAACTCTGATGGTGGGTCACAGAATTCTGATTGTCAAGGGGAAAGAGTACCTGCACAAACAGAGCAATGATGACGATTCCCTGCCTCCTGCCCAAGGCCTCATCAATGCTGCTGTATACAGTCGAGTTCCAGTGAATCAGATGGAGCTGAAATACAGCAGAGATTAGGAAAGACACTGGACATTGGGAAAGACACTGGGCATAGGTTCTGGGAAAAATAATATTTTTCATTTTTAACAAGTGGGTCATGGAAATACCCACCATGTCCATTAAGGGGCGTGACTCACCTCCATGGGAAAGGCCTTGAAGTTAACAGTGTGCTCGGAGCCACGCTGGTTCTCCCTGCCCCAGTGAAAGCACACCTCATGTAACTGAAACTCCTGCTGTCTGGGCAGGGGTCCCCCCGTCACCACTGGAGTAGCGGGAGTGTATCCTTACATTTCAGGTTTTACATATCACTTTATTTATAGCACAGCTGTCATACTGCTGAGCCATTTTGCTAGTACCTGACTTTGATTTCGGCAGGATGTGCACGGTGCGTCCATCATTGATGACCTCACTGTCCCGACACACTGCGTAGCTGGGCTCCAGTTTGACCTCGAGCAGCGCTGGGTCGTAGAGGGCCTCACGCGAGTTGAGGTTGATGGGGGACTGGTACTCGCCATTGGCCTGGGGAAACAGTAGACCCCACTCCACACCTGAAACCAGACCAAAAATGGTAGGGGGTCTGTGGTCAGTCTGCATTCTGGCAACTATGACACATAGTTCAACATGTGGTCAGCAGTTGTAGAGAAAATCATTAGTATAAAGCCAAGGCCGGTACAGGCAAGTATTAGTTTATTTCAGACAGTTCCAAACCAAACACATATGCTATTGTGCATAAGTCTTAGGCAGTCAAAGAAAATATTTAAGGCTATTTATGTTGGCAGTAAGTGTGTATTTGCTCAAAAAAAAGCACAATTTAACATTAAAACAAATGCATTAAGAAGCACAAGAATAACTAAAAAGAATTTGTTCTGTTCTTTTCCAATGGCTAGATGAGCACCGCTTCAGTTCCCAAACCTCTCCTCAGGGACACCTCATCAGCTTTCTTAATTAATTAATGTAATTAGTTAAATAACTCAATGAGGTATTGAATAGTAAGACAAGGTGGGATAGTGGTTGTGTCAAAAAAATACATGGATGTATTGGACGGTTGCTGCACTTACTATGGTGACTTCAAGGGAGGGTTTGAAATGGCCAAGCTGCCACACTGACAGACATTATGTCATAGTTTTATGTCATTATGTCACCAGCATGAAGATCATTTAAACATCATTTTCTTTGACTGCCTAAGACTTTTGCACTGTACTGTACTGTATGTCAAACTCCAACCAATAAAACCGAAAGGAAAACTTCTGCAAATGAGTAGGATGAAATAAAACTTGTGAACTCCCCTGTTACAAACTGTTCGTCACTCTTATTTTCTTACCATGTTTACTGTGAATGTTTACTGTGAGATTGGGGAATCCGGAATGCTCATACTCTCATCTTCTGTTTTAAACCTGACAGTAGGTAGATGTGGAATGATAAATGATGCAGGGGTGGGGGGTGAGGAACAGACCATCTGTCCTCTGATACTCAGAAAGAACCTGCTGACCTATATTATGACACACTGCCCCGTCCCACCCATTCACCATAATGTTATCCCAGTCTCGAAGATACATACACACCCATTGCAACATAACTGTTGGAATGCAGTCATGCAGGTCCTGCAATGAGCATAGCGCAATACTGGACCATTCATCAAAAAGGAACACCTCCATCTGGGACCAAGGCGCGCAGAAAGTTGACATCTCTATTGTGCTCTGCACTTTACATGCAAGAACAATGACGTTCACCAAGTAAAGTATGAGTTCTGAGCACCCATCCTTTCTACTTTCAAATGTTCGGCCAGCAAACGGCTTCCAGGAGCCTGGGTCCATCGCAGGAAGCACGGGCTTTGAGGCAGGAAAATCCTTGGATGGTATGCCGATCCATCACAAGGACCTCCACTGCTCTGCACTGATGGCAGTTCAGAGGTTCCAATTCACTTAAATGGTTTGTCTTGGATCTGGTTGGAGGATATCAGCACAGCAAAGAAAGAACATGCAAACTTCACACACACACACACACACACACACACACACACACACACACACACAGCAGAGTCATCATTCAAACCGCAAACCCCGGAGGAGTGAAGAAATATGGCCTCCCTCGTCGTTCCAAGAGTCCCGAATGGTTTAATTAAAATATCCAGCCCACTTTGAGGGTTTCACTGTTAGCTGTTGAGTTTACTATGGAAAAACTCATATACTACGCAACCAAATAAACTAAAACCAGATGCTAATTGAGAGGTCTGTCAAGGTAAAATCACTCTACTGAAAACCAAGCCTCAGTACGGTCTGCTAAAAATCAGTTGGAGTGAAAGTTAATAAATACTTATTCCCACAGTACTGTTTTATGTAATTAATGGTGAGATAACTGAACTGTCAGACTGTAAATCCAATGCACATAACTTCTTTCTTACTTAATAATGCTCCATCCTGGAAAGGTCAATTTTATGAACTCAGTGAAACTCTACTGGAAGGTAGAAATCATATAACCCATGTTTTTTTTTTTCTGGGAAGATCGAATTTATTTAATTATCTAATCAAATTCCTATGGATCTTCTGTCATCTAGAAACTGGTTACCAAAATATGAAACACTTAATTCCAAATAAGCCCATAAAATTTAATTAACTTCTTGATGCGTGACCAAAAATTAGTTTGCTGAGGCTGAAATGAGGTTTTCATTTCTCTATAATGTCTAGAAGTCTTAGATTCAGCTCAGAAGGTGAGACTCTTATTCTGTTTAAAAAAATAGTCCTTGAGCGTTGTGATTACCAGTAGCCGCTGTTAATCTTTGACTTACCTTGATCATAACCCCATTCTAAATTGTCTTTCTCAGGATTGTAACCAGGCTCTCCTGTAGTGTTGCTGTCTGCCATAGCAAATTTTCAGAGCTCAGAAATTCCAGTTTTTCTCTTTTGCTGATCAGCAAGCCAGAATTGTAGAAGCCTGTGAATTTTATCTGGAATGTTCTCTGATGACCTGAAGGTAATTTTCCAGCCTGTGAGTCTGGATTCACACTTGATAACCATGACACAATATGTTATTCAGATTCTTCTTGCTTTCCTTACTGGTTCCTGTTTTTCTCTCCTTCTGCCTGTGTCTTTTCTTCTCGCTGTGCAGTAGAGGAACTGTGTGACAAGGCTAACTTGGCACGGATCTGTGTTGGGGGTGTAGAACACCCGCAGCCATAGTGGCCCAGTCTTCCACAGCATGCAGCAGCAGAGGAGGCCAAATGTCAGCTTCTGCACCCACCACAACACCATCTCACTATAAGTGTCTCACCAGCCTAGAAGAGGCCGTACACAGCTAGAGCACTGAAATTTTGAAGGTGATGAAGTTTGCTGTGAAGTTGCTCTTGGAACATAAGCCAGAAGAGCAGCCAGCAAGACTGAAGTGGGAAATATTAAAATATAAAAGATGACCACCAGTGCAGACCCTCAAACTAAAACCATTTCTGTGAGACATCACTGTAACCCAAAAAATGCTGCAGTTATGCTCAAGGGGATTAATTGGGGGAGCAAAGCTGAGGGGAAGAGGATTCATCTCAGGTTGGGTGCTATTTGAGCTACGGATATTTCTGCTGAGAAATCTAATTTGTATGCTTTTTCTGAACAATGAGCACAGTACACAGCCCTGAAATGCTTAACAGCAGCTGTTTCTGGAGTGGAGTGTTTGCTCCCCCTGTTGGTCGCGGAGGTCAATGACACGCATTTAAATTGAGAAAAGCCTTGTAACTGGTTTACAGAATCGCAATAAGCCGTGTGAGATAACTCATCTCAAAGGCAGTGTCTCTACAGGACCCCACCCTTTCACCAGAGATTTTCATCTTGAACCTGGAGCCTTCAATGCATTCAAATATGACATCATCGACACACATGTTCTCAGATGACATGTCGCGGATCTGCGAAATTGCAAAACAACATGTTATGGAATAACCAAGATTCAGTATTCCTTTCTGTTTTTTCTTCTTAATAAATTCAGCTGCCATAACGTCATATTTCAAAATACAACGACATGCTACCCGATTGCAACTGAAAAGCGACGCACTTCACATCGTGCGGCTTCCAGTTTATGTTTTTACTCTCACATCTTAATCTTAATTGAATATTTTTGGCCAGTACCTTTGCTCAGAATAATTCATCAGACCTTTCGTTGAATTTGACAAATGACACAGTTGGTGGGCCACCTAGTGGCAGATTTAATAATTGCATCCACACATCCGTTCTTGTATAAGGATGTCGATAAAATCCTGCTTTTTTATTGATGTAGGGAAAAGCCGTCAAACGTTACTTGCGTTAAAATTAAAATTGTGGACAGATAGCGTAGATGTTCTGATTACTGCAGTTTTAAATAATTAAAACGATGTTACTCATGCGGGACGAATACACAGTCCAGTAATTACATATTTTAAATCAAAAGTATCTTCAATTAAACCATGCGGAGTGTATTGATTTATGGAAAAATATTAAACGTAAAGGTTGTGAAAGATATATATTGTGTACTGCGTTCAATAACCAGTTGCTAGGATGCAAATTCAGGCAATATTTGTGCCACTTTAAGTGAGGTACGACAAATCCCGCTGACGTTTCGGTTTTAATGAAGATCAGCCTGTTACACATAATGAGAAAATGAATGCCATGGCTTCGTATGAAGTACCATTCCCTGGGTGACGGTACTCTTACAAGGTTGTAGGTTCGATTCAAACGCGTGAGCATATATATATTACATTGTGGGGACCAAAGGTAAATGGATGAATAGATGGTTCCCACAAAGATATTTGTATAAATTGCGAGTGTGTGTGTGTCGTAATTGGCATGTTCTCCCTCCAGTAATGCATTACTTTTGCACAATATTGCTAGTCACTTGTGGCAAAATACACTGCCATAGTCGTTTCACTTGCAAATGATAATGTGCTCTTAGGGTGAATAATACAACATCAAAGTGAATCCCAAATTCCACAGAGGATTATTCTGTGGCACCACTGGAATATCTCTCTTCACTTATTTTCCAGTGAGAAGTGATACTTAGAGAACCGGGGCGCTAGATGGCGCACATAATTCGACGGCAACTCCAATCCCCTAAAATGACATCTCGAGATACTAGACAGCTACTTGACCGCAATATATAAAACACCGGTTTCTCGAAAGCACTCTTTAAATATATTTAAATATACACCGTGTGTATTATTTGCCAACTTGGACAGAAATCCATCCCCGCAACGGCCGGCTAAAGGCAGCGCTCGCGCCGGTGCAGCGTCAGCACTTCCGGCCCCAGAAAGTCAAGCCTCCGCGTGCGTGGCGAAGGCGGTGCGCGTGACGTCGCCGGCCGAGGCTCGCGGCTGTCGATTGTTCCCTCTTCTGGGAGAGAAAGAGGCCGGATAGCGGAGCAGAGGCAGCGGCACCATCGCCAAGCGCACGGGGCTCGGGAGTGCGACACGCAGCATCTGCTGGCCATGGCTTACGCGTACCTATTCAAATACATCATCATCGGGGACACGGGTAAGGGGGAGCGAGTGCGTGCGTGCGATCTGTGCCGGAGGAAGGGCTACTTATGTGGCCAGTCCGGTTCCCGTTTATCCCCGCAGTGCTGAAGTCAGTGACGTGGTATCGCAGGCCGGTTGCTTCAGTGCATGTGCGGTGGGGAGGGCTACCTACGTTTTGTCCCACCTAGCTTAACACCTCCCTAGACAACCGCTCAGCGATGCCCACGCCGTGTAATTACTACGCTCCGTTCGGAAGACGAGAGATCAGCCCGGTCTGAGATGCGATCCAACAAGTTACTGGAACAAAGCCACTAATGGACTTGTAAAAAGATGCGTTTGAAATGCGTGCCTGTGTTTTCACAAGGCGTCCTGGGCCTTGGTGTAGATAAGCAGACCGCAGCCTTCTCACTTTAAATGCACGTCCGCTTCATTTTCTGCCGTTTCTCCATCCCTTTTGTTGTGCCGAGTGGAAAAGTAACATTGTTGCGCGCTGGTGTCCGGCTGTCATAACATTTCCCGTGCTTTAAATCCCCCTTGCAGCGACTCTCTCGCTGTTTTCCTGGAAATGCCAGATTTGATTATACGGTTAATAAGTACACGTCTACAGAGACAGTTGCCTTTCCTCCTTTTTTTGTTTTGTGTCACGCCCTTGCATCTTGGCCGGTATTTGTGACCTTGCTGGTCCTGCATTACCTGGCTGTGGATCCTGCATGATATTTAAACAAAGCCTCCGATGGCTCCGGCCGCCTGGCAGCGTTGCTGTTTGCTCGGCTATTGCTTTATCGCAGGCCTCCATCTGGCTGTTTTCTAGGCGGCCGACTAGGGACGAGATTCGTAAACCAAGCTCCTCTTCAGGCGTTTAAATCTATTTCTGCATTAATTAACGGGTTTGGCCGTATTTCTGGATTAGGCATCGGTGTGTTTTATTACTACACATCGCTGCGATGGCGCTGTGCAGTTTTAGCTACACGGGATACAGTTGTATAACGGCCGTTTGTTTATTGTATACTCATATAGGCTGTATTGAGATACTAGGGTTAATCTAAAGAATTTAGTTAGGGACAAATATTGTACGTGATAAATAGGTCTTTAAAAAATACCGATATTTCGATTTATTACCTGTGAAATTGTATTCTAAGGTCTAACCGACGTTTTATCTACGGTTATTTTGGCGTGGTAAGGTTACAGTACCTTTACATAGAGAGTAAACATGAACTTGTGTTTTTACTTGTTTAGCTTGTCTGGATGATGCCCAAAACAGTTTAATCTGTTTACGGTAAATGTATGAACAGTATTTACTTTAGTCTTCCTCTGTGAGGTTTACAGAATGTTAATATATGCATCCTCGCTTTCCTCCTGTCTTGGATGTAACTGCAATCGAATGATCGTGTACGACTCTGTCGTTATGTCAGCGGAAGTGGTGACATCGGCTCTATGAATTTAAACATCCATCATGCGAATGAACAGTTTGTGCTTTTCAACCGCGACTTTGTCCAAGACTGTTTGTTTTAATTACCGACCGCGACCTGGGCTCCTTCACAACCGAGGGAGTGTCTTGATTCCAGCTTCACAACTGTTTGCTTAACAATGCAGAGTCATCCATGCTGATCAGGATCTCAGGTGTGCTGTTCAATCCTCAATTTTCTCTCTAGTTGTGCATGGGCTGTGCTGGCACCAGCCTCTTTGTGAGAATATAGTTGGACTGTGTGTCACGGTTCAGAGTTCATTCCATGTGGCATGTCCACTTGGGAATATTACGCGTTACGTAAGGTGCGGTCTGGAAATTTTAAGCTTCACAGGAGCATAGACATTAATAGATCGACCTGTGAAGTTTCTAAGGCCATACGCCCTGTTGTCAGGTTGTGGGATCACGCTGCATCTGTCTTAAACCTATTAAATCCTGTTGTGAAATAATTAGGAATTACTTTAGGTGGAAATGTAGTCCCATTTGTAGCTTAGATCTTCATGATGTTTGTTTCGGCTCTTCAGAACAGACCGTGGTGGTGCTTCGTGGTAGCAATATATATGAGTGTGACACCAACAAAAGACCATTTCTTTGGGCCTGGTGTCGAGCGAGAGCTCCCTTTGTGGGCACCCAACACACCTGCGCCTTATTCTGCATCCTTCCCTGTAGAGGACTTCCCAAGAGCTCCCATAGCTCTGAAACCATCCAGTACTCAGTGCTTCTGGCTAAAGGTTGTCAGGAGGGACAGATTCTCAGCCAGATGGCTGGTGGGCTTGTCCTGACCTTTACTGGAATCTACTAATTCAGTTGCTTGTCCAAAGTGACTTCGAGAAGTTGTCCTGTTTCTCTATGTTCCTAAGGATCCCCCCCCTCCCCCCACCGCTCTGTCAAGCTGTCTCCCTGGGTAACAAAATTTGGCTTCATAACTCTATGGTTTTAACTGGAGTTGTTGTACTTGTGTATGTGTATAAAAATATGGGGGTTGTTGCTGTGTGTGGTGTTTTTCTGCACTTGCGTTTGGGCCAGACATCTGTGCCTATCTGACATCTGCAGTCTCCACCTCATTTCTGTCAAGTCCTGGTCACCATGTGGAAGGTATTCTTCCAGAACATTCAGTCTTCTGACTCCCGCTCGAGTCCATCCACTTTGTTGCTGCCGATGTGCCTTACCTCATAAATATTGTAATTACCTCATAAACACTCTCAGTCGACACGCCAGGCCAAAAGCAACGGTCTTTTGTTGGTGTCATACTTGTTATATATATATTGCTATCATGGAGAAGTATCACAGTTTGTTCTGAAGAGAGGAAACATCTTTAAGATCTATGCTTGTACCAAAGTTTGAACATTGATGCTGGCTTCTTGTGGTCTTTATTTTTCTCCCCATAATCCTTCATGTTTTGTGTTTCCACACAATGGCATATACTTGTGTGTTTTGGAACACCTGTCATTTGATGGGGTTTGTTGTGTTAATTCCTGATGTCACTGCAGAAGAGGGAACATCGCCATCGATAGGCTGTTTCCCGCCTCCCACGCAGAAGCATGCCCTGCTTGGCAACTGCAGTCGCTCTTAGAGACAGGGGATGTAGATGTGCTCTGGTGTTTACAGCTTGTTCTGCTGACATCTGGTCTTTGAGGTACATCTCGGGAGCATGGTGTCGACTTGTCATGACTGTCAACGTCGGTCTCAGTCGTCCCTTTGTCTAATCAACTCCGCCACCATCCACAGCCGTATGTGGACCTGTATGTCTTTGAATGTTTCACAAAGGGTGCAGAGACTGTGGTTACGTACACGGTACACCTACTACCTCAAACAGTCGAGCTCCATTCACAAGCCTAGCAGATACACTAGAAGGTTCTAGATTCTGGTTTGTCTTGTTTAAATTGCACAGTTGGTGACCTCATGCCTACACACTGTAAAACCTAAGAGGTCCGCAACTTTAAGATCCTGAAGAAGGCTGGCCGTTGAACTTCTAGGAGAGTCTGTCGACATATAACCCCAGGAGCCGGACAATACCTGACGTGGATCATTAAATATCAACATTTAAGCGATCAAAGGACTTTGATGGAAAGCTGTTGCTCTCTATTCAAGTTCTGGTAGTTTTTCTGCAACCCAATTCAAGCAGTATTTGTTCACAGTGGCCATGATCAAAACTCTGAATGACTGCATCCATATCCAAGTGCCAGTCCAATCTCTGTTGTCGGTGATCAATCACCATGGCAACATAAGATCAGCCAAACCCATCCCATATTTCTTTGTCTATATGTGCCCGTGTGTATGTGTGTATGCATGCAGGTATAGATTGAGTTTTATGCTGTTTAATCTGCAGTTTATTGAAACCAGCAGACCCATCTGTCACATATATAATATAGGGATATATATAGACCCTAGTGATGTCCCAATCTCCTTTTTCGGTACCCTGATCCAAACCACTCAGTTTGGCCTTAACCTACAATTGCTTCGTCCTGCTTTTGACGTTAATCTACATGCAGCCCTGCAAGCAGGTCCTCCAACTTACAGGGAAAATTTGGGGGTTGGTGGCAGGATCGGTCCTCCAGCCACCGGAAAAAAAACTCTCACTGTTTCATTCAGACTAGTGTGGTGCTGCGGTATCACCCACTGCGTGGCTGCACTCGGGTTCTCATCCCTGAGGTGGTACGTCGTATTGGCGGGTGCGGCACCACGCTGTAATCAGTGCTCGCTCCTTACCGCTTCTCGCATAAACCACAAAATTAGTCTGTTTAAAATAAGGGCAAGCTGTATGTTTTGTAAATAATAACATTAAAATCATTTTCCAGCTGTTGTGTCACATTATTATTTCGGTCCAGTTATGATTCAGTGATCATGCTTGCAGTAAAAACTAAACTAGTTTATTAGCTCAAGATGGATAACAACCCTCTCCGGTGTTCCAAGTTACCCAACTACTGGTCTCTTACTAAACCCAAAAGATTTTATTCGGCCGCCCCCACCTCTACCCTCTCTCCCCCACAAAAAATAACAGGTCTGAACTGAACTGTGGATTTGGAAAATCCATCCATCCATCCATCCATTTTCCAAACCGCTTATCCTATTGGGTCGCGGGGGGTCTGGAGCCTATCCCGGAAGCAATG
>JAODJX010000083.1:13323658-13337911 GCA_026776945.1 Isichthys henryi
GACCCACCCATCCAACCCCCCAACCCCAAACTGCCCCAGTCCCACTGCAGGATTCAGCCACATCCAAGATGGCTGTCCATCACAATGTCGAGTTCCTTCACGGCTCAAAGGGACTGCGACAGATATGGCTACCATCCCTACCTAAGCACAGATGCTGAGGATTGCAGCCATGTCTGATCTTTTCCGTTCTTGTTGAATTACTCCTCATCTGCGTGACCGTCGCGACTTCAAAGTGGAAATCACATTACACACTACAAGGTCAGCGCGGTAATTTAATCCGGCGCCGTGGATGGAGTCTGGATACTGTGGTAAAGCGGAAGTATACAGAAAAAAAAAACCTTAAATTGTACGACTGTATTTAAAACTCTATTTCAAAGTGAAGAAGAGAAACGTCAGGGCTGTTTTAATTCCTTATTTTTCGTATATTTTCTGTATATAGGGTTATGATTTCTTGCTTTATATGTGTATTAACCATGCTGGAGTCTTTGAGTTTTATGAAATTTCTACTGTATGGTTACAGCTGAAACTTATGACAGTATTGCTATAGCCATCCTGCTTAAAGTAGTTTTTAAATCTTTTATTATTATTATTGTTGTTTTTGCCTTTTCCTAATCTCCTCCTGTTCTTAAAGCATTCTCTCTCTGTAGGCTTTTGGCTGGATATTATGTGTCTATTTTAATGCCAAACTGTTGTTTCTGTGTGACATAATCCCGCCTTTTATCATGGACCACCCACTTCCATGGGTTTGCTGTTTTTTGCCTTAAGGAGATGCAGATATTTTGTAGTGGTACGGTGTAACAAACCGACACGTGCACGATCACACACAGCGCCGCTCACAGTGACGCCTCCTGTAACCGCTTCCTGTCTGGGCCGGCCGGGGCTGTGACCGGTCACCCGCTGGCTCCCTGTCATAGACAGGCCGTGTGGTGGGGGTCCTCCCTGCCCTCCCCTCCCCTCCCCCAGGCTGTGCAGCAAGCTGCAGTGTCTCCATGGTTACGGGAAGGTCGAGAGGTTAGAGGTCTGGGGGGCGGGGGGCAACCTGGAGTACACTTGTCGCCTTCGATTTATATCAGCTGTGTTGTCTGAAAATGAAATGTCACGACAATAAAAGTGTTTTCTGTGGCAAAAATGAATTCCAAACTCATTAATTTTATACCTGCTACACAGCCTGCTACACTGTTTGTCAGGCTTAGGGCCTGCTCCTCTGAGCCTATAGTCAGCAGCACACAACACATTCCAAGTGGACTGCTTTCCCCTGTCCTGTCCACCCTATACACATCTGACTTCACTTATGACTCCGAGTCATACCACATGCAGAAGTTCTCAGATGACACAGGAATTGTGGGGTGTATTAGGGATGGTCAGGGATGGAGGGAGTACAGGAGCCTTTGTGAAATGGTGCAGGTCAAACCATCTGCAGCTGAACCCCTCCAAAACAAAGGAGATGGTGTTGGACTTCAGGGGGTCCAGAACCCCTCTGTCACCAGTCTCTATTGAGGGGGTCGATGTAGACCTACAAGTACCTGGGGCTGCAGCTGGACGACAAACTGGACTGGTCGGCGAACACAGGCGCTCCATAAGAAGGGCCAGGACTCTGCTTCCTAGGGAGGCTGAGGTCTTTCAAGATCTGCAGGAAACTTCTGCTGATGTTTTACCCGTCAGTCATCGCCAGCATCCTTTTCTATGCTGTGGTCTGCTGGGGATACAGCATCAGGAAGAAAGACGCCAAGTGACTGGACAGGCTGGTGAGGAGAGCTGGCTCGTTACATCAGAAGCAGGGAGACCAGCTGACCATCATGGACAATGACAGTCACCCCCCTGCACGGTAAGTCTCCAGGCAGAGGAGTCTGTTTAGTGGCAGACTGCAGTCACTGTCCTGCTACACAGACAGACTGAGGAAGTCTTGTGTCCCCCAGGCCACACAGCTGTACAGTGTCACAGAGACGGAAGAGTGAATTGGACATGGGCGTGAAGCTGCCTCTGCTCCCACTGCATTTCTAATATATGTAGCCTACATACCTTATAATTATGTCTTATTATTTCATACTTCATGTATATTTCATATTTCAAGTATTTATTTTTATATATATATATATATACACACACACACTAAGTATACAGATTATGTTTCATTTATATTTTATACTTTTCAATTATATATTTTTATTCTATCATATATGATGTATGGTAACAGCTATTATCTGTGCACATAGTCACAGCTAAATGTGAATAATCCATCTATCTATCTGTCTAATCTTTTTTTCCCTTAAAATAGGTGTAGGTCGAACAGAAGTAATTACAGTGAGTCTTTGTTTTTAAGCCTTATACATATTAGGGTTAGAGCTTCAGCCAGAGCCTTGTTGGAAGGAGAGGGGCCTGGCTGAGGATGTCTGCCTGCCTCGGTTTGGCTTAATGACCTCGGGGGCAAGCTGGTGTAGGGCCATGGTATCACACATTTGGGGGGGTGCAGGGCCATGGTATGACACATTTGAGGGGGGGGGTGCAGGGCCATGGTATGACACAGTTGGGGGGGAGGGTGCAGGGCCATGGTATGACACATTTTGGGGGGGGTGCAGGGCCATGGTATCACACATTCAGTGTGGGGAGTAGAGCTATGGTATCACATATTCAGTGTGGGGGTCGGAGGGGTGGGGGCATTGAAATTATTCAGATCCTCTCCCGCTCCTCAGTTTGGTTTAATATATTTTGCTTTTTAGAAAGTATATTAGGATTTAATGGTCACAGGAAGAAACCAGTTGTACACACAGACTGTTCTCAGGAAAATTCCCGTTTTCATGCCAGTAGATCTGTTCATTTCTAGGGCTGTGTGAACATAAAGCCGGGACTCTGCTCTCTTTGCTCACTCCTGCTCGGAGAACTTTGACTCGCGCTTGCTGGAAGCCCCGTGTGAGTTATTATGTTACACCTGCTGTCCAGGCAGCAGAACTCGGCCGCATCAGAGCCTGAAGGGCAGTTTGGGATTGACTGAAGTGCGTAATGTGTGTGATTTATCATTTTGGATCTCTTCCGCTTATCCCCCCCTCTGAGAATCAGCTTTGGTTATGCTCTTGCCAGCTGTTGGCACCATCGGTGAAAGAGAAACTGCAATTGGCCACTGGGTGTTTGACATGTGACCAGGGGAGGCAGATGGGTTCAGTGTGGAGCCAGTGCTAGTCACGGGAGAGACTGTTGCTGTGGTAACCAAAAGGATCTTGGCCCATTAAGGAAAGTGCCAGATCCTGCTGAAAGGGAGATTGGTGGAGGTCAGCCATGTGACCTTTAAACCCAGTGTAAGGAGGTATGTTGGGTGAGGTGGGGGGGATGTGTCAGAGTATGACCCCAAATGCAAAAATCAGCTAGTAGCCTTTGTAGTACCAAGCTGATTCCTCATGTAATTTCACAGATTAACTAAATAACACCTTAGAAACTTTTTATAATTCAAAAACAACGGAGTTGGCAAAAAGTGATGAAATGCCCTGATAAAAATAAGCAAAACAAAATAAAAAATAAATAGCATGTCCTACGCTACAGATTTTGGCAGCAACTCTCCGTCTGTAATTATCCTTTCCTGAATGTATCACCAGAAGAGCCCTGGTTATCAGCAAATGCCTCTGGCAGACTCAAAACTTCAGCTATGAAAAAGAGAAGCTGGAGTTCAGAGATTGCTTCAGTCTGAAGCTAGTGTAGCCCCAGGACTGACCCGAGGGGTACACCAACACAAGCCAGCTGTGCTTCTAATTTTAGGACCAGCTCCTCGTCTTTTCCTTCTGGGTTCTATATCTTTGTTTGCATGTAAGCTTGTTCCTGTATAGCCCTACCTGTGTGTTTGCAGTGTACGTGATGTCAGTACAGGGACATTCTATCCCACTGCTAGTTTAGATTGCCACTGCAGGTGTGCATAAACCATCTGGAGGATCCCGCTGACCAACTACCTGCTTAATTACTAAGAAGGTAAGACCAAATGTTTCACCTGGGACCTGATTATGCTCCCATAAAGAGGGTCCGACCGCCGTGGTAGGGCTCGGTGTATATTTTTAGCATTACACTCGTCTCATAACTGTATAATGCTGACACATGTAAACGCCCTAATTCCACATTCCCATTTCTTCAGCACCTCTCAGCGCCATGATCAAAGTTCATTAGTGCTCCATTGAGACACTACTGCAGCCTTTAATCAACAATCTGACGGTAGACTGGCCTCTGGTATTCTGTGTGCCAGGGTGTGCCAGAATGTGCCAGGGCACAAATGCTGTAAGAGCCTGGTTTGTTTCTGCCCTATTCCCAGTAACCACAGCAAGAAGGAGTCTCTAGAAAATGTTTCCAAAATTAAAGTGACCTCTTTATCTTAAAAGTCTCTTTAGTGGAATATTTTTGATCGACATTTCAATAGCTACACCTCTGCTAGACAAGGGTGTACAGCAAGGTGTGGGAAGTATGTAGATTTCCTACCACTAATGTGGAAGTACCATGTGCTTTGGTGAGTTCAGGGCTGATTTGATCCTTAAAAATGTTGAACCCTATGTCATTGTTGCTGAGACTTTCAGCCACATTCTTTTGGTCCAGAGCTTTATGCATTGGTACATAAAATAAACCTGTTGTCTATTAATTTATTGCATTGACCTTCTCTGTTGGATCCCAGCGGAAGATCTGCCCTACCATTTGCTGGAGGACTGGCTGTGTCAGCCACTGGGGGCCAGGACTAACCATGCATGATCTGCTGGCAGGTGTCACTCAACATGGTGTCGGTTTCCTTGACAACCGCATCCGGAGCCATCACACTCTTCTGTAGGCTGCAGGAGACCATGGCCAGAGTCAAAATCATGCTGAATAGTAGGGGGTTGACGTAGAGACCCCTATCAAGGGGGGAGAAATACAGATAACGGTGTTTATTCTGTTAAATATCTGCCTTTGTATGTTCTGAACATTGCATGCTGTGCCATTGTCCAAGAGAGCTTTTCCTGAACGTGTCAATCCCCCTGCCCTCCACTGTTTGAAATGGCTCCCAGTGACGTGTCATGGGCCAGCAAGCAGCTTTGGTCCTGCATGACTGATGTGCCTCGGACTCTTTAAGGTGGATGCCTCATTTAAAGGTCATTGCTTTGTTGGGGCCGGACATGTTCATTCATTCTCCTCTCCCTTCTATCCTGCTCCTCTTCAGGCTAGATGACAGTTTAACGCATGAAGCACAAACATGTCGTTTACTGAAACGGAGTCCACCAGAGAGCCATAAAAGTGGCTCCTCATGCCTTGTGATGGACGCGGCCAGTGGAATTCTGGGATATGTAGCAAGGTCACCTTTTTCAGCTTCTGAGATGAGCGTCGTGATAACTGCTCAGTTGAATCGCAAAGCGACGACGTGGATTGATTCTTCAGATATGACTTGACGACAGAGATCACGGCGGCTGTGTTTTGTTGACAAGCCGCTGCATGCGTGCGTGTCCCTGGTGATGCGGCCCTGAATGTTCTGCATTTCTTTTGCTTGTTTACCCTAATTAACCTCGACATCTGTTCCGTGAGGAAGATGCCCTCCCACACATGATATTGCGCTCAATGTGAGTCAAAGCTAAATGTGAATAACACAGACCAGAGCAGTCTGTCTCTGGATCAAATGATTCAAGGTTTGGGTAGAAGTGAGAGGTTCAAAGATACAGAGATGTAGCTAAAGGTTAACCAAGTCATAGGCAGGGTATTGCTGTTGTACCAATGAGGGTAGTTACCGTGAATACTTACATTTTTTTTTCTTCAGCTCTCTGCAATGTCAGTGTTTTTTTCCTTTCAATATCCAAAAAGATATATAATTAAACATGACCCATTACTGTGCAACTCATACAGCTATCGATTAACACAAAGAGGTAGTGTGTCTAAGTAAAATTGGGGTTTTAATTACACAGAAATGTTCGGAGGGCAGAATGAGAAATGATTGGTTTAGACAGATAACCAGTCAGACTGGAGGTTGGTTCAAGCAACTAGAGGAGGCAGGACCAACCAATCAGATGTCCTGGTCCCACTTCTTGTAGTTCCTTTCATGGGGCCCCACATCATGGATACCCTGGCAGATTCAGGCGGCCCCTGAATATGAAAAAACAGGGGTGCCATAAAGGGAGGGGGGAGAGTTAGGATAATCACAAAGGGCCATTGAGTGACAAGGGGCCCTAAAAAATTTAATTGGATTGGACTGGGTTGGGGGCTCAATACAATATGCTTTCATGGGCCTGCAGATCATTAGCATGGCCCCTGATGAAAACTAATAACGTATACGTACATTCTGTAAATTGTACTGTGAGTGACACCTCACATTTCAAGTAAATGAAAGACAAGTCTTTGCAAAATATTTTGATATAACTTATCCGGTTAATTTTTATAAATGCATTTTAGGTGTACAGATAGCCTAAGATTGTCTTCGAGACAAAGTTCTTATTAATGTATTCCAAATTAAAAGCGATACACAAGCCCACTCCTAATACGCAGCCAGAGTTATCCATCTTCAGCGAAGCTTGAATACTGCACTCTGGTGATGCCGCAAGACAAGAGCTCAGGCGCTCGTGCTTCAATAGTCCGCTCGGTGAGTAACACAGTGATAGCACAGCAGATGCCGTGTGACCAACATCCAAGTTATAAGACTAATTCACCAATAAATGATCCCCCGCCCCCCTCACACACACACAACCACGCACGCGAGAAAAAAAAAACACTTTCCGTGTTGTCTCACTCACAAAAACGATCGCATTTATTTGTCAATGAACTTCGCCAGAATGTATACTGTTGTACTGACTTGACTGTGTACATACCATGAAAAAGTTGCCAGTTGGAAATGTTCGTTTGGATCACTGTCGACTAGCATTGTGTGGGTTCTGTCAGAGACCTTTCCGTGACCATGTGCAGACACTGTGGGGGAAGGGGACTTATTAGTGACAGACCTCCGCCCAGCCATGCACAACTGCGCATGTTTGCCGTATACTACTCAAGGTGAAACCCAATGCTTAGCAAAGACCCCCATTTTATCAATAACATGATTAACACACAAGACTCGTGTGATCGGTGCACATAAACGCTCTGATTTCCACCGGCTTCGTTAACGAGTCGGGAAAGCAGATGGATAGCAGCGAAGGACAGCAATTTAACGGAGGATTATTCAATGTATCCCTGGGGAGAGTAACCTCGTCGGCCGTAATCACGTCAGTGCTCCACGGGATTAAAATGATCGCTGGACAGGCGCACAAAATGAGTCCAGCTGTCACACGGCATGTCGGTCACAGCTGGACGAAGCCTGGGTGTCTTAAAACATTAATGAATCTGCTTAATAATTACCACAAGGCTCTGCCAGCACATGGGGAATAAGGGAGGTGGAAGCGAAGACAGCACTCCGCACGGTCCCCAGTGTCCCTCCTCTTATATCCTTTATCTTTTGTTTTGATATAATCTCCCTACTTCTTTACGTCATCAATGGAAATATATTAGCCTATTTTTATTCTTTTTTTTGCAAATTAAATGATTTAGCATTTTAAACAAAGATAATTTCCCCTGTTTTTCTTAAGTGTTTTTTCTGAGTCATCTCCACCGTATTATACGAGAGAGTGTAAACTTACCTGGATACAGCGACACACAAGCTGACCTTGATTGCACATAAGAGGCAGCAGGAGGTAAAGCCCAAAACCAGTTGCACTTCTCTGAGCACGCTACACAGTACACGTATACTCTGTTTTCCTTCATTATATAAAATGAGTCATTTGGATTCAGGGGATATTTCTTAAACATCTTCGGTTTTTTTTTTTTCTTCTAATACCTGAAGGAAAAATAACTGGTCTCCCAGCATCCCCAGATCCACGACGAAATCAAACACGCATATGGGAGCAGACCACTAAATCAACATTTTTCACGCCTGCTTGAGCATCCGAATCACGCCAGGGCACGAAGAATCACGGCGTCCTTGAGGAGCATCGCAATAACATGAATGGGATGCATAATCGTTTCCTACAGAGACGTTACAATGAAACAATCGCGTTGAGCTGTGGCATGTAATTATTCTAGGACGGGGGCTGGCGCCGGGACACACAAGCCTTGTCTGAGGAGGGAGCGGAGCTGTTCAGCACCATTCCGGGGGGACAGCTCACTCAGGCTCCGCATCCCGGTAATAATTTCCGCTTTCCTCCTTTCTGCTCTGTGTCGGATCCTCCAGGAGGGATCAGGACCCTTTTCAGAAGATACAATTCCCGCAATACAAAGAAAAGTTGCTGAATCGACCACGGGACACTTACGGTTAAGTGTATTTTCAGAGCTGCAGGAGAAAATTTAAATGCACCATGTGCCGTTCTGTCAAATGGGCTCCTAGTGTAATAGCTACGGTACTGAAAAGGACACGGTAGGTACCAGGTACCGCGGACTGTGTGTTACGGTTTAGCTTGTCATTTAATATTACTACTGCTGCTCGGCTTTCTCTTTAATTAATTTTGCTTATCGAATCTAATTTTGCAATACCTAATATAGCCTATAACTAAACACTGATATTGATTTAGTAATGATAATGCAACGGAACACCATATTTAGAAGGAATAATAGATACTTTACCCTACGGAGTATAACTGCGTGCGTGGAACAGTTGCACAATTATTAAACGTATTTTTATGATAGAGTAAAATATTTCACGTGGGATAGCAGCTTACGTGGAGAGTGGTTAAAATGGGCGCTCTTCCTTCAGTACCGCGTTAGGTGAACATCGGAAGGTCACCGTAGTGACAGGAGAAAAGGTTGCATCGGGAGAACATTATGAACCTTAAAGATAGTCCAGATCGCTCACGGTATTTTCAATAACGTATCAATATCTCAGAGGACTTAACACCAGCCTTTGTATAAAACGTGAAAGAATTACTGAAAAACTGAATGCCTTAATTGTAGTAACGTTTTTTAAACTGATGATGAGTTGATGAGGCGTATCGATACAAATACGTACGTGTGTAGGTATGTACCTATTTTTAATGTGTTATTTCAGTAATGAACATTTGTTGCCTTTTTTAGGTAAGGGACACAGTAACAGAACCTACGAGGTCTAGAGAGATCACTTCAGCTATGTTTGGAAACTCCAGCATTTGTGGATTTTAGTGCGAAATCCCGGGACCCATTTCCATGGCAACGGTTCACGTGGACTTGACCATCACAAGCGGCATGAACCACCTGCACGGAGGCCTGAGTTCCGGAACGACGGAGAAAGCTCGCCTGGAGCTGAGCGAGAACCCGGACACACTGCATCGGGACATCCAGCAGGTCCGGGACATGATCGTCACCCGCCCCGACGTGGGCTTTCTGCGCACAGACGACGCGTTCATCCTCCGCTTCCTCAGGGCCCGCAAGTTCAACAAGATCGAGACCTTCAAGCTTCTGGCCCAGTACTTTCAGTACCGCCAGCAGAACCTCCACTTATTCCAGAGCTTCAGGGCCGATGACCCAGGTATCAAGCGAGCCCTGATGGACGGCTTTCCAGGGGTGCTGGGGGCGCCAGATCAGAACGGTCACAAGATCCTCCTCCTTTTCGCTTCCAACTGGGACCAGAGTAGGTAAATGTTCACACTTCAGTCCCATTATCACCTCCTTTGCAGGCCTTGTGTAACAAGACCTTTGCAAGCATTATTGTTGTGGATGAAGGACCCAAAATACCAGTCACTAGTGATTAAGGAGATGAACTTTGGAGTAGGTGGTTTTAGTCTTCAGGTGGTTATCCTAAATAATTTATTAAATTAGCTAGCTTTGGAGTGTATAATATCACTGAGGAATTATATATCAGTTTGTCATTATTTATGATTACTAAGACAATGCTAATATTTTTAAGTAAATAAAAGATACACCCAAATCACATGGACTGAAGTGGTCACTCACAGGACGTTCGGAGGGCAGAAAGAAAAATGACTGGGTCCAAGCAACTAGAAGAGGCCGGACAAAGACATCTCATTAGTTGGCCCCGCCTCCTCTAGTTGCTTGTACCCACCTCCTTTAAAATCTGATTGGTTATCTCTCTGAACCAATCATTTTTCATTGTGCCCTCAGAACATTTTCGTGAGCAAAACTCCCGTGAGCGAAATGGTCATGCATGGATACCTGGTAATTTTAGTTACCTTTTAATTGTTAGGGAAGTCAGAAAAACGCTAAAATATTGAAGGTAGCCAAGCCTGTTCCCAGGTCTGCAAGTCAATGGTTGTTTTTTGTTTTTACCCACTGCAAAGACTTTGACTTTTTGGTCCTTGTTTTCCTAGTCCTTGGTTTCTTGCAAATGTGAGATATGTGATGTAATTGACAAACAGGAATAAATATTCCATTTGCTGCTTAAGTGTGGTCTGTGGTTACAACCTCAACACCCTATGACCATATAAATTAAAAAGCTTATTAAAGGCAAGTGTGGAGGGTTGTAGGTTGGCCAAGAGAGAAGTCGATGCTTCCGCACTAAAATCAAGCTGGTTCTCGCATATTCCACAGGAGCTCGTTCACAGACATCTTGCGGGCCATCTTCTTGTCCCTGGAAGTCCTGATTGAGGACCCCGAGCTGCAAATAAATGGCTTCATTCTCATCATCGACTGGAGCAACTTCACATACAAGCAGGCATCCAAGTTGACTCCGGCTATCTTGAAACTTGCTGTGGAGGGACTGCAGGTGGGTGACATATGTAGGCTATTTAAGTCTACAGATAGGATGTATCAAAGCCCTTTGTGACATCACTCAATGGGGACACTTGCAGATGTTCGGAGATACCGGCCAAAGGTGCCTAATAGGGATACTGGTAGAGATCCCTACTGAAATGTGGATATATCTCCTGATGGATATCAGAACCGGCTTTCTCGATGATTGTGATTTCTTATCTGAACAGGAGATGGCATTAAGCTCACCAGTAGATTCCCTGAGCTGATTTGCATCTCTGAAATTGGGATCTTCTTTAATTTTTTTTTTTTTTGCTAAATTTGTTCTCCAGCTAAGGCAGGTTTTCTGTCACCGAATTCACAGAGGGACAGTATCGGGGCGAGGGTGGTGGGGGTGGTGGTATGGGATGCATTTTCTTTGGACCTCATTTGGCAGGGCTCCGAGTCCCCTGGAAAATCAATAGGCTGGTCCGTGCTTATCTACACCCAAGACCTGGTCTGCTGGAAGAACCAATCTAACTGGCCTTAAAAAAACCTTTCCGATAAAAAAACCCGCTGCTAGCACTTTTTGAAAATGAATGTAATATGCATAAATACCCAATGCTGTCCTCGTGATTTCATAGGCTGCCCTTCAGTGCATTCCTATGCCCTGCAGTCTGGTAGTTGGTTTCCACTCCAAAGTCCATTTCCTTCTCCATTTAAAATCATTACTTTCAAAATCTGGCCTAGTGTCCAGTATATACAGCTATAAAAACTTCTATATATTAGAAAATGAACGGTAATGAAGCAGTAACGATGATAATTGCGCCGAATCAGAGTTCCTGACCTCTGTTCGATTCACTGGTGGCTCCCATTTCATCACTCGCAGGACAGTTTCCCTGCCCGCTTCGGTGGGATCCACTTTGTCAACCAGCCGTGGTACGTCCACGCCCTGTACACTGTCATCAGGCCCTTCATCAAGGACAAGACCAGGAAACGGGTAACGACACCTTCCCTAGTGTTACTAGCTGCTCCGGGTTTGCTGAAGAATTATCATCTTAAACGTAGACACACACAATAAATAAGTAACTTTATAAATACAAATGTATCGTCATATATAAATAAAATGCCAATTGATGTAAAATGACGAAATAATCGACAAGAAAAGCCACAGAGAACTGTGCAGTGCTTTGGTCTCCTCCCTCTTCCCCAATCAGTCATCATTCTGCCCCTTTTGCATCTCCCTCTTCCCTTTGTTGCATGACGATACTTATTGACCTGCTACACTGTGACCATCTGCTCCTCCTTAGCCAATAGGATAAAGAGTTTGGTTTTTTTAAGTGAAGCTGCTGCACTGGACATTTGGTTGTGAAACTGGGGGATGTAGGTCTCTCCGCAGTGTTTGTATTTGTGATACCTTGTCACAGTAGCTTCACGGCTGTTTCCAGTGGTGACTGCAGCTGTTACGTGTTAGCCGGTCACCACTGCCTGGACGCCGTCATTGTAAATGATTTCGTAAAAGATCTGCCTGCACTTGGCATTCTGGACCCTTGACACATTATAAGAATGAGATTTGTGCTCTCTCTCTCTCTCTCTCTCTCTCTCTCTCAAGCATCACTTAGTGATCAAGGGTCCAACATGTTTTATTTACATATTCAATTGCAAATCTGGCCTGAAACATGAAACTGTATGACATGAATTGTAAATCACAAGTAAACATGTCTCCTGACACATCACGTGCATCTTTACCCACCCGCCCCATGAATCCTTACAGATTTTTCTCCACGGCAACAACCTGAACAGTTTACACCAGCTGATTTACCCAGAATGCCTGCCGTCCGAATTTGGGGGAACCCTACCGCCATACGACATGGGCACTTGGGCCCGAACGCTGCTGGGCCCAGATTACGACGATGAGATGGATTACACGCACACATACCACGCCCCGCATGTGGGAGGGTCCCTCTGCACCTCCCCCGTGGACGATTCTGAGAGCGTAGTGAGGAGGTGAGATATTTACCTCCGCACACGCGGACCGTGAGCTGTTACATCTCATGAGCATGACGGTGTGTACCTGTAAACCAATAATAATGTATGTAATGAGTCATGTGACTTTACAGGAGTAAAAATTAAACATTGCTTCAGATAAACTGTTAAGTAATGCAGCAGCTGTTACAGCACAGCATAATATTTATAGTCATTAGGTTATTATATGTGCATGTGTGTGTGTATAAATATATATATAAATGGCTAGGCTTATATCCCATAACGGTGAATTGCAGTTTCACTTAACAGAACTGAAACTTGGCCCGATGCCAGATTCCTTGGACTCAGAGAGAATTAATGGCTTACAGCTGTTGACACAACGAAGATTTTGTGGGGTTTAGCTGCGTCTGGGAGAGGATTTCACGTTCCATATTTGTTTCGACGTGAACCGAAAGGCTGCGTGTTCCATCAGACAGCAGCTGCGATGTTTGGACAGTGTCGCCGCAGGTCGTTCTGGGAGCTCGGTGGTCGAGGCACGGAGCTCACAGCGGCCGCATCTAAGCAGGTTGTTTTACAATCGGGATGCTGACGGGGGTGTAAGCCTGGGGTCTGCAGGGGTGGCCCTCCCTGGACAGGGTTGCTGTCCTTCAGACTAGGCCGGGATGTCTGTCTTGCTCCTTTAATCAAGGATGGCTTGGTGCAGTCAGGTTCCTCACTAACCACCATCATGCATCCCACCTCTCCTCCACCTTCTCTGATCCTGGCATCTGTTCCAAGGTCAGTTCTACCTCCATGAGCCGGTCTAGAAGCCTCCACGCTTCCTCTGGCTCAGACTGTCACGTTCAGACTGTCCTAGTGGGACGCAGGGCAGTGCTGCTATATATTACAGCACAGCTCAGATTATTAACCTCCCTGCCTTGAGTGAACTGGTGATTGAATGAGTCGCACAATGCAATAAGCTGCATTTGATAGATGGCAACCAAAAACTTCCAGTAGGTGATGGAGGAATATATCCTGAAGACCCATGGGGGGCTGTCCTCTTCCTCCTCACAGGTCCCAGTCTGCTCTGGAACCCGAGATGCTGAAACTCGGCAAGGGAGCCATCACGCGGCCCTTGCTGGCTCTGGACTGAGCACACCTGAAGGAGGCCTCATTACTCCGCTCGCAGTACACGTATCACTCCGCCCACAGTGGCAACAGCAGGCGGGGACCAACCGGACCTTTATTCCTACACATTCAGCAGCTGTCACCTTCCACTCCCATTTACAACCATCCAAAAGGATGTAATCTTTTTCGCTACAAACAGGGAGATATATTCAGTGCGTCAAGGTTTATAATTAACCTATTGCATATTCGTACTGTATGTCTGTATTAAGGACACTGTATATTCAATAGTGCCATCTCTGTTCCCAGATCAATACTGAGGGCTCAGTGTCCACAGAGGAATGTCATCAGATTGAATGTAAAAATAAATCTAAATACCATGAGAAATCAATACAGCCACAGAATATGGACAAGCAATTACAGGTAGCTGTTTTGGTGTTCATACAGCACGGGGATGGACCCCTACATGTTTCCAAATCCATAAATAATCCATCCATCCATTTTCCAAACCGCTTATCCTTACTGGGTCGTGGGGGGTCCGGAGCCTATCCCAGAAGCAATGGG
>JAODJX010000083.1:13349509-13362519 GCA_026776945.1 Isichthys henryi
CTTTTTTGGAATCCGGTTTGTGTATATGTGTATATGTGTATATATATATATATATATATATATATATATATATATATATAGGCATCAAGTCTATAATCAAGTCTAGAAAACTTGATTGGCAAGACTCATTGGCTTCCACAAAACGTCAAGAAACAGGGCGCAATTTTTCACGCCATCCGATCAGAACCTTTTGTTAGAGGGTATGATGAATTCGAAGATTTCATACGTACTAAAGGAAACGCAACAAAAGCGGCCCAAACCAGAAAAGACGGCTGGCAAAAAGTATCCGATAAATTAAACGTGCAAGTAGATTTTAGTTATTGTATTTATCACTTATCGTGTTTCCAATGATTCATTCTTATTTTATTGACATAATTACTTATCAAATACGAACACAATCATGCAGGACATGAGAATGAGTTAAAGTGAATATACTTCAAACTGGTAAACCTGACATTTCATTTATATATATGTGCCCTTGAGAGGTGCATATATATGACAAGTGGGCTTTCCCACACGTCAGTCAAAAATGAGTTTAGTGTCCAATATTAATTATTGAGGGTCTATCTATCTTTTAAATATACCGAGATCTGTGCTGCCTATGATATATATCAATTGTAGGGTATAGGCACACTGATTTTTTGAAAAAATTTCAACTTTGGAGCTCATTTTCTCAAAACTTTGTTTTTGTGGGATAGCCCACTTTACCTCTCAAGGGCATATATATATGTGTGTGTGTGAGCGGGTATACCTATCCTTATGGGGACACAATGTCCCCATAATGTGATAAATATCTGTTTTTTTCCCTTATGGGGACCGGTTTCCCTACGTGTGTGTGTGTGTGTGTGTGTGTGTGCGCGCTAATACGAAGACAACCTTTGGGTAATGAGAATATTAGTGTGATTTTTAAATTCTTTATAGAACTGTAACTTTATTGCGTATACGTTACCTGCGATGGCATAAAACGCCTCTTTAATTGCCTGCACTCGCAGGTGTCCAGGAAAAACAATTGCGAATTGCCTGGGAAACTGTACTCTTTGATATATTTTCCATATTGTCTACAGTATACAAAAAGGTGCCACTTGCAAAATATCTCAATGCAATGCGCATTGTCTGTGTAGCTGTGAGAGCCCGACTTCGCTTAGTTGGACTTCTACTATATGGAGCTAAAAGACCTATAACATATGATATTCCATCTCGGCTGAAGCGGTATCTTTCGAAAAGAATACCATCCGGCAACAGTAAAGGATCTTGCCGATCACGCAAAACCCTCTCAATTTGAAATTCAATTCTTATGATTTGTGCACCGATTGCAATTGGTCACTCATCCATGAATGGCGAGACCATGATTGAATGGATTTCCATGCTCGGACTCTCATTAACTGTGTGAGCTAAATCCTTGTTTACATAAAACAAACCTGCTCGGAGCAGGTTTGAGGATTTGGATGTGCTGCTATGACAACACATCCAGCAAGAATTTCGAAAAACTGACAGATCCAGGATCGTGCCAAATCGTCAACAATTATATCTGGCTAAACGAGTAATCCACATACGAAAAACACCCCCCAGTTCTTTAAATATCTGATGCTACCAACTGTATTTTATTTTGAAATAAAGGTTAAAAATGTGGTTTGCTATTTATCTAAAACTTAAGTGGATTATATCAGAAACAGACGGCTATTCATTTAAACTTCTGAGTATGTGACTTATCTTTTCATCTGGAGGGTCCTCAGGTAACCTTTGACCCCAGAGGGAACCAAGTATCAGAACATCTGAAATTGAGTTACCCACCCAATGTAACTAAACATAATGCCCAGCAGGGGGAGCCCTACCAACCACCCACCTCCCTGCTAGACCTGTGACCCGTAAGCTGACACAGCGACTGTGGCTTTACCTTCTCCCATTCGGGCTGCTGGCTCATCCACTTGTCCTGCATCACTTGACACCACAACAGGCTTGTCTTTCAATCCTGAATGTTTCAGATGTCAAGCCCGTGAGGCACATATATACATTTGATATATTTATCTCACTCCAACTTTAAATTCAAATTTCAATTACAAAAAGCAATTATTTTAGTGTTGCATAATGTATGATATTTGTAGTTATTTATTGCAATGTTACAATATTTAATGAATCAAATACCTAATATCTGTCTATTTCACTTGGCAGGTCACCATGTGCCATGAAGTACATGAAGATGAAACAGGAAATGGAATAACTTGAATTACTTTTGCTCCAGGTGCATTAATTTCATTTAATGTCTTGGTTGAGAAGAAATGGCACATTCTGAGGGATACCTGTTAGAGCAGTGTTTCCCAACCAAGTCCTCGGGGAACCCCGGATAGTTCATGTTTTTGCTTCCTCTCAGCTCGCAGTGCACCTGTACCAGGTATTCGGTGTTCCTGATTGGCTGTGAGGGAGCAAAAACATGGACTGTCTAGGGTTCCCCGAGGACTGAGTTGGGAAACACTGTTAGAGGGACAATATCAAATATGGAAAAAACCAGTGCCCACAAGAGGTTTTAAACCACTGAACACAAAATAATGTGTTTGTCCCGAAAGACACAAACCAGCATCTGTGAAAAAACTTTATTGTATCTTCTAACAATGTCAAAAGCAATTTATACCATTATTACACGAAATACTGTGCAGTTTGCTTGGGAATTTATACATTGTAGGGAGCTCAGTTCTTTACAGCCTGCCCAATGTAAAAAAAAAAAGCTAAATTCCACTTCAGGAAACTTTCAGGTACTTTTGTAATGAACTTGTACCTCTCTCATGGCGGCATGCATGACTAAACACTGAACTACAACTCGGCTTTACAGGACAGCTTGTTCTTTGAGAACGTTTTTCCATCCTCTGCGCAGGCCTGATGCCTGCCTTCTTCTGAATTGAGGCCCAGTCCATCTTCTCACAGACCAGACGCATTCATAATCACCACTGACCCATCAATGACTCTGGCTTTTGCGGTCATTATGAATGCCGTATCACTTTTCACCCCTTTTCTCAGACTTTTTGGGGGATTTCTTTGGCGATTGTTTGGAAGATTCTTTAGGGGACTTTTTTGGGGCAGGTTTGGGAGACGTCTTGACGAGCTTCTCTCCCTTGTCCCTCAAACCTCTACCAGCCTTTTCTGCTTTCTTGCCATGCTCTGACTCCTTTTTCCTTGGCACTCTCTTCTCCTTCTCTGATTTTTCCCTTCTTTCGGTCCCTGTCTTCTTTGCAGTCTTTGGCTTCTCCTGTCTCTCTCTCCTCACCTTCGTGAGGCTCTCCAACTTTGCTTTCTCTGCTTTGTCTTCCTTCTTGCTAGGTTTCTCCTCTTTCTTCTTCTTTGGTTTAACTGGCTCGGCTTTGCTCTTCTCTTTGAGAGCCTGAGTCCGTTTCGCCTTCTCTTCTTTGGCCACCAGGGACCGGACTTCAGCCAGGGCTATTTTAGCAATCTTTTTGGCCTCCACCCTCTCATGGAGAATAGACATCTGCCGCTTCAAGGCTTCCCTTAGATTCCACTCAACGTCTCTGATGAGCATGTTGTCTGGGGGAGGGGGGATTTGAAAAAAGGACAAACACAACTGGGAACTCTACCTCAGTGACACGTTCACGTAAACCTGACTTTACGCCATGTCCCAAGCCAGGCGAAGACGTGCGATGCATCTGATGTGTCGCCAACAAGCAGTGAGATATCAGGTCAAATAGATTCAACCAAAGAAAATAAGCAGGAATCCATTCATGCTTGTCTCCACTGCCATTTGTTTTCCAGAGTGGCCACTTACTTCTCCTAGTAATGGCCAACTGGCTCCACATCCACTACATCACAGCAGCTCCATGCACAAACTCCTCAACAGCAAGTGACCAGTCATGGTCCAGATCCAAGGAAGTTAATCATAAGCCCAGAGCTTTAACAGGTGCATCCAAGCTGGAATGATTCGACTATGGTAGTGGGCATCAGAAACCATGCAGTGCACCAGGCTTCCTGATTGGCTGAGGAGCTCCACACCTTTCAGTCAAACAATCCAACATTGGACACAGACCAGGGCATCCCAATGACAGACCATGCCAAATACCTTTCGGCTTCACTTTTTTTGAAGCTGCTTCTGTAACTGGTACCTCATCTGACAAATTAGAAAAGAAAACCAAGCTTAAAAAACTACAACCAGTTCCGGCAGGTGAGCGTTCACTGAGAATGCTGAGAATCAAGGGCAGGGGAATTCCTACAATGCGCACGGGTTGTTAGCATGAAGCCGAGCATATGGCAGCCCACCACACAGCTACCGTAGCAGAACGCTGGCCGTAAGTCATGACGAGTTCCTGTCTGGCTTGCTTTCACATGCAAAATGTGGGAACATCTCAAGCAGCACTGGACACCCGGGGAGGCTTCGGCATATTTTTGGGTATTGTGGAAACCAGAGCTTGCTTCGGAACTTCTGGCCTCTCACTGAGATACACACCCACACCGAGGGAATACTGGATCTAAACATGGGTCACTCCACCCAGATTTGGACAAACTTTCACATCCTGTTATTAATAATTTTGCCTAGAAATCTTGGGCATATCCATGGCAGACCCACAGCTCTTCAGCCAGTATGATACCTATAGGTCTATATCATTAGCCCCCTCTTTCAGTGTCCTTCACAGAACTTCCCAATGTGAAGTCGTTCCTCTGAAGCAGTTTCCTGGAGATAGTTACTTGTGCCCCGTTCGTTTTCTGGCACTCCTGCAAGGACTCTGGGGATTCCGGAGCATGGTTGTTGACTGGCGCCCCTGAGCCCTTTGGCGTTGGGACATACCGGCAGCCTCTTCAGCTTCCTCTTCTTCAGTCCCTTGTATCTCGAAAGGGGTCATTATGTCATAGAGAATGACGAGGAATTCGTAAAACCATCCTGAGCCCTCCTCTGATAAACGGTCGGTAGACTCCGAGACGGTCACGGTTTCTCTATCGTCATCGCTGACCAGGCCTACATTGAACAGATGGGGAAAAAGGGAGAGAGAGAGAGAGAGAGAGAGAGGAACAGAGGGGAAACACAAGCACAGGCAAGTAATGAAAGCAAGGCAAGGGTTAGCAGACTAGAGAGGAGGCGGAAACGTCAATGTTAACATCTCCAGAAAGAATGAAAGATAAATAAAAGAGTGACGGGGTCAGTAAGGAACATCACAGAAAGACATGTTAAAGGAAAATAGCCATGAAAATAATAAGCTAGGAGGTGCTAGGGGTAAACTTGAGGTAAACTTGAGGTAAACTGGCATATTCTCCTAGGAGCAAGCTGACGACCTCAGCCCAGCTGATCTACCAGCATAGACAGGAACGAGCAGCTCATAGTGGGGGCAGAGGATGGAGATGGCCAGAGCAAATGCAGTGTCCCACAGATGTAGTGCTCCTCCTTCCAAATACCCTCCATTCAGAAAGGACTTCATTCCATTACCCAAGTGTACTGCATACTTTAATTCTTTACAATGACGCCGATATAATGTCCTAAAAGGAATAAAATAATTTTGTGCCCAACAAAGTAAAACAATTACTTTCGATGAATTCATGAAGCTGGTGAGTTATGAGATGGAGTCATAACTATTAGGAATTTATGACAGAAGCCACAGAAGTACACAGGTAGAGTTTACATCACAGGTTTGGGGTTTCTGCTGTTGGCACAGTGCCAGGCAGCGATTTGTTGCCATTTATGGTGACTGTTTATGGTTTGTGACTATATACTAGGTAAATATTGATATTTTTATTTTGCTTCACAAATCTTAAAGTAAAAGTATTTTTTCATAAAGTAGATTTGAAGCTACGGTTTTGACAGTTGCCACATTACACATTCTTTGAATAACTGTTAAAAAACATTTCAGGGACTAATGATTTCCACTGCCAAGTTTAATCGCACCACTGATTCTTGCTACCCTAAAGTTTTTTTTCTTTTTTCTTTAGACCGTTGCTAAATGATGATACTATGAACACTGAGCACACGGGTTTTATTCCAGATCAATGTATTGGAAGGAAAATGTTAACTTGGCCTGAAATTTATACTGCACAACAACAAACCAACCAGCCACGGACACTAAACCCGCCGTTAAATGCAGACAAACGATACACCAGAATACTTGCCTAGCAGAATCTTTGCGTCTTCCACGTCAAATTCACCATCTCCATCAACATCATATGCTGCAAGGTGTCCTGCCAGGGAGAAGTCGCGGAAATAAATATTTGTTTTAGCTCAGGTGTGGGGCCAGATGTGAAGGGCAATTCAACAGCTGTGCAGCGACAACAGATAGATCAGACGGGAAGCCCTTTGCACTGGTTTCATGTAAAGTCAAGATGGCAAAAAAAGTCATCAGGTCATGTTAGGCGTTTTAAGTTAGAGGTTCCTGACCATTTGATGATGCACGGACCAGGCAAGATTTCCCAGACCGTGATTATGATTTTTTTTTTTTTTTTTTTGCCATAATCGAGCAGTCCTATTTGTAACTTTCAGATGTATTTGAATTTAACTGCATTTTGACATGCCATCTATAGTTAAACATATATCACATATCGTAATTTTAAACTTGTGCCTACAAACTGCAAATGTCACATGGCTTCTTGTTTTGTCAGGTGCAGTGAGTTAAAGACCACGCCAATGGCAGAGAAAGACACACCCAGCACATCCTTGTAGTCCACAATCTCGAGCCACACTACGGCGACAGATGTCCAGGCGCCCAGCATGGCCAGCACGAGGAACCAGGTGAAGAACGAGCTCTTCTGGGCATGCTCAGACTTCTTGCCATTCCTACCGGCCAATGGCTGTTTCGCGTCTAAGGAGGGATGAAAACAGCCCAGTCATTGATGAGTGTGCCTGAAGTGGGATGTGTTATTCTGACAGCATGCAAGGGGTTTAAAACAAAACCAAAAGGCACACGGCTGCACAAACACAACACACACACACACACACATACACACACAGGTTTTAACTGCATAGTAATGTTGTAAAATTCAATAGGGAAACGTGATGATTTTCCATTACACCAGATCACTTCTTCGTTCCTCTTTATAACTGAAAAAAGTCTGTTCTAACTGAACACATGAAATGTGACATTTTGCAGAAGGATTTCATAATCAGTTGGCCCCCTTACTGTTTGGATTTCACTGACCCTCAGGAGACAAATGTGAAAACAGACTCAAGCTGCTGTAACATCAAGTAAGATCATTCACATCAAACAATTCCTCACTCCATGGACAGCTGTTCAAAGCATATATTTCATCTTTCACTTCTGTACACCATCGTAATCACAGTATGTCTGGTCCACACAGAGAAGGAGATGTTTTGGCTGCCTTCAGTTCAGCCTCAGAGTCATTAGATAACCACAGGGGTCATTAACTGCTTGTCTGACCGGCTCACCTTTAAGTGCGGGTATAGAAATACGTCCTGCAAAACTCACTTACACCATTGCAACCTAAAAGGTGGTAATCTTCCAGTTTTAGGCCATGAAAACAAACGGGCAAAAAGAAAGACACAAGCATCCAACTGAAGCCACTAAAAGGTGTTCTCAATATTTAAGGACCATACAGCTAAGTGAGCAAAAGCAAAGTTGTCTGACCGCTTACCGGAAAGGATTTTACTCCTTTAATGTATTTTGTTTAAAATACATTTGTCAGGGGAAAAGAAATCATGCGGAAGACCTTTGTATCCGCTTGCTCAGTTTTGCTCATGTTCTTCTGGAGAAGAACAAATTAACGTTTAGGGCTACGAGTTGGTTATTTCAATTACAAGCATGTTCTTTGAAGAATCATAATGTAAAAAGAAATACCAAGCGAGCACGTACAGAAGCAGATAATCCATTTGTTGAGTGAAATGGAGCAGACAGTTCAAAGTCCCCTTTTAACACGACAAAGTATTCCATGTTTTAAAATGGAAGATGCCAACTGCAATTTTAGGCATACCACATTTATCCTCCACTCAGTGCCTTAAAAAAACAACTTCCTTGTTGGGAGTCATGTTGGTCCGCTTTAAAACAATGTGTAAACAAACATAAATTCCTGGATTATCACTTCCCAGGGTGGGCAAACACGTGCCTGCAGATCTCCAAAAAAGTGTTAACAAGCGTTCCAGACGCTACCGGGCCATCGATAGAAGACATTCCTCAGGAAATGAGGGGCATCTACGTCTCTCATCAGCCTACCTCCTTCATCGGCCATCATCTTCAGGTCCTCCTTCAGGTCCCCCATTCCTGCATGTCATGCAGGAACCGAAGAGAGCTGTAGAAATTCGTTTTTTTTTTTGCTCTTTCTTGCCCCAAACTACCGAGTACCACTGCTGCCGTCTCCTGGACAGCTAACTCAGCTAGAACCCGATATCCGACTGCTCAGCCTGGGGGGGGGGGGCGTTATTTTTAGATTGGCCCCGTGGACAAGCAGATGAGTTTCAGCACTCATATGGAGTGGCCATGCTCGAGCTACCCACCCCAAACAGCGTGGCAAAAGTGCAGCGAGAGGAGACGAGCTAAAATCCATCTTGTGGGATTAGGGTTATACACCGGCGACGCGAAAAGGGGGGAGGCCATTGGATCGGATGTGGCCAGGTGGACTGATCAACAAGAGGGGGATTCTGAAAGGCAGAGGTTCCCCTTTTCCTTAGCTTCTTTATCAGCTGATACTTCTTGGCAAGCGTTCAGCTACTTGGCTGGCGTCTCCTGCACCCTCGACTCCATACATGGTCTGCCCTTAAAAGTGTCTCCAGCTATGTATGGACACCACTTCTCTAAACAGCCAAAAAGCTACAAGCAACTATCTTATGCAACCAAGGCCCTCTGTAGGCTATTGATTAGGTGTACAACAGGATAGGAAGATGCGTATTATATTATTTAGGTTTCTGCCCCCTGATGAATGTGCTGTAGTGTTTCACACATGGGGCTCCCCGACGACCGTCCTCATCAACCACAGCTCAAAATGGCCAACTCCCATAAACCCTAACTTAAAGCCCTCTGCCAGATCGGTTCACTCCCAGCTACACTAAAATCCGAGGTGGCACAGCCTCTCGGGTTTCATAAATGTCTCGGGTTTTCTGAGCAGCACCCAAGGGCGTGCAAGAAGGTGAACATCTATACCTTCTCAGCACGCACCCAATCCACACCCTGCATTCGTACAGTCAAACAGGCTGTTCCAGTTCCTGTAAAAAGACCTGATGAAACACGCAACAGGTCGTACTCTCACTTAAATCTATTCAGCCTGCTCATCCCACATTTTACTGGTGCTTAATGACACTTAAAAACCTCCTGCTTGCTACTGTTTCACCTGGAATGATCTTTCACTCCTGACACTCCCAGCCAACAGAGTGTGTAAGCACAGGACACCAATCTATTGGGGCTTAAATATTCTGGGTGTATGATTTCAATTGGATTCACAAACAGAGCGAGACAAGAATCTTGCGAGAATATTGTCCTTTAAAAAAGGACACAAATGACAAAACACTAAAATCAAAGGCACAGAACTACAGGAACAGTCCCACACTGCAGCTGTGATTCTTCAAGAAACCAAAAAAGTAAAAACAAAACAAAAATAATGCCTAATATTGGCCAAACAGGTCCACTGGTTGCAGACAGAAGTTCCCAATGGTTCTCTGTGAGGTAGGAAATGGACAAACGAAATCAGCTAATACGCGGGCAAGAAGATGATCGCGAGAGGAGGTGGAACCAGTCCAGGAACTAAAAAGTTCTCTGTTTGCTTAGCATAGACTTTTACTTTAGAGACAAGCAGAATGTCTAGCAGGATGTTTGCTGAAAGTTCCAGTATGACATTAATGATGGGAAATTTCCCTATGTGCTATTTATGATCACAGATAGTCTTTATTCACAGACATGGGAGAGCAGAGGCCTCGATGTCCACACTGGGGAATATTGTTATGCGATCTCCATTTGCAGACTGCTTTAACTCACACTGTCCATTTACTCCCTGGCGTAACTAACTCACATTGGTTACTCTAGTGGTTCCTTTTGGGTTAAAGCGTGCATCATCAGAGTAGAACAAATCCACCCACCATGGCCATAGACTCTTCATGATACTCACGTGTCATGCTCTGCTAACTTGTCTAACCATCTCAAAACCATGCGGCTGCATAAGACATTACACAGGTCCATGCAGGCAAGCCCGGCGCATTCCACAAAACCCGCAATTCATGCCAGAGGAACTTTGGGTGGATCATCAAAAAAAAAAACACCAAATAAGAGCAAGCGACAACATCTTTACCTGGGTTTATTTTTTGTTGTCCAGCCTCGGGGCAGGAAGGTTAGCTTCTCAAAAGGTTATCAAAGAGCAGAATTTGCAAGAGAACATGAAGACCAGCACCCCTTTGTAGAGATTCCCAAAAGTGAGAGAATGGTATGAGAGATGTTTATTTTTGAAAGCTAGGATTCCTGTTTATCTCCGGCTGCCAATGAGGTCACTGCTTTTTTGCAATTAATTGCAAACACTGTTTTATTGGCTTCCTTGGCAATACTGTTAGCTAATAACGTATCAGCAGAATGAATGTGCCAAATACGCAAGCAAATCTACCAGAAAATTATCCTCACTTACCCGTCGCCGGAGGTACAAAACTACTTATACGACCCGCTTAAAAGCTCCACAAGGTCCATTGTGGTCACTGGACGCAAAAAAATTATGGATATCTTTATCTCACCTGCAGGAGAATTTTTGAAACATCTAAGGTGCGTCTTAAAGGACTTTTTGATGAACACTTGGATCAGACTACTGTCATTAGGGCGCTTGTATCACGGCATATTAAGCAATTATTAACCTGGCACGACCGAATAAGTATGATCATAAATTCAGTGAAAAGACAGTTAGTCGTTGTACACAAATGAGTTTTAGAAATGTCTGCCTGTAGGGGACGAATTTTGTGTAAAGATACGTCACATCTAAGGTAGTGAATGTGTATTTCAGCCAACAATATATTCATGCGGTTTAATGTAATTAGATTTTTTAAAATACTAGGTTACTATTGCATCGCCATATTAAACTTTTTAAAGAATATTAAAGCTCGTTAGCAACTGGTGATCGGACTGCGATCCCGTGTGCAGCGACCAGAAATGGATCTTGGAAAACGGTAATTGGATGTTTTCAGTAGGGGTCCTGGGTTTCTGCACTGAACGTAAAAGCCACGTGTAACCCCTCCCACACGATCCCTTTATCGACACGTGAGCACTGAGGAAATGATCGTGGAAAAATGGATCTGCAACCACCTCTCCCCTGGATAGGAGACATTCAGAAAACGTTTTCCCCCCGCTAACAATAAACATTTGCGACGTTTAAGATAAGTATACTGCTTACGTGTGACACGGGTTTCCCAGTTTTATGTTATCCTTAAGTTACCTGAAGCTGTTATGTAAAACGAAAATGAAAATCTTTGCAAACCACTACATTCATCAAGATTTTTTATATAATACAACGCTGCAATGTTTCAAAAACCATCTAATTCGCCTGCCTTTAAATTCAACAATTTGTAATAAATTTCAAGTTTGCAAAACCACTTTAAAAGTTTTAAAGTATTACATTTCGCAGTATAAGGTAAATTTAGATGACACTACATGTCGGTGTTACTTGCGAACTATTTTTGTGTAATATAGTTTACCGTCAATAAATATTCTGCGTTAATAAAAACAAAACTTTCATAGGCCGTTGGTACTACTGTAAAAGTGGTACGCATCACTATAATAAAAGTGCAACGAACCTTTTTTCGGGTGTCCTTTCGCATTTTTCTTCGAAGTCATTGCGATCAACTCTAAATATTATTTAAAAGAATCTATGTATTCAATCCACAATTCCTAAATTCCTACACTAAAGTACCCTACTAAAATCAAATCCTTATGCTCTGGAGATTGAAGCCCATAGCAACCCGTTCACTTTTGAGTGATGCTGAATTTCACTAATCAAAAGCTACTGTATGATTTGGGGGCGGGGAAGACTGTCATTTTAACCAATCGCCATGCAGCAGTGATTGTCTGATTCAATCGTGTGGATACCCGCAGGTTAGAACCGCCTCGCGCCTGCAGCGTTTGCAAGTATTGGAACGTGGCAACATGGAAGTGCCCAGTGCTCGCGAGAGCGGGTTGGACTGGTTACATCATAATACTACTAATAATAATTACAATAATAATAATACATGGGCACAATATGAAGCATAAAGATGCAATACTCATTGCAGGATGTATCCGTACTTATTCATATTACGCTAAACCGTTACTATACAACTATAGAATATTATATACTATGTTAAAAAATATAACGTCAACGCAATTCATGACAATTACATTGGATAGCCATGTCTATATAACTACTTATAAAGTTATCTACAGTAATAGTACAATCGGAATTCTAGAAAGTAGTTAAAGCACTATGAATATTGTTTTAAATACGCTGGTTTCATATCATTCATGTGATTTGGTTTTTATTGTTTGTCATTGGTGTTTGTACTTTGGATTTTCTTTAACATTTCACCCAGAAGCCCTCTGTCCGCTACTTGCGGGCATCACACACACATATATATTAACCTCCAATTTGATGTTGAAGGGACATTCATAACAATGAAATTCATTCCCAGATAAAATGAACCCTTACACAGTTAGCCAATAGATTATTGGAAACATTCTTGTTAATATTTTCACCGGTTCACCCTTTGGAGATTTGCTATCCCGCTGGGACCCCATTAAGCATTAACAAAAGAGCAAAGGGCACTGATTCGATCAAGGATGAGCGTGACTATTACTGTCCTTGGAGTGTGATCGGCAGGGAGGTACAACGCTGGAATTATCTGACGTCTAGTGTCAGAGGTCATGCATTTTGAAGACTATTAAGTAGTATAACTGACGGAAAACGCAGTTATACTGCTGAGCCTCTTTCAATGACAGAACAATGTTTAAACTAATGGTAAAACAACGAAATAATTCATATTGGCACACCAATGGTAATCGAGCGGGGGGCCCCCGGGCGGGGGGGGGGGGGGGGGGGGGGGGGGGGGGGGGGGGGGGGGGGGGGGGGGGGGGGGGGGGGGGGGG
>JAODJX010000083.1:13403716-13418795 GCA_026776945.1 Isichthys henryi
AGGGTGTATGTGGCACCCACCCCCCTACCCCCCCCCCCAATACCCCAAATACACCCAGAGCTCCAGTAATGCCAGCATAATCACAAAACAATGGTGGCTTACTGGGATCACTGGGATGGCCATGGGTTTGCTTTGGGGATTGTGAGCAAGCTGGTTTAACACTCCTCCAGCATGGAACAGGACTGAAACCACTGCAGATTTTTTTTAAATCCTGGATGCTCACAATTAAATATATTTACACTCAATCTGAAGAAGCGTAGTCTGACATAACGAGGGAAATCCTTCGCAAAGACGCTATAGGGACCCTACGGGGGTTCAGCAGGGAGGCTGTAGTTGATCCCAGAGAGATGCTAGGAAGATGCTAAAGGGTGGGTAGTAGGGCTGCTGTAGGGGGCCTGGGGACTGTTACCGAGGACCTGGCTGTGCAGCAGGGCCTCCAAGCCATGTGAGCACTGACCTCCTCCGTCAGTCTGATTTTATCTCCATCTCCATACAGTGTTTCTGGACATTAACATTAAACCATTAACCTGCATGGAGGACTGGCTCACTGTTGGACTCTGACTTTGACCACAGTTCACACCATCCTTTCATTAAAGCAGGCGCATTATATTGTATTATATAATGTTACCTTGCCTGGGGGGGGGGGTTGACTATGGACCTCCAGAGGTTTTTTTTCTTCCTATTTGGGGAATTTTGGTTCCTCTTCTTTGGTTCCATTGTCTTCTGGTTTTCTTTCTCTCCCCCATGCACCATTTTCAATAAATTATGTAGTGCCTTGGGATGACTGTGTTGTGAAAGGTGCTATATAAAAATAAATTGAATTGAATTAAAATATCTGATGGACAACTAATGGATGACATAAACCCTAAGAAATTCAGTGGTTCACCCCCCTTTACATTCTGAAGTCCATTTCTTTGTCTTTACTCTTAATCATGTTCACACCAACATGCACCCCCCGCATCGCTCCCTATGGTTCAGTCCACATATGGTCCCCTCCCCCTTGGGACAGTGGCGCGAGCCTGCAGCTCCACCTTACTCTGGGACAGCCTAACGAGCCACCAGGTCCACCTTTGTCCTCTGTGCTGCTGTGTGGCCCTTCGACAGCCGCATCTCCGCAGTGAGCTCATTGCACGGCATTCTGGGTAAACAGCCATCATCTTAAAACTTAGCTCCGCTTAGCTGGGCTTCATTATTCATGTAGGCTTCTGATTTATGAGTACAGAGAAATATGGACTGCATCAGTTTTAATTGAAAGAATCCAATTTGACTGTCTGTGTATTGTTATTAATAATTTTCTCTTTATAAAAGAATGTTGAATAAGACGAAACTGTGCATTTTTCCCTGATGAACATTTTTTTCAGGCTGATTTAGGAGCTATTCAGTACCGTCTGACTGAACACTTCACGCAGACGTACACGCAAGCCCATCTGGTGTGAGGCTGCTCCCTTTATGGCTTGGGCCCATTTTGTGTTTACACCTGCTCACGAGTGTCTGCTGGTGTCGTGTAGCCGAACCCCCGGGTCCTCGAGGCCCGCATGCGTGACGCCTTTCATTCCGGAACATTCCCGCTTCCCCTGTGCTGTGCGATCGCAATCCAGCACCTCTTGAATATAATGCCAGACAGCTGCAACCTTTAGATATACTTGAGCATTTAAGAAAAAAATACAAGTCAAAACAACTGGGGGGGGGGGGGCAATTAAGGAAGGGGAGCGATGACATCTTGGAAGATCGAGCGATATATGGTGTGGGTTTGAGGCCCCCAAGGTGGGGGTAGGTGATCCATCTCGTTCTGTTGTTCTGGGTTCAGATTAGTCAGTCCACACAGGTCCATCTCCCTGCCCTGGCTATTAATAGGCTCCAGGCAGAAACAGCTGAGCCAGCTTCCAAGATGTCACCGGCCATGAGGAAATGGCTTGTTCAAAGCCGTGTGAGCTCAGCCTGATCCCCCATTCATACCCGTCTGACCCTCTGCCAGTGACCTCTAACCTGCCTCCTTCCCCAATCTTTACACTAGCTGTGTATCTGTGGTTTTTTTCTTTTATTTCTTAATGTCAGACTATTTGCTATAAGCATAATAAGGAAGTGTGTAACAGCCCATGCAGCTGTGTGATTGAGGTACTTCTTGCTCTGCCTTGGAGATCGCTCGCTCGCTCGCTCACAGCTCCATGGAAAGGGGGTGTCTTATGCTCAACCACAGTGGGGGTCCTACACGCATATATTTTTAGCAAGCCTTCAGGCATTTCCAGTGTCCCGCCTGGTCGCTTAGCAACCATTATAGTTGCCGTGGAGATGTGCGTGTAGGCAGCTGCGGTAATCAGCATTAAAACCCAGCACACACTTAGATACACAGAAACACACACACACACACACACTTCTCATTCCAGCACCAGAACGTGGCCAAGTGCCGAGGTGAAGGTCAGCAAGATGAACGCAGTCTGCGATATCAATCCCATCGTTTTCATCAGCTCACTGCAGTTTGAGATTTTTTAGTTCCAGTAAGGAGCAAGTGCTGCTTCACTAGACTCACTGTTCAGCCTAAACCAGATAAATGTCAGCAGTCTGGTTAAATGCACACAATACCAGAACAGCTGACAGAACCTGCTAACCTGCGAAACTACAAAACATTCCAGGTGCACAATATCATCAAACTCACCCACGGAAACTGTTCAGTTTCATTCTCCTTAAGCAGGGTCACTCTTTGAAGTCACGTGTTTTACGTAATCAGTCGCTTTTTTTATTGATCCAACGACCACGTGACTACAAACTGCGAAGACACTGGCCCCAAGGTTGGGTGTGGTTAGCGAGCCTCGCGCAGGGTGCCTGCGGTCCCGCCGTCGAACTTTATGATCCCTGGTTCATCACGTAACACTGTAGCCATCATTTCGCACACATGAAATCACTAATTAATATGATTAACAGCGTGTATCCAGTGCTCTTGAAACACAAACGTAACAATTTATTCATTGCAAGATAAAGATAATCTTTATTGTCAGTGTCACTTGGACAACGAAATTGAAAATGCAATTCGACTCAATGTGAGACATAAAAAGAGTAATAAAATATAACAAATATACTTGATGGGAATATTTTTATAACAGTCCAATGTCAGTTCAATTTCTAGTCATGCCAATTAAAAATTTCTCTACATTTAAACATGCTTTGCATTTTCCAATAAAATATCTTACAGAAAATGTCTATAAAATGAAAGTTAAAATATAACAGTGTATACAAGGGTACTAATTATTTCTTGCAATCTATTTACGCGATCTCGTTGTGGCATTTGGCAGTGCACATATAACGGTACATTTACATGTATTTCTTTCCCTGACGTTTCTTCGCTTAAATAACTTACAGGTCACTTCCTGCAACAGACAAAGATGGTCGACTAAAGTACTTAATCTGTACCGTCTCGTCAAGCGTTGCCACTTATGTAAGAGGCTACTAAAAATATGCACTAATGACACCATAAAACATAGTGCGGACTCGCTTCTCTAGATGTCCAAGTACATCCGCAAATAAGAGGAAAACAAGCACTCGTATTTAAAATGACGCGTACTGGTAATACCGCCCCGCGTTAGGATATTAACAATGAAACTGGTGTATGTGACTGTGTATACATACAGAAATTTGAGATGCACCATAGGTGTCACATACACCTTCAGCTACGTCATTGTGTTTTTGTTCTGCAAATGCTCATTTCCAGTTTTGCAGTGCCATGCTTGTGTGTATGTGTGTTTTGCTTAACAACGTTATTTCGCACATTGCTCATTACGTTAAGACGTGGCGGCAATTCCCAACTTGAGGACGAGAAATACGATAATAAAACAGAAACGCCGAAAGGAAACTGTGGACGTCACAGAGCAAACCTTACTGTATGCAATAACCGAAATATATATCTGCGTAATCAAAACTGAAACAAGTATATGGTAAACGTAACAGGGCGTATATTTCCACACGTAGTCGGCCACTGTTATATGTGGTAGACTTGAAAAGACTGTATTGATACCTGAATTATTTAAAATGCGTGTCAATATTCAAACCACAATACACACACCAAGTACAACATGGTCTAATGATGAGCGTAATATTGTGGAGTTAGTTTGATAAATACATAGATGTATGAAGGAATAATTATGTCACGTGGGTTACATTGTGGAAAGAATTTGCAGTGATGACACGGGGGGTAGAATTATCACCGAAAAATCATTTGATTTAAAAAAAAATCAAATTCTGCCTCCAATTATTTCGGCGCACATGTAATTATTTTAAACTGTTGTTGCGTGAATAGAGGTTGTTGCAAAGTAAAACAGATGTAACTCATATACCGCATTGTGTGCGTGCGTGTGTGTGGGTGAGGGAGAGAGAGAGGGGGAAGAGAGAGATTTAACTCATTGTAATGCACGCAGCGGCCTGCCCTCTTTTGAAAAGGAGGAAAAAGGCAGGCAGACGCTGGTGATGTCTGAGTCACAAACGGCATCTGCATCTCGTACACCCGGATCGTTTTCTAATTCCCCACGTTGTCTCGCTTGCCGGAAAAGGACTACACAGTAGCAATTAATGAGAGAATAATGTAATGCATTATCGAACTGCGTGGAAATAGAATGGGCCAAGCATGAGAAAAATAGATAATGCGTCGCCGAGGTCGAATCACTGCACGTAAGTAGAGACAATTGCTGTTATACCCAGCGGAAAAAAATAGATTATTCATGCATATTATTTAAATCGCGTGTGTTTGTGCCAGGTTAACACCGGGGAGACAATCGTGGTACCTTCCGCAGCGTTTATACTCAACATCTCCGTGCCCGCAGGCGCTGACCTCCCACGCTACGCTTCGACGGTAGTACGGGATACGACAAATTGGCAGATTACTAATGCGGGGCATATTAATAGAAAATCCAATGCTGATCAGTGTCTATCTGGCCGTTCCGAGAATCTGTGCGTTGGTAATGTGCAGTAAGGCCATTCAAGCGATAATTCATTTGCGGCTAGAAAAAAAATCTCCCTCCACCAACTGATATTTCTGCCCCCCCCACCACCCCCCCCTTCAAAGCACAGCTATGATAATGATCTGAAAATTTAGGTATGTGCCTCCGGATATACACTGACGTTTTGTCATTCTTTTAATGTCATTTAACATCGATCGCTTTCACTGTATGATCTATTTCCTTCTTTTGTTTCTACCGCGCTTGCTCTACGACCTCTGCGTAGCCCTTCGTGATTTAAACACCGTGTTAACGTTGTGTAATGCGCTTAAATGTTATTGCGTCGAACAAAAAATAAGGTCAGGACAGTTTCTAAACGAGCAAGAAATTAAGCTTATATCACGAGGACGAAAAGGTATATATATACTTAAACGCCGCGATATTTTCAGCCGCTCTGCGTTATACAGAAATCACAATAGCGTGGGTAGATTACTGCAGAGAGCTACAGTATGCAACGCAGTAGCGTCGTGGGTGTCTGTTTTAGGTAAATAACCCCTAAACGGTGAACCACCTTTACATCGCTTAAGATACAGCATAATGCAATAACGTTAATTGCGTTTTTCCCCTAACATAATGTAGAATCGGCGTGTGTATGCTTTCCATTTCTTACACCTGGACTTAAGAACGCATCGGAACGATACGTTTAATTCACACAGGCAGGTTACCCCCACCCAGAGTAATATTAAGTATATACGATTAATGTACTACAAAGACTGCGAAATGCCGATAGTTTCCTCGTACGTAATTTGCATATTTGACGAGGTGACGGTACATGAATCCGTTTTATTACCGTACTATGGATTATAGCAGCATTAGACCAGTAATGAGCATGGCTGGAGTGACACCGAGATTTAGGATATAAATATACCAACAGGTGAAGAATACCTTGTCCATATGGAAACAATTAGGCTGAACCTGCGTTTTAGGGACAGTGAGAGATGATCAGGAATTCGGTCCAAACATCTGCCCGGGTGTGACGTCACACGCCCCTTGTAATCCTCTTGATCTGACCGCAGAGGTACTATTTGCATGTCTCAGGAGCTGTTAATCTCCGAAGTCTGCCTGAGCCAGGGGAAGAGACGGGACATTGTGCGAGGCCTCGGAATGGGAAGGAAATCGGTGAATTTTACAGGATTCAGTGTGACTAGCGCGAGCCTAGTGAACGGAATAAATGTGACTAACGAGAATGGAACTGCAATGTCTGTATGTGCTGACCTTAATAATCCGTAACTGACAGTTACTGTATTGTTGTTTTCCTATTGTTATCTATTTGGTCAAATTATGTGGTGGTGAAAATTGCAGTTTTGTACCATTGTCGTTCGTTTTTATTGTCCTTTTTTACATCTGGCAAATATGTATAGTAAGAGATTAACTAACCTTCTTTGTTTTTTCTTCGTAGGTGCAGATAGACCTAAATCTTTCCAAATGGCCTACTGCTTTCACATTCTGCATTTCGTTTTTTTTCTGTGAACCTGCGTTACAGACTCAGTGCTGAAGACGAAGCTTTCCGGGACCTATTTCTAAATAATCAAAAATAATATGAAAATGGCGCACAGAGCGGTTAAACGTTATGATCCGTCCCTTTGGAGTTCATTATTTAAAACGCAACCTAGGATTCTGCGTGCTACTAATTAAAACAAAAATCAGAAACACGAAGTAGTCAAAAATAATGTCAAAATGGCGTCCGAAGCGGGTAAACGTTGCAATTCTTCTTCTTGGATTTGACCGTAGAGGAAATTTTATGGACAATTCAGGGTCTTTTTGGATAAGCGCGTACATCGCAAAATCTCCAAACATATGATTTTCAGTGTCTGCCGTAACAGAATGTGGAATAACAGCCTAAGGAACAACGGTAAAAGGAGCAGATCAAGATGTACGCAGAGAACGGTTGGGCATTAGGTCACCTCTTATCCACTTGCATTGTTTGCCTCGTCTCTGAAATAAAATCGGCATTTACACTCAAAAACGGAAAGATGCAGCATTCAGTGTTTAAACATTTTTGCGCCCTGCGACGTGAGACTCTCGCTCTTCGTGTTCACAGCGGACCTTGATTTAACTGTCCTACAATTAAGGCACGCGGTGAATGCCAAGAGCGGAGCCCCCATCCTCCAACGCCGCCGCATCCGTGTCCGGCACCGGCGTCATCTCAAACCGTTATATAAGCCTCGTGCGTAATTGCACCGGATCGGTTGTCGGTTTATGAATTGGTATTTCTTTAAGTAAAATTAGAAATGGCAGCATGACTAATTGGAAACGTTGCTATAAATTAATGGAATTAAAAGGATTCGAACTTGTTATTTGAGAAGTCTTTTGGATAATTTAAACGCAATATAATGTTTTAAAACCGTTAATTGCAAAGTGGTTCAAACTTTATTTTTGATATTAAGTTACATTTCGTGTGAATATTTTATTTTTTATGTTACTTTAAGCCTAATTCATTTCTAAAATAGTGTTTTCTTTATCCATAAATCACAAACGTGATTAACACACCGTTTTACCTATCTGAAAAATGCAGACATGTTATTGTTTCACATACATAATTAACGCTGAAAAATTGCTGTGTTTTAAAATGGAAGTTTTGCATGCGTATATCGTAATAATTCCTCATAAGAGCAGAATTTAAATGTAATGTTTCCTTTTGTACACAGAGCGAATGTAATTAACTGGTAGTCTACTGTTCATAACGCAGTCAGTTTTGAACGCTGAAAAATTGCTGTGTTTTAAAATGGAAGTTTTGCATGCGTATATCGTAATAATTCCTCATAACAGCAGAATTTAAATGTAATGTTTCCTTTTGTACACAGAGCGAATGTAATTAACTGGTAGTCTACTGTTCATAACGCAGTCAGTTTTTGTCATCCGTTAACACTGCAAGTCCTACCGAATATTGTATTATGAGGTATACCAGGTATAAAAAATGTGGAACTTTATCAATCTTTCTGACACATAAGTGGATACTTACTGTGCCACCTACTGGGAAAAACGCATAGAAGTTGTGAGAGTGAAAGATAAGTAAAACCTCATTTGCATCAGTAGCGGTTAGTGACTCATCAAACCGTATAGCACCAACACAAAACCTCTGAACTGTTAAAGTAGCGACGTAGCGCGTTTTACACGCAATCAATTCCAACTACAACAAAGGGACACTTGTTATAACGACGGAAATATGCCGGCTGGCGAATCTAAGTTACATGATTACACTTTAATTGTGTCACTTAATTGCAGTCATCAAGACATACAATCACTGCCGAAATGCAACTGTGGTTAAAGGATTAACTCTGAAACTGCTACGTTTATTTCAGGCCTTCAATCGCTTATAATTCGTTAATCCCAGCACATGCTTAAAGAAAGCAGTTGCCAAAACTTTGATGTAGTTGAAAATCAGATTAATTACTTTGAATGCAACGAGGGAAATGCGCGATTAAGGTTAATTCGCTACCCAAGATGACAAGTAAATAAAGCTAATTAGTAGGCGGCAGACGATTATCAGCAGATAATTTAGTCTTTTCCAATAGTGTACCGTCTTTAATTCCTATGCATTAATATTTTTATAAAAAGACATTTAATTGATGCATTAATATACTCATATAAGACCTTCAAGGACAATATTCTAGCAGCACTTATAAAACTAATATAGAAATTATTAAATTACAGCGTACGACAAAATATTAAATAACTTTTTTACGATACATATAGAGTAATTTTAAAAGAAAACGTAGGGTTTTAAAACATTTTTTTGTATTTGGGTGTTTATCGTTAAGTTCTTTCGTGAAGAGATGTCCAAACCTGGTTTATTCCTACGCACTATAACTTTCAGGTAATACTGGATCTCCCACACAAGTATCGAAACAGGCAGAACAGCAGATTATGCACTGAGTGACCCGTCCTCCGCTAAGCACCTGCCTTATCTCCCTTACATTACGATACCCCGGGAACGGACAGTGCATGTAGCCCGGAACTCCGAACGTACCCTGGAAGATGAGACTAATCTTGAGGCAACAATGAACAATGCAAATGTAATTACGATGTGACAAGCAGTTTCGCAGAATAAGAAATGGAAATAAAGATATTTGTAAAAATATTAGAATAGATATTAGAAACTTGACTCTGATGACAATAGACGACGCACATTATACACATCGATAAAAATGCATATTGGAGCCCCAATGATTGTACGAATGTTTCTTTTAATATTGTTAAACATAATTGTACCGCTGTATAATTACATGTTACAGTGCTGTCTCGACAAAGGATCGTAACAAGGAAACTTAGTCACAAAGGAATTGTAGAGATTTATAAAGATAATTTTGACCCATTTAAAAACCTCCACTTCTCTTCCATAGCCCAACAGGTTCCGCCTGGAACCTCAGGATAGTACCACGAATAAATCAAAGGAACACCCTGGACGATCGCAGGGCACATACAATTACACATTGCGGGAAATGTGTATACCTAGTTCACCTGGCGGCATATCGTTGGATTGCAAAAGGAGGAACCTGCAAACTCCTCACACACACATAAAAATAAAAAGCACTAAATATATTCCTTTCTTTCTAAATGCTACGCAAAAATTATTATATAAAAAACTCAATCGAATACACAAATGCTAATAAAAAGATTACTGTTATTTTCGCACGTGTGCAATAAACTCTAACAGGGCATCTATCGTTTCTTCTTTTTTTCCATTCTCCTTTTCCGGTACAATAATTCGCAGGGTGAAAATCGTTGGCGAGTTTATACTGCCACCTGCTGTGCTACAAGGGAATAGGTAAAGATAGCGCATTAATCATTTCCTACTTCGAACAAGGCCTGAAGTTCATTTCAAGGAATTAGCCCCATCCATCCTCCAACCACTTACCCTGGACAGGGTTGCGGAGGGAGGATTGGAGTCAATCCTAGTCAGCCTAAGGATAAAGGCAAAGGTTCTTCCTCAGGCAGCACATTAGTTCATCCCAGGGTACATGCGCAGATTTTACCTATTAGCTTAACTGTCTATGGACTGTGGGAGGAGATTCACACGACAATGCGAGAACATGCAAACTCTATACACAGAACAGGGGTGGGATTTAAACCTTTGTCTGGAGTTATCAGGCAACAATACTACCATTCTACCCCAGTAAATAACCTGATATTTAAAAATCTAAATTATAAAATCATCTAACCTTTCATCAGAATTTGCAAATAAATTTGAAGGCTCTGTATTTCAAATAGTACGTTTTCTGCATGAGAAGTCAAATAATATAATTGCATGTATATTTGGGTCAAACGCCAGTCACAGCCACTTGTTAAAATAAAGAAGCAAATTAACTGGGAGAACATTTCTAAATCATTCATACATTTATTCGTCCATTCTGGAGCCTATCTCGGGAAGCAGAGCGCATATTAAGGCTGGATACAATGTCAGTACATCGAAGAGCACGCACACGCGCACTCCCACACATTTTATTATATCTTATGTGCTACCTTCCTGAGCGAGCGGTGGGACACAGTACGCTAAACTTTGCCTGCACGTTCGCTCAGTCCGCTCTGTCCGTGCGCTCGGGTATGAGGTACAAATACACCCAAAGGGAACACCGAAGTACAACGCGGTAACCGCCTACATTATGCTGAAACCCAGTTCAATTGCACCATATTGCCAAAAGAGGGCGCCATACTCATTCAGATAATGACCATAGTAGGATTTCTTTAAATCACTAGCAGTTATACAGGCCTAATACATATTTTCACGATTTTCATGATTTCTGCAAATTGCTGAACTAAAACATGCAAGGGAAATGGACAAGGAAAATATACATTTAGAGTACATTGTAGATTAAGTGTCTTTTGTGTGGGTTATTATAGGTTGGTCTTCCTATCTAAATGGGGACCGTCCATTGTCCATTCATTTCTGTGGGATAAACCCTAATCCCAATCACGACACCCTTAACCCCCACCCAGCCCTAACCTTAACCATAACTAACCAACCAAACTTCTGGCACTTTTACTTATTTATTTTTTTTTTTTATAAAACTGAGGTTATCCAAATGGCGACCTGAAGAAGTGTCCCCAAAAGTAAGGAAGTTTCAGGTTTTACCGCACTTTGGGGACATTCTGTTCCCAAATTTGATCTATGCAACGCCCCCCCCCCCCCCACACACACACACACACACACTGGTTTGTGATTATATCTCTGTGGGGACTCTCCATTCATTTCTGTGGGGAAACCTGTAATCCCCAATTTGACGACCCTAACCCTACTCAGCCGTAACCTTAACCATAAGTAACCAAACCAAATATAGGGCGTTTTCAGTTTTTTATTGTATTCACAGATCTTTACGGGGACCCGAAAAATGGTCCCGACAACCTAAAAAACAGGTTTTTATAACATTGTGGGGGGCATTTATTCCGTACAATGTAATATAAACCAAATACACACGGACACACAAACAGGGAGAGAGAGAGAGAGAGAGAGAGTTCATCGAGTAACCCTTTGAAGACATATAATGTGAATGCCAGGTTTTTTTCTCCGTAAATCTATCGAAATGATAAGATCATACGCAATTCGTGACATTACCTGCGTTTATGCTGTATGTGCGGCTTTATACTTCATAATGTACTCTAAAGAGATCCGACTGCAGGAAGGTAGGGGTAGCCATCGGTAAAATAGGATTAATTAAAAGGACAATCTGATTGGACGGCGAGCTGGACGAATCTCAGAGTGGTCTCCCTGTCTTTGCAATCGCTTTAGAGATCTGGGTACGGGGCGGAAGACACGCCAGTGCTGGACGTCCGCGCACATTTGCGGTCGGACAGACGTCGTGATCATTTGGGGACTCTTATTATAGGTCTACTAAGCCAGGTCCTTGTGGATTATGCTTTGGAGTACAAGCTTTAGCTGCAAAAGGTCATTTTTCTGGCAAACCCATAAGTGCTCTGTGAAACAAAAATGTCTTTGCCAAATGTAATTGTGGATCAAGCTTCCAGAGACTTCCAATCAGAAGTTAAGACTTTAGGATACGGGGACTATGACTCCGCGCAACCAGGAGCATCACAGGAAAGTGGCGATGGGCCGGTTACTAGCGATCGGCCGACCGGAGTTTGCTGCGAAGAGAGTAGCCGCAGGCTGTGTACGATGGATAGTAGCGCGGGTGAGCAGAGCCTAGATGATGACAGCGATGGCAGGTATGACATGACGCCCGTGATGGATAAAAGGATGTGTGCATCCAGCATTAAAACCGAGCCGGGTAAAAAAATCAAGGAGCATAAGGTCCTCAGGCTGAACATCAACGCTCGGGAGAGGAGGAGGATGCACGACCTGAACGAGGCGCTGGACGAGCTGCGCTCGGTGATCCCGTACGCGCACAGCCCGTCCGTTCGTAAACTCTCTAAAATCGCCACTTTACTGCTGGCCAAAAATTACATATTGATGCAGGCTCAGGCGCTGGAAGAAATGAGACAATTGGTGGCATATTTCAACCAAGGACAAACCCTTTCTTCGGTGCATCTGTCTGCTGTTGTCGCACCAGCCCCAGGTGCCTGTCCAGCTTACCCCATCCCCGCCGGCGCCGCTGCTTCCTCCTGCCCCGAGAAACTGGTTCTGTTCAACAGAGTCCCATTTAGCTTCTATAAGCAGGGCAAGTCTTAAATAACGCGCTCACAAAGTACCAGCCTCACTTCGTAAAAGCAGCAATTCCTGCTACAACATTCATCGTTTTAAAGAGGGTTTAGCGGTAAAAGGTGCGGGAAACACCTTTAATCATTAATGTATTTTTTCCTCGTATCACATTTTGAAACTATTTTTAAGTCTGAATATTAAAGCCTAGGTTGGTCGTATAAATTCCTTTTCAGTCTTCGTGGTGATTTATTTGGTTTACTGGAGAAACTTGATAGATATGGTAAAGAACGTCGTCTATTTAATTTGACGAGAAACTTCATTCGTGTAAACCGGTGATTCCCAACCCGGTTCTCCGGGATTCGCAGATAGTTCTAACGTGACGTTTTGACTACATTGTCTGAACAAAGCTGTGATATGTATATTATTAGACATTATGTCATAGTGTGGTTGCATTGAGCTGTACAATGTTGATGTGTTGAAAAGCCTTAATAAAATATTTTGAATACAATTCATTGTGTTGCTAATCTATCAGCTGTATTATATGTCCATTATATACTGTAATAAATATTCAGTGGACACCATTCGCCAAGGTCAGGGCGTACGGTACGGTAACCATACAGCAAAATCAGTTAATAGTGAAATTGATAACATTTGTTTTAAGCGACAATACCAGATATAATACATAGAAGTTTACAGAAAGACTGCAAATCAAAAATTAACCAAACATGATATCTATGTCTGATTGAAAGTGACCGGATTGTTGGTTTACACGTCTGACACCTGCTATTCTCTTTACAAATCTAACTCTTTCTCTCGGAGTGACTCGTACCCCAAGCAAGTCTAGCACTAAGTGTTTCTTTAGACCTAATCTGCTAACCCATCTACAACGCTTTCACGGAACATTATTTTGAATAAAAATAGCTATTTTCTCCACGCGTGTTTCAATCATTAGAAACAACCTGTGTAACCTTTCATTTCTATTTATTTCAGCAGACTGCAACAACATTTTCCATTATAAAATTCATTTAGATTAACCCCATATTATGACCCCAACACATTCTACAGTTGTGAACAACCTTAATTGTTTCTTAAACAAGACGGACTCCCCTTGATGATGCCCTATTTGAGCGCCTAATTTGGAACCCAATGCTTTTCGAATTAGGGCCCATGTATAGACAGCTAAGGGAGTCTGTGTTAGCAATGTATGCTTTATATTACAATGGGGATCCTATTCACAACAGAGGCTGATCTAACGATGGTTGATCCCATGCAAAAGTTGGTTGAAGGAATAGGATATGTCGATTGAAGCCGTAAAGTCCAAGCATGTAATGACCGACAAACATGCACGTTCGACAGACATGTTGCAATTAAGATTGTCCCCCAACCACTCCCCGTGTTTAAATATATCACAACAGCAAAGACTAGATATATCTTCAAAACGGCATCATCACAAGTACAGCATTTTGAGGTTAATTTTAATTATTACTCTTGATACTGCTGTCAGAATTTATATTTCATACACATAGATTTTACAAAGGACAAGTCTTCACAAATATAGCAGGTATGTGTTCTGTTTATTTCTAGCGAAGAAGAAACTGAGAGTACACCATTCTCTGAGATTTTCCTGGCAAAATATTAAGCTCTGAGTAAACCAAGACTCAGTGTGAGTTACGGCAAGTAAGCCCACTACCATCAGAGTAAAAATAATGAACATCAAAGAAGCAGCACGGTTATGCATAAGAAGATCTATCCTTGATTTACAGATCTAGGTTTTCTGGACCGAGTTAGCGGATCAAATCATCGTCAATGTTTTTATTGTGTTCACCTTTCTTAATGTTCGACCTCTCTTGCCTAACTTGTTCTTTCTTTCGTGGACTCCGGTCTCTCTCGCGCAGTATATTGCACGAGAGAGAGACGAGATCCCGAGCAGTCACCCTCGTGCGGTAACTTGTCATTTCTCATGCGTGTATTCCCGTTTCTTCAAGCAATCTTCGCTCAGATTTTGTTCAGTTCGATGCCTCAAAGTCGAAAGAAAATGATATACAGTAGCAGTGAGGCAGAGCTACTTATATGTTTTACTTGCGCACACGCATTTTCAAGCTTTATTCTGCATGGGTAGTCAGCACGCAGCTGGCAGTTAACCGTAAAATAACATCAGACTTTATAGGGTTAAATTTTCCCTGGGTGGAATTATTGCCGGAGAATCTATAGGTTCAATTTATGCACCTTTCCCGCTTCCTGATCAGCATTTAGTTTACCTAAGGAGCATTTCGGCTTTCACTAATTCAACTAGAAAACATTTTGAGCCTCACTAGTAAAGTCAAAATACTCCAACTAGTCAACTACGGAGCATTTTGGCTTCTACTAGTTAACTAGTGCAGAAAATTATAGGCAACTAGGTCATGAAAAAGCGACTAGTAAGAGATCTTCCCAGCTAACATTCAACGTTGGCCCAACGTTGGTAGAACGTCGGACATAACGTCGGCCCAACGTCATTAGCAGA
>JAODJX010000083.1:13436770-13455270 GCA_026776945.1 Isichthys henryi
GTCATTGACTCCGTCATTGACATTGATCTCCCTGCAATCTGTAAATGTATGGGTTTTACAAAAACAAAACATTAGCCCTAGAATTAACAATTCAAAATGAAATGTACAGACTAAATTCTTGTCTTAGTAGCGAGGCACATTATCTTTAACATACCGATTAGCAGCATGATCGCGTGAAACAGCAGTACTGAGACATTGATTTGCCGCACTGTTAACATGATCAGATTTACCAAGCACACGTGCACATGTATTTCCACTGATCCAGTCTCTAAATTTATTCTGACTGACAGGTACTGAGACAACTTACCTTTTTCTCCCGTAGAAATAAGTGAGCGAGGTGAAGACGACGGCGCAGAAGCCAAGGAACCACGTGAAAACGGCGAACATACCAAGATCGGCGTCTTTTCTCATTCTGGATTAGGGTCCGTATCTGAGCGTTAAAAAGCTGCAGGAAAAGTCTGGTCCGCTGGCGGATCACGTGACTATCGTAAACACTGCCGGTTTTTTTATATATATATATATATATATATATATATATATATTTGCTTGTGAATTCAAGCTTCAGCTTGTACCGGAAAACTGAGATTGCAAAATGACACGACTGAAAACATTTTTTTAAACTGAAGTTAAAAATGAAGCCGTACGAACTGATCAAGTGACTGTATTTGTTTATTTAAACTTTATCTAATATATACCGATCATTCGAGTAATCAGTGTAGCAGTAATCTTGGGGATGCCCTCCTCTCAAATGGCCTTTGATCTGTACCGCGGTTTATGCTTAGCTCACAATGTACGATACTTGCACTTCGCTGAATTGTGCAATGTCCGGGGCTTTGTATGGTAACTAAACGTGGGCCCAGTAACCGCAACAAGCAGCGTCTGGAGCATCTTGGAGACTCGCCACAGGCAGGCGAGTCCAGCTGGATGGCTGGCCCGAATAGCTGGTTGGGATGGGAAGTCCAGGACATCCACACAATGCTCCACTGTGTGTCCCAGAAAGACCCCCTTCAAGCCTGGACTGAAGGCCATTGCTAGTTTGGGGGGGGGGATGACATTGACTCTGAGGCTGGCCAAACCTCAGTTCCCAGTGAAAACAGAGTAGAACTAGCCGTCTTTATGACTGTGCATGTTGTATGTGTTACAATACACTGATGCCTTCATTAGGTATGTGTGCGTAGACAGTAGGAATGTCTTATAGGCTTGGTCCGAGTTCTCCTGAAACGTTTAATTATCCACTTTTGTGTTATAGGTTATATTTTATTTTCCATACATTAAGGTTCCCGAAATATAAAATATAATTGTATTAATAGCATACGTCGATGTTCTGTGCTTATTTGCTCATGACATTCCATCTTTCGATCATCTCCCTCCACTAATTAAAACAATTCTGTGCCTGTTGTGCCTATATGAAATATTACTGCATGCAGTAGAAATAGTGGATTTTTTTTTTCAGTAACCCTGTTATCGGCCGCGTTCCTGCGCACCTATATGTATGCGCGTGCATGTAAGTCAGGAAGTCGTGGTACACCCCGGAAAAGAGGGCTTCCCTGAAAGCCACTATATAACTCAAACCTTGGCCGTAGGCAAGCTTCAGAAGAATGATGCCACCCTAGGAAATATCCCATAATGCCCTCACCAGGCCTTACCCCAATGTGCAGGTGTTTGAGGCTCTCTGCGTAATCTGAGCAAAATGAACGCCTATTTCTAAGAGTAAAACGGAAGATGCACAGTTTCCTGAACCACATTAGTGGAAATCACTGATCACAGGTGACGTGTGTATTTCCTCTAAAAATCCAGGTCATGGGCAGTAGCTGCGAATTAAGGGCGGTCTTTATGTCTTCACAATGATTGTACTGAACTTCCTGAGGAAATGAATTTAGCCCACCATATAACATCCATCCATCCAACTATTTTCTACTCCTGACTGCCCTATGCTGTGTTGCGGGGGTCCGGAAATAACTTCCACACACATAGAGTCGGGGTCAGGACATATTCACTGGTAAGTGGAGATGTGAGGCCACATTTGCAAACCAATTCAGACAGTACCATCCATACCAATTCAGGAGATGTGAGGCCACATATCCGTACCAATTCAGACAGTACCATCCATACCAATTCAGGAGATGTGAGGCCACATATCCATACCAATTCAGACAGTACCATCCATACCAATTCAGAGGTGGAAAGTTCAAGTCCAAAGAGTACAAATCTAGTCCAAGATTTTGTTTTAACCAATCAGTTGAGTATTACATGACTGTGACTCTTTATGTTCACCTAGTTGACTGGAAAAAAGCCTTAGTCTGGATTTGTACTTTCTGGACCTGAACTTTCCACCTCTACGTGTCATTGTGTGTCTCAGTGTGTGCCCTGTTATGGACTGGCATCCCATCAAGAGTTTCCTCCATCCCTCCGGAAGTCCAGCCAAGAGCTCCAGATTCACCGCAACCGCTCACTGGAATTACCCACATGGAATCGAAAAAAATTGGCTAAATTTCTTGGTTTAGCATACCAGACTTTACTGTAACGTACTTCACCATTCACACAATAATATGTTAATTACTTATTTAATTTAATAAAGCTTGCCTTTAATCTGGTATTTATCGCCAGTGCAATACATACCACTTATATGTGGCTATAACACGTTCTAAAAAACGTTCTTGAAGTTCAGTAATCTGGTTTCATTTGAAAGCCCAATCCTGTGGTTAGCGCAGTTGCCTCACACCTGTGGGATCAGGGTTCAAGTGTCTATCACTGCTCTGAAAAGAAAATGATTAAACAAAGGTATGTGTTAGCCAGTGAACTGGGGAGCTGGTGTTATAGGAAGTGTCAATATTATTATTAGACATTAAAAGAATTTTTGAATCAACTTCAAAGAATGTTGCAACACCTATTGCAGAGTTCCTGCTCAAAACGTTTGATATCGCCCTTCAGATCCCATTGACTGGACACTCTTCAGTGGTAAGATAAGGATCAGGCCACTCTTGACTAGTTTAGGTATGTTGCATGTATAAGCTTTTTCAAACCTTTCATTTCTGCTCACTATTCCAACTATTTCTAGAGTAGATAAGTGGGAAAACTGCAGAAAAATTATGAACAGACTGACGGACATGGGTCTGAAATTTTATGGACAACATAAAATCTAAGAAGACTGTTGAGTGAATTCAGGCACTGTTTCTCAAACTGGTCTTCGGTGACTCCCAGTTTACTTTTTTGCTCCTGTTGTATGGGTTTTCTCCCACAGTCACAAAAACACATGTGGGCTAATTAGCTAATTTTCAGCCCAGTCCTCGGCATGGTGACCGAGAAAGCCCAATGCAATTCAAGATAAAGAAAAGCACGTCTAACCGTACAGTTTGCCAGATTAATAGCAATGTTTTAACATTTACGTTAAAAACATTATTACGAGCATGTGACCACGTGAAAAAGTGTCCTCTGGAAACACTTCCATTGTATTGTGGCTATTTGTAGCGCGTTTCCAAAGTTGCAGCTGTGTCCCGTATTTGCAGCGTGTCTGTGAATGTGCAGCGCATTTGGCTTGCATGTGTTGTCATTCTGATGGAAGTGTTTTCTGAATTGTCTATGAATTTTCAGCGTGTTTGCATGTGTATTATGAATATGCTTTGTTGCTTTGCAGCGCGTTCTTCTATTAGATGTGCGTTTCTCTATTTCCTCATGTTTTATTTTGAATTTCATTGGGCTTTCTTGGCTACTTTAACTTGAGGACCCAAAGACAGTCCAAGTCCCTCCCAGCTCCCTGCCAGACAGTCCACATTTTTGCTCCCTTCCAGCTACCTGTCAGGAAATGGGAGGGAGAAAAAACGTGGACTGTCTGGGGTTTCCTAGGACTGGACTGAGAAACAACGCATCAAGGTGTCATCGTTTGGCTCTTGATTTGTTGAGCTCATTTGATTGGTCAATTGAACTGTTTTCATCCTGTTAACAAAGAAATTGGTCAATTTCACTATGTTAGTCATAAAAAATAGTCAATTTAAGGTTTTTAATAGCCATTTTGGGGCTCTGGTTGTCAATAAATGTCTCCCCGTGGCAGAACATCTGAAAAAATAGTATTTTTGTTTTTCCATAATCATTAGGTTGTTTTGAATTTCTGCAGTAATGCATTTCTTGTTAACTGCTATTAATTCCTCTTCATGTATTAATAGGCCTATATGAACTCCATTTCTGATTTTTATAATCTTATCACATGATAATGTTACATAATAATGATGTTTATTGAAATTAATTAATCATACATAGAAATAATGTAGCCTTGGAGCATCTGCAAAATCTATGCAAAATAAATCTTGCCTAGTATTGTCCGGGTTTCTTGGTTTGTAGATAAAAGATCTTTCAGCAGATCTGGGACAGATTCCACTAACCACGTGTGAATTCACAGGTAAACACCTCACAAGAGAAGATCAAAGCAAATGTAGGGTGTGTTATCATCTCTGACTCACAGAATTGTTCATACTTGTCTCCTTACTCCTCTCAGGTAAAAAAAAAAAAATGAGAGTATCCATCAGAGGAAGAAGCTGTTCACCCCACTGAAAGAGCTGGAGGACCTGGCTGAAGTTTGCTCTGTTTCCAAATTACACAGGAAAAAAACATCAATTTGAAAGGACAGGCCCTAAATAGTTAACAGCATCTGTGGTGCAAAAAGGGAAGCAGTTTTGTCAATGAAATTCAATTAGTATTTCTGAGTTTGTTGCAATTACTTGGGTGAACAGGGTGTCCTTTCGCTTAGAACACTTAAAAGAACATTTAGCAATATTTTACCATCACTATAGTTATTTATTATATAGTTTAGACTTTGGTATTGCTAGGGTTGGTGTCCCTTCCCTGTTTGACCAGCACATGTCGCCGGCCATCTCATCTTGTCACTCCCTGTTTGATAACCCTTGTGTGTTACTTTTGCTTCCCAGACTGCTGCATAGCTGCATGGGTTTCTTTATGTGGTTCTGAGACTGGTACTCTCCAGTTGTGGGTTTGAGGCTGGTCTATGGGCAGCCTCATCAATTTATTAATATTTTGTTGATTTTCTGTTTCCTTGTGTTTGTTGTGATCTATTCTGGTTTTCCGCTCATTGGTTTGCCCTGCTTATGTTGTGTGTCAGTATGTTTAGTGATTCATTTCTGTTATGTAGTTAATGTTTCCCTAGTGTTTTCTATCTTGTTGCCTTGCTTTTAGGTTTGCCCTTTGTGTGTTTTGTTCACTTCTGGTCCTGTTTGTATTTTTGTTTCAGGTTGTTTTGTAGTGTAGCACTTCCTAGTGTATGATTAATGATCCTAGTTTCAGTGTTTGCTATATCTCTTACTATTTAGTGTTACTGCTTCCACCTGTTTCTCATTGTTCCTGTGCGTCTGTTGTTTGGTTAATTGATTATGTCTTACGCCAGTTCCTTGTTTGCTCCAGTCTTCCATGTGTATTTAAATGCCTGCGTCTGCTCTGATCTGTAGTTAGTCAGTGTACTTTGTTTTGTGTGTCACGCTGCCTGGGTCTCTAGTTATGGTCTCTGTATTACCCATTTCCCTTCCAAGGCCTGTTTATGGCTCTGTTTGTAAAGCATTCCCATTTTCATTTCTGACACCTCGTGGTCCTGGTATTTTTCTGGTTTCTCCAGTTTGCGTCGAGTTTCTCTAATGAACCCCTTTCTGCCTTGGAGCTGCCAGTGGAGCATCACGCTCTTCCTGTCCGCACCATTCTGCGACATCTCTGTTGTATTTCTGCCCATCTCTGGCTGGTGTCCAGTTCCTCATGGTTAGCTTCTGGAGCTCTCCTATTCTCTCATTTCCATTATCATTTTCACTGACTACACTAGCATGTGCAATCCGGTAAGTCAGGGGAGCAGCAGCAGGGAAAGGTACCTTTCATGGTCAGTCTGTTCCGAAGGCTCTGGCCCTTAAGAGACTCGGCAACAGGCATGTTTTAAATTTTCAGTCTTACTTGCTAGTGTACGACTAAATGCTGGTGTCTGCCAATTCCCACCACTGCAATTTTTACTGCTGCCAGCATCCCCACCTCCACTTTGGCAGAGGGTGTGAACTAAAATAACCCCAGGCCGCTGACCATGTTAATTTGTCTCTGCCGGGAACAGAAAGGATGAAACTGAAATGAAAAAAAGTGCAGCTTTCTCATCTTATAACTGAAAAGGCACCAAAAGCCACAGACCGACTGCAATAGTCAGTGCCAGATTTGTTTTCTTATCTGAGGATCCAGCATGAGGTACGTTAATTTCTGCCACGTTCAGGCAACTGAAACCAAGTGGAAATGACTTAGTAATGGTGACGTGTGTGTGTTTGCACAGTGCCACTAAATACCTTTTTTTCATATATATTGTGTAACATTTCTCTTCCAGTTTCACCTTCAAAAACATGATCGACAATGTTGCTGAAGGATGAATATCTTTGTGTTATTGGTGGCCAAGGTAATATGAAAAATGCAATTATATTAAAGCATTCGTATAAATTAGTTCTTGAATTTGGACAATTCTGACTGTCACTCTTAGACAGGGCCTCCACAGCTTAGGCAATGAAGTTCTCAAAACACCTAAGGGACCTTTGCCCAGTGGCTGAATAAGATGATGACTCATGGGTACTGTGAATGCTACTAGATATAGTGGACTACGGGCTGGATTTCTGACTGGACTGTACCGAAAGAATCTTGAACACAATTAGGACCGGAGGCAGAGGTGCCAGGCTCTCCTGGCAGAATTCCACGAACAGCTGGCATGGTGGAGAAGATGATGGTGCCACTGAAGGAGAATATTGGCTAGCTCCAACAACTTAGAACAGCCTGAAACCTGAGATGATATGGCGGGTATATGGTAAATCCATTCTTTTAGAGGGTATATGCAGGTATATGCTGTATACCCATCTCTAAATAATGTACTTGCCAATTATTTACATCCCCCCATTCGCTGCTGTCTGTGGCACGTCTTGTTGAAACCGAGTTTCTCAAACAGTCCTAATGCATTGCTCTTATTGGAACATTGGCAGCAGTCATCCACAATAAGTACCTGAACTGGAGCACTACTGGATCTTCCTTCGTCATAAGTTTAGGTCTTTGTTAGCATAATTCAATGGTAACAGGAGCAAAGTGCGTTCTTGGTCCTTTCTGAGCAAGCTGAACCGTCTTCATCCAGGCCTGTGTGGGGGACACGAGGAAGACTTTGTCACAGCCCTAGTGTCACTAACTGAGGGCCTGCGATTCCACTGGGCCATCTCCCAATCCTGCATGAGCCCCAACAAGCATGTATTGTCTAAATGTTAGACAAAGTTCACCAAAGTCTGTGGGGAAGGTGTGTGAAAGTGCTGGGAAATATCCACTGAAAAACACCAGCTAATTCTATCTCTGCCAAGTGATACTAGTTAAGCATTTTAAACTGGTTCATTTCTGTTGCCAATCTGCTAGACATAAGGAGCATGAGCTGATTGCTGCTCCCACCACACAACAAACCACCTCAGGGATGAGAACCCGAGTGCAGCCACGCAGTGGGTGATACCGCAGCACCACACTAATCTGAATGAAACAGTGGGAGTTTTTTTCTGGTGGCTGGAGGGCCAATCCTGCCACCAGCCCCCAAATTTTCCCTGTAAGATGGAGGACATGCTTGCAGGGCTGGATATAGATTAACATCGTACACAAGACAAAGCAATTGCAGGTTAAGGGTCTTACTCGAGGGCCCAACAAAGTAGAATCGCTCTGGGCATTCATGGGTTCAAACCAACAACCTTCTGATTGCTGGCACAGATCCATAGCCTCAGAGCCACCACTCCACCCTTCTCTGTGGTGGAGACGGCCATGTTTGTGTGGTACAGATCCACGCCGTGTCCATTCATTGTGGGCTCCTGCTGAGATATGAGAAGAAACCGCAGCTCTGAAGAGGAGGGCCATCGTCTGACGGCGACACCAGGAGAAGACTGCGACCCACCTGAGGACTCCCTTGTCCCACTCACCGATACGCCACAGACCCCCCCACCTCCATCATTGCCTTGTGCTCCCTACTGTTTATTAAATACAATTTTAAACTACAGGATGCTGCTTGTTGTTTCTGGGGAGATGAGTTGCTGTTATGGTCCGGAGGTCAGTAGGTACCAAACCAGAATTCCGTTGATATTTCAACCCCTTATCCTGGTCAGGATCACCAGGAGGGGTTCTGGAGCCTGTCTCAGGCAGAACACAGTGCTGGATACGTACCCTCAGAATCTCTCCCACCGCAGGTAATGCACCCGAGCCTCTTGTCTTTTAAACCTGGGAGGAGAGTGGAAGAGAGAAGCCACACGAAGGAAGGACAAGCAAAGTCACCACATCCCTGGCACATGGAGTACGTGGCAGTCGAACCCGCAGTCTTTGGATTTGTCATTTGCATATCTTCCCTGTGTTCTAATGGGTTTCTCCGGTTCATGACAATACAATTCTGCATATGCAGTAGCCTATGGAAAATGGATGGATGTTTTTGTTTACCTACTGTACAAGGAAGAGTGACGTTTAAATAAGGGGAACAGGCTATTAGCTTAGCAACACCGAAAATAACCTTGACCACGGCCAGATATGGCTTGACGGTTTTTTTTTGTTTTGTTTTTTTTTTTTACAGTCATTTTTACCACACACTGCACGCCGGTGCTGGAGTCGGCCTGGTATTAGCATTTAAATTGTAATTTGGGTGTTAATTACAGTGACCTTCCTTGGTGCTGGAGCGGCAGGAGGGCAGACGCTCGCGCTCCGGCTCGCTCACGCTCCAGCGGCCTGATGGCCGTATGTGACAGGATCGCTTTACGATCTGTCAGCGCGGCGAGCGGCGGGATGGCGGGACGCCTCTTCATTATCCCCGCGCGATTTATAACCGCTCTTAATGCTTCTCGTGACATTGCCATTAAAAAGGGCGGCAGACTGTCGGAATTGCATATTAACGTTACATTAAATTTATGTGGTGACATCCTCGAAGCTCAGCGACGGTGCGCGTGATAAATAGTAGAGATGACAGGAAAAGAACATGGTTATCTACACCGAATTCCAAATACACTCCTTTCACAAATAATGTGCGCTTCCAAGATTGCTTTGTAGTATAAATCTCTAGAATTGTTTATAAATCATTTAATGCCGTCTAAATGCTGACGAAAATGCTGAAATAAAGAAACTGACCCATTAGGGATAGGGTGCGTTATTAGTAGAGATTTATAAATAAAAAAATATTGATCCAAACCACATTAGGAAGCCTGATAATTTGCACAGTCAATGGCAAGATCCACAAAGATCTACGCAATGCACTTTCCGCTCAGATCCGATCCGTACAGCGTTTATTTTAACATTAGATCCAGATCCTTGCAATTGGGGACTCACACGAACCTGTAACATTTATCTATTTATCCAAAAAGTTGGAAGCCGAAAGAAATGACAGAACAGAAATCTGTAACCCAAAGAGACCTATCAGTCAGATTGACAATTTCCTACAGGCCAGAATAAAACAACTTCCTTTGTTTGGCAGAGCATGACATATCTGACCAAATAAAACTAAAAAGACAATATTAATATTAGAATATTACAATCTTACTGTTTAAATAAACACAACCCCATGTTAGAATTCAGGTTAGAAACGTTAAATGATCAAAACAGTATAGGTATTGTATGTCTATTGTATGTATGAATATGATTCTAGAAGAATGACAATAGAACAGAGCAGCAATGAGAATAGATGCGAATAAAGAGATTAGACATGGCATAAAGAGAATATGCGCCCTGTGTGCGTTTGGGGCGGCAGAAATAAGTTGTCGCTGTGACAGTGACCTGTCTAGCCCAGGCAAACCCAAATAGAGCCACATTCAGAGATGATTCTACTTTTCATTACGACTTAGAGTCTTAATTTACTTAATTGACGTGATTACTTTTTTGGTGTGCGCGTTTTACATTTTTAAATCGTTTGACTGAGTCCGTGATTTGAAAGTCAAGGAAGCGACTGTGATATTTTGCAGAAAACAAAGGCTTTAGTATAACTAACTCGAAAAAGAGGGACAAGCCAGGGGCTGGAGAAACGCTAAGACAAAAGGCAGAGCTAACAGCGCCTACAAAAGTGAAAGCGAAAGACGGGTAGCTCACAACAAACAAAGAAACAGACAGATCCCTTGCACTAGCAAAAGAATATAAGATACACCAGAAAGAAAAACACGTGCGAGAACCAAGACCACGTGCAAAGACCACAGAGCAAACAAAGCTGTGCAAAAATAAACAAACAGATGCGGTCATGTGCAACTATCAAAAAATACAGCATGTCACTTAGAACAAAAGATGATTATGTTTATAAGGCAACGTGCCAGTAATACCACATGAAACAAATGCTTATTAGCTGTCTACCTATTACTTGCTATGTGTATATGCAGTTTACCTTATAAATTACCAGTTCACTATGAATTGAATGTATTTTTTGTTACCAGTGGCCTGTACTACAAAGCGGGGATACTGGCTTATCGGGGTAACTTGTCGGATTTAAGGTAGTCTGGGCAAAATGTAAGTGAACGAATATGAAGTCCATTTAAACGGTGGTACCTTAAATCCGACAAGTTACCCCGATAAGTCAGTGACCCCCCTTTGTTTTATTATTATTTTATGCTGTGAGTTGACCTTAGCGGGTGGGTGGCGTGGTCGTTCAGTGGGTAGCCCTGTTGCCTCACATCTACTTGGTTGGGGGTTTGAATTCCAGCCCTCCCTGCTCTTTACCTGTGGAGCTCAGCTGCTCTCGCTGCGTTGTGTGGATTTCCTCCAGCAGTCTAAAACACACAATTAGCATCTCTAAATTACCTATAGTGCAGAGCTTCACAACCCAGTCCTCAAGGACCCATAGACAGACCTGGTTTTTGCTCCTCCACATTTTTGCTAAAACATGGACAGTCTGGGGGTTCCCAAGGGCCGGGCTGAGAAACAGCCCTCTGTCCACATGACGTTACTCAAGAGAAGTGGCAGGAAATTGGTCTTTATGCCGGCTGAATAAATAAGCATGTCATTGCCAATGAAACATTTGGGATTTTACGGTCCCGACTGTCACGACATGCAGGACGAATGACTCAAGGGTTGGCATTTGGTGAAACAAAAGAGGCTTTACTGAACGTAAGACAGTGACTGGAAATGAACAAAGTCACGAGGGATCAAAACAAAAGTACCAGAATGGGGAGGCACACAGACTGACAGGAGAAGCAACCTTAATGACCAGGCAGGTGAGGACCGGGTAAACAGGGACTAAAATACACAGACTAACAAGCGGCAGAAAGGCGTGGCGGCTCATCAAGGCCCATGTCAGGAAGGAGACAGGAGGGTCAGGCAGACGAGGTGGGCAGTACGCAACAGAGATTTTCTGCAAAATAAATACAGTTTGCATGCATAGAAGCAGCATTAGGAAATACTCAAATATCATAACCGGTGCCAAAACAGCAAAAGTCCTAAGTAAAGCCTCAGGTTCAGTCAACACAATTCATTCTGACTCTGGTGGATCAGCAGTTCGGTTAAGATGGTAATAATGTGTGTATGTGATGTGAAGGAAATGTCAAAGACATCTAACATCTAACTAACTATAACCCTATAAAACTGGTTATTTGGCATTGGAAGGAAGTAGGAAAATAAACCTTTAGGGTCCCAGTTTGTTGCATAACCAGGGAAACAAAACCACTTTATTTAGTAGATGCATTTATCCAAAGCAAAGTGAACCAGTCCCTACATCAACGGGGGCTTAAAAGCCTCACTGAGAGCCCGACAGCAACATCACAAGGCCGACCATGAGACTGTGACCATGAGACTGTGACTACGAGACTGTGACCACGAGACTTTGACTGGTCGCATTCTGATCACGGGCATGGTGATCAGCTGCTGCACCCTAAGCCACTGAGACACACGTCGCCCCATTGTTACTGTGCAAATTGTAGGATTTCGGTAATGATTTATACATTTTCTTTTCAGAGCAGTTTGAGCAAGTTTCAGATTAAGTGGACTGACCAAGAATTTGAGGGGGATTTTTTCTGGGACAGTATCAGGGTATTTCTTCGATCCAAATGTCACTCCAGAACCCACACAGAGAGTTTCTTCATACTTTCATGCAAGTGTTTGGAAAAAGTTCCTCTGGTCACCATCTATGGTGGCGATGACCTGGGTGTATATTTGGGACAAGGCTAAGTGTGTCAGTATAGTGTGTATGTCTGTATCTGTGTGTGTGTGTATGTGTGTGTGTGTTTGTGTGTGTGTATTCTGGCTGTGTGTATAGGGTGCGTATGGGTGACATACAGATGTCTACGTTTACACAGCACACGTTGTTGTCCCCATGGCTTCACACAAGCAACATGGAAGGATGGATTGTTTCAGAAGCGCTCAACTTAAGTGACGTGAAAGGTGGTTTCACAAAATCCAGAGAGCCAGTTATTATCTTCCAGGACAATGTGTGATTTGCTCGACACAGTGAAAGCAATCCAACATAGAAAAAAAACAACTTTTGTTATTAGGGCAGTCTACTTCTCCCGCTTGCCAAAATAATCACGTTAACAGTATTAAAATAATACATGCAAAAGCCCAAGGGAGATTCCACATAGACAAACATTTTTGGTTCCTTCCATTTCTCAACGGCCAACTGGCAAGCAAAGAGCCACCACAGTTTCTTAAGAAAACAGAATGACCTGCTTCCTCACCTTCCCATAATTCCTTTGTTAGTGATATTCCATCCAGTACAGTTTCATCTACAGACGCCCCAACTAGCTCAGCCATATACATCACAATATTCAATGGCCCCAATAAAATTTTGTAGCAGAGAACAATATCATGGAGGAAAGCAGACTCACTGTACCACACAGCCATCTTATGCTTAGATGAAAAGGTCCAGCGTTCAGCAGGCTCATTACTCTACAGCAGTAATGAAGCATCACCCACTACGTGATAATTAATTTAATCAGCGGTAATGGCTGTAATGGTACAGCATGTGGGTTAATGAGTTATGATTGATTGGGCGTTGTTATTCCATGATAGCAATTCAGTAACAGGAGTAAGTGGATTGATAGCATAGGGTGTGATGGAACAAGCAAAGATTGCCTATCTTGTCATCCCATCCTGAGTGCAGCTATCAAATGAAGTGGGTCTAGCAAGCAAGAACCGCGCTTTTTAATTATGTAAGTGGTTACTGCTTGAGGGTGGTGTGCATGGGTGATCAGTACCTCACACCTGGGTTTTAAATACCTAGGGCTAGGCATAGCAGCAGCCAATTGCCCCCGGGCCCCGAGCTGGGAGGGGGCCACCGATTATATAGTACCCTGCAATCACAAATCTACTTTATCTGTACGTTCTGTTTTTCACAAAAGTCAAAATAAAGGACTCGTGCTTATTAACTTCTCTTTGTTGATATTATTAATTTAGACTTCATGCTAAAATAATGGAAATAAATTTTACTATGTCAGGGAGGGGGATTGGAGGGCCCCATGGAGTTTTGTTGCCTAGGGCCCCCGAGTCCCTAGAACTTCCACTGGTTGCCCCCATGCGTGACACTGCATTTACCACATCATCTAAAATTTGCTTGCATTCAGTTAAAGTAAAATGGGCACTGCCACTCTTGCCTGCATGCATATATAAATAATGATCTTAATGCATCTGTAATTATGACTCTTTAGACTCTGAGCAGTAATAATGTAAATGAAAAGCTCACTGGAATTAACAGCAGTGGTTCCCTCATTAGGCTGGCTCTGTAGTGTAAGTGATCCTGGCCTGTGGGCTTTAGGATTAATTTCACTCACCATAAATGCTTGCACTTCTTATCTGAACATCATCCAGAGTCACGATGAGCCTGAACCCAATATCAAAAAACACAGTAGCCACAGGCTCATGGGAGTTTTACTTGCACGAAAATGTTCTGAGGGCAAAATGAAAAATGATTGGTTTAGAGAAATAACCAATTAGATTGTAGAGGAGGTCGGTCCAAGAAACTAGAGGACGTAGGACCAACTAATCAGACGTCTTGGTCACACCTCCTGTAGTTGCTTAGACCCGCCTCCTCTGTAGTTGCTTGGACCTGCCTCCTGCAATCTGATTGGTTATATCTCTGAACCAATCATTTTTTGTTCTGCCCTCAGAACATTTTTGTGTAAGTAAAATTCCCACAGGCTATGCACAGACCGCAGCAAAGCACACACCCTCAGACTATGGGAAATATAGAGCCAACACTTCACCTAAATATATGAGGAAATATGGGAGGAAACCTGTACAAAGTTCACAGGCACACAGTGAGGGAAAGCGAGCATTATCAGGTTGGCTGGGGTGACCTTTGAGAAGATGTTTCAGTCAGACACAGGCCCAGGTGACAAACATAAAGAAATGACAACCCTTAGAAGGCAAGACTAGGAGCATTTCATTCAGAGTCTGTCACAGTGAGACCTTGAGGACATTATAATTAATACTGTCATTTAGCTAACTGAGAGTTCTAATTAAAACTGATGTTTCCATCTAATTTGCCAAGCCTCACAGGTGGGTCCAAATTAACACACAAATAGAGGTAAATTACCTGCCCACGGCGCCTTAGTCATCGTCACGTCTGGAGAAGATATCGTATTTAAACACCCGGTGTGACAGTAATGAATCACAGCTTAAACACACTCATCTGATTCAGCTACAGACATGGCAGCAGCCATATCCCAGCATTCCCCGCGACGGAGGAGCCGGTGGCGGAGTATTTAGGGGTCCGGTACAGGATTTATTCTCCATCAGAAAAACCTTCACTGGGACTCCTTATGCATCGGCGTTTTGAATAATATTGAGGCTAACGTTTCAGTAAAAAGGAACATTTTTTGTAAAAACTGGATATGCATAAACTAATGTGTAAATAAATGACACCAAATGTGTGTTGTAACTTTTTTACACTGTTTTTCAAACAACATAATATATCGAAGTCTAATCGCGAACTGTGACATTGGTTAAATATCCATACTGAATTAGGTGATTTAATACAGGTTTAACTGAATAGCAACATTCCGTTTTATATTTTGTAGACTTTATAATTAAACTGGTATGGGGGTCACTTGGTATTTAGGTCAGTCATTCCAGTTCGATAAGTAACAAATCGGAAAACCCTAATTTCTTTACATTTCTTTTTATTTCCAGGACGTTACTTCTCAAAGTCACGGTGCTTAATTCTCATCGCTCATAATAACCTGTCACTCATTGTAAAGTGACTGTCACGCCATATTGCCGAGCAGTAATGACAGTCATCAATCCGCGGTTGGCTTCGGAACCATTATAACACAAATGTGTGCGTTTTAATTCTACTTTGCGAATGAGGCGATACGAAACACCGCCGTGACCCGTCGCGTCCAGCTTCGCTCTCCAGCAGTCCGTCTTTAACAGGCATATGACAAGAGCTCATTTTCCAGCTATTCCCAATTTCCGCTTTCTCCTCAAAACGCACGATGCCATATTTTTGTGTCAGACCGAGACCTTAAATTTCAATCGACGATATTTCATTTTTTCCCCCAATCTCTCCGAATTATGACGGTTCAAGCGTGGCTGGTCGTTCTTTGTGGTGCTGCTGTTTGTCATCTGATAAACCGGTAAAGATCACACGCCATATATGTTAGTCGAAATAACTTTTATTTCGCTACTTCTTGACATGCACATTCAGAAAAGCCAATAAATCCTTGTGTTCCGATCATGCATCGGTTTATTTTCCATGCCACTCAGCAGATCATGTGCCTATCAACCTATCATTGTATGGACATGTTATCTTATCTCCCAAAGCCCCAGCTACGGAGTTTTGTAACACGCCTATATGGCTGCTCCCCAACGCCTCAGGTCACTTCCAACTCCATCCCACAGTCCATGCGCGCTCTTTGGCCGTAGCTTGACGTAAATTAGAGGTGTCATATAATTTACTAGGGCATAAAAGTAATTTGCTATTATTCCCGTGGACTGGGGGCTCCATTTGTCCGTGCGTCCAATTGTCACACTGCGTCAGAATGTTGATGCGGTTCTCTCCTTATTGTAATATTTCCTTTTTAAACACAAATTTAGAAACACGACTTTCAGATCGTAAGTACCATATCACATTCGTGCAGACATCTCTATAAAATTGAGAAATAACAATAATTCGGCCACATTCCGTCCATCTTGTTATGTGATCTGAATACCACCCAGAGCATCCTGGGAAACCATACCGGCCCTTTGTTTACCGTGTTTAGATCGGACTTCATTTCAAACATCTTTCTTTTTTCGGAGATTCAGTAAGGCGTAGTATTTAACTCCTAACTGTGTGAACTCGACATCCAAAGCTAAGAAAATATATTACAAGCCCAATGCAGTTTTTATTATTTTCATTGATATCTTCGGCATAGCCCTGACCAATAAGTGTAGACCAGCTGTGTAATGACAAAAGCAAATGAAACCCTTCTAGCTCCTTTTGTAGGGAAACCGGTGATACGAACGAAGCTGGAGGTTTAGATACAACCCATAGAAAATAAAGGTACATATAGGTGAGAATGAAATGAACATTCAGTAGTATACGCATCAGTGATTTTTTCTTTCAATGGGAAAGGTCAAATATATTAATCGGAAGCACTTAATACATATTATAATCACTGTGCAGATTAATATAAGGAGCACTGAGCTGTCCTACAGCTAATCTTATGCATTATGGCTGTTTTGGATGAACCGAGAAGTGTATATGTGGATAGATAATACTGCTGCTTCTTGTAGGACTATATAAGTCTATGGGCCTCATTGTGTTTATCAGATTCTTTCCATAGTTCCATCTTAATCTTATAATCAATGTTCCACCACCTGACGGCGTAATGTCAATTTAAGACAAAATTTATGCAATACATTTAATTTAAAACAAAATGCAAGTCACACATATTACAAAAAGCAACCTCTAAAGCCAAATAAAAAAATAATTACATAACATTAGGAAGGTTTTTTTTTTTTTTTATGAACATATAACAAGGGCAGCAACCAAAAGATACTGCTCACGTTCTGGTTTCAAACTCAAACACACCACATTTCTCCATTACCGAGGCCACGAGTTAGCAGTGCTAAGTAATGACACCAGGACATTCACCTTCCACAACAAATATTTTAATGCTATCATGCTAACTTATATAAAAATGTGACATGAACAACACAGCATGTAACGGGATGTAACATCATGTGACAGTTTCATAGAGTCTTTCAAGGTCAAAGGTCAAAGGTCAAACACAGAATTAATATGATCAAACCCAAACAAATGCATTTATATTAGCCAGTTTCCTGTTTCTATAAAATTCCCCCGGCCTCTGAGGGGAAAAGGGGCAGCCTTACTATCACTGTTAGATGACAATCCCGACCGAGCCCTTAAAGATCCTGCCAAACAGTGAGGTAGGTCAGCAGGTGCCCTTCTTCGCTTTGCGGATTTTCTTTAACAAACACCAGCTGGTATTTTCTCTGATCTTACCCACAAAGACCAAATGGAGACCACCTCATTTCCGTCATCCACACAAAACAATGGTCCGTGCTTAGCAAATCGGCCTTAATGTTCTGTCACCGGTATAACAAGTTTAAATTAAATATCTTTTACTCAAAATGTTTTTTTTTTTTTTTTTAAATTGGACCACTCATTAATGAGTATTAAATAGAGGTTGCTGTCAGTCATCATCTTGTAAACACGAAAGGAATTGAGAATGAACTGAACTTTAGCTGTGCCAGATAAATATTTTTTTTTTTTTGTAGTTAGTGGACATAATGGAACATAATTTCCCAGATTACACTCACGCTAACACTGACACTCACACACAACTAGAAAAGGTAAAAACTTCCATCCATAACATCCACACCAAGCCAGTAGCCTCAGCATGCTTGGTCCATCACTAGATGATATTCATGCAGCATGAACCTCACTTTTGACCTGTTGGAGTCTGTGACTGATCACTGTGACACCAAAAAGGGAGAGAAAAACACAACAGACGAACGGACAGACAACACATATGCTGACAACACGGCCAGACATAAAAGCTGAGCTGTAAACAATGATGAGGGAAAACCTGAATCCGAAAGGCCACCCAACACTCCGAGGACCCACAAGCAGAGGAAAAAGAGAGAGATTATCAAGCATTTACAGGAAAATGGGAAAGGATCTACGGACAAGTGGAAGAGAGCTGCTGACTGGTCACCTGATAGTTGGAAGCAGGTTTCAGCTGCCGCCTGGTCCGTGTTTCGTTAGACCTCGCACCATAAAGCTTCGTGTCGCAAGACAGTTTGGTTTAAAAAGACTGACCCGTTTATTAACCTGATAATCCCTAAAAACGGGGGAGGGGGGGAACACCAGAAAGGAATGCAGAAAGTCTGATATGTGCCCAGGTCTCATTGCGTCATGGTTTGCGTGGCGTGTATACAGCATGTGGCCGTTTTTGTGGGTATGTGTGGGTCTACGCTGTTACTCAGCTGAGAATTGCACTTGGCAGACCTGTACTCCGGGGGGGGGGGGGGGGGCCGCCTTGGGGGGCGAGCGTCTTGGGTTTTGCCCCGGC
>JAODJX010000083.1:13455370-13480195 GCA_026776945.1 Isichthys henryi
CCCCCCCCCCCCCCCCCCCCCCCCCCCCCCCCCCCCCCCCCCCCCCCCCCCCCCCCCCCCCCCCCCCCCCCGCCTTGGGGGCCGAGCGTCTTGGGTATGGCCCAGGCTTGGAGGGTGGCTTGGTGTCACCAGTAGAAAGAGCGGGACAAGAAATTAGTGGCAGTATTGAGCCAGCTTGCACCCTCCTGAGAGGACCCCACGCGCGTCACCGCCTTATCCGGCTCCTGGGATGGACTCTCCTCCTCGGGTAGGTAGTCTGGGAGGTCTACATTCTGCTCCACTGGCACCAAGCCATCCTCTGGAAAGGGGATCATTACCTGCAAACGCACATGCATACAAACAAAACCTGCCCCGTGGTGAACCTGTTACCGTAATAACCGCTTGCCCGCTGCAATTCCCGCTTATCACATTCTGCCACCTGCTGGCCAAAGTCAAATCTGCACATATTCCTAAATCATTACAATATATTTTTTTCACTATTATTTCAATACTTAAATAATTTATCCATGCTTACACATTTTTAGTAAAAATTAAATACAACACATTTCATAGATTTTAATACTGAGACCACTGCAACACATGTTATTTGGCTATAAACCTTTTGAATTCTTTGAATACTACCAGCCTCGATTAGCACTTAATAAAACTTAGTCAGCAGTCATAAAAGATATAATTATAGAAAAGGTCCAAATTAAATTTCTGGTTTAAACTTAAATTAGGATCACCCAGGACAAATCATCCTTACAGAGATACCTCACTCATTTTGCTAGTTATGGTTGTGTTCAACAGGTTGCACGATACGTCAAAATCTGTCACTCCATGGTCATTGTTTGGATATGTTGTCATACACGTCTCATCAATCAACCCATCCATCTATCTTTTAATTACTTATCCTGGCCAGAAGGACCTATTCCAGACAGCAGAGAGTACCAGGCTGGGATACACCCAAAAAGGGACGCTTCTGCATTCTACACTGCATTCTGGGAATTATCCATTAATTCCTATATATTCCTGATAATTCCCATGGAAAGTTTCAAACATGGAATATTTCCAAAATTCCTCAACTTCCCATGGAATGAAAAGTTTCTGGAAATGTACTGCCCTTTTGCAACCTTAACTGCATGTCTTTGCACAGCATAAGGATAGATGAAAAACATGCAACCTCCACACACAAAAGTGGGATTTGAACTGCAAACCCTGCTGTGAGGTGACATTTCTACCCCCCCAGCCACCATGCTTCTTGTGACTTTACACCAAACCTCTGTGTCTCAAAACAAGAAAAACTCACCTCATTTCCATCTTCATTCTTGACCACCTGTTGGGCTTTCATGACTTTCGTTGAGGCGATGGCAGACCCTAGTGCCTGCAGATGGAGCGAAACACAGTCTTAACCGCAGACAACGCTGGGCTGCCCAGCGCATCGCGCAGATGGGTGATAGTGACTCGCCTCGGCCTTCAGGTCTGAGCGGATCCTGACGATGCACCTCTTAACACCCATCTGAAAGGTAAAGCTGATCACACCACGGATCTTGAGCAGGGCCTCTTCACATAGAGTCCTCCGGCTCTGGGATATGCATATGGAAAGATGGGATTCAGTCAAGTCACGTTAAGCCACTCCCCCTTTAAATCATCCAGCCACTGCGGAGGTAACTTAGCCCTGTAACATGATTTTTCAGAGGCCGATGGAAGAAACTAGCTTTCCCTCCTCCATCAGGGTCGCTCACCGGGTCATCCAAACCCTCGATGTGGAGAATTACGGTTTTGGCACGTTTGTTGCTGCTCCCCAAGAAGAACTGGGCCTTTCGCCGGCAGGACGCCGTCTCATCCGGCTGGTCCTCTGCACTGCCGGAAGCTTGCAAGATCTTGTAGATCTCAGACGCCAACAGCTTGGTCTCCCCAGGAGAAGTTGTCCTTCCCAGGAGGAAAAAAAAGTCCCATAAATGGTCATTTTGTTGGATAAAATGAAGAATAAAACATGTGATACAAAGTACTGAAGAGCAAGAAAAACAGTATGTGAGAGTCTGACAGAAACAAATGATTTTTTAAATCTCAGCGGGGGGGTGGAATGTGTCAGGTTAGGTGGCACATCTTACTTCTGGATGACATTCTGCAGGCTTAGCATCATGCCCAGCTCTCCCTTCATCTTCTCCCTGTTGGCACGGCATTCTGCCAGGTACCGCACAGCCTAGGAACACAGGACAGGAATCAGACAGAAGCAGGGGGCTGTCCTCCGCATGCGGTCCTTTCTGAGCTGTACCCAACAGCAGCAGGAGCCTCATCACGCATCATTTTTATCTTTATTCCAAATTCGCGTGTGTAAACTCAATGCACAATTCATTCACTTGCTAACTGGAACATTAACCGTTTCTGGCGATCAGTTAACGTGGCACAATTTGGATGTCTGAAGACCTGAGGAATAACACCTACTAGTAGTGCAGAGTACACCACTTGGGGGTTGGGGTGGTCTAGGAAGAGGATGAGACCTGGCACGCATCCCTGGTCTTGGACGATGGCTCTTCGGTTGAGGGGGTCGGCGGCTAGGTCCCGCAGCTGGTTGACCACGGCCAAAGCATCTGGCTCCCCGCTCATGGTGCGGGTTTAACTTTCCAGACGCATCCACCGGCTGCTGGCATAGAATGGCGTTGGAAAATGACGGCCTATCTCAGTGAACGTCAAAATCCCATTTCGCTTACTTTTGTTAGACTAGTAGCGTTAATATAATGATCGTCTATCCTTTACAGTTATAACCGGGAAAACCGGTCTGCCTATCGTCCAGCTTGTACGGGTAGCTACGTACTCAACAAAAGCCAATCGCTGGACAATCTGCAATATGAACAAAGCTCAATTGCTGCTTACTTGTTTAGCACAGAACTCATTGCAAATCAACAGACAGACACAACTACTAATTTCTCTCTTCGCTGGCATAAAGGTTTCGATCATACCGGTTTTCTTAGCCTATACTGCTAACGGTTTAGCTATTATATTCTACTGGATCTATCCAAAGTTAATTACGGACTTTGACTTACAGTAATCGATGAGCTGCTGTTAGTCAGGCGTGTTAACTGTCAGAGTTTAGTAAAAGTGGTAGTTTAATTTCATAACCCACGCTATGGATAGCAGTGATTTGCTAGCCGACGAGCTCATTGTTTTAGCACAGGGATCACCTAAAAACACACCCCGAAAATCGGCATACCTCGGTCGGAGATCTCTCTTACGATATCCGACGTATAGGCAGTGGATACACCAGCCTATCTGCACTGGTGTTTAATATAGACGCTTCTAATGCACTGTTGTTATATTGATCCGAAAATGACTGACAAAATACACAGACATCAATATATTAATAGGTCTACCCAGTTGTGTTTTCTGTCAATGGCTGAGCCACCAACCAGTTTCCTGATTGGCTGTTAGTGAGGCGACCTGTCATCCAATCAAAGGAAGGCTTATTAACACGTCATTATACCAATAAAATATCTAGATCGCAGGTACGGCTTTGTCCATGGAGGCTCAACATGCTGGGCATCGAAAAGTTATTTTTGTGAACTAAGTACAACATAGAATGATTTGCTAATAGCTGTACCTTTTGTCACTAATATGTTTAATGAAGCTTTACCTAGTGAATGGATATGAACTGTGGGTAATGTGTACGAGTCCCGGATGCAAGCGAAAATGACATGTTTCCCCTGCAGGGTGGCTGGGTGACAGGTTGAGGAGTCCGGCGATTCAGTGGAGGCTGAGTACAGCCATTTCTCCTTTAAACTGAGATGAGTCAGCTGAAGGGGATTGTTCATACTGTCAGAATGGGAGGAGGCCCTGAGGCAAATCGAGAAGGAATTATTCCCCTTTTGGGTTAGGTATGCATGCAATCCCCCAGGAGGCCCTGGAGTACTTCACTGGGGAAAAGATGTCTGGGCCACTGCACTCTGCAGTAGCACATGCGATTCGGGAACAGATGGATAAATGGAGAAAAAGTGGTTTTATTAGTTAAAAACAAAAAAACTATCGTTAGAATAACCTGCACCACCTTTTTACTATTCTGAATGGTTTTCTATTGGTCCGGCACTTTCCAGTTAAGCTTCTGTTGCGTTTAAAAGGGTAGGTATATTACACATCGACAGACGCAGAGCCAGACTTAGTAAATCGACAGGAATCACTTTGGAAACTTCCTTTTAAATGCAAAGATCTGACATGCAATATATTGCATAAAAAGAAATGGCGGTCGAGCCATTTTTTTTTTAGTTTGTGCACAATTTTCCAGAACTTTCTAGTCTGGCTTTAAATCCCCATTCAAATCCAGCCTCAGCACATCTGTTAAGCAAAGCTCTTAACCCCCAGCTCCCTGGGCGCCCCAACAGGTGGCTGCCCTTCAGAGACAGCTTACTCTACAAAGAGCAAGTTGAGGGAGGTGTAAACACACTTTATTGATCCCTGTGGGGAAATTAATTATTATTATAATCAAACATCACACACACACACACACACACCCAACTCCAAATAGGCAAATTACAAAGCATTCCAGCCAAATACGGCAAAGTCATTTTATTACCCAAAACGGGATCGCATTGAGCAAGTATCAAAACGACAACAGCAAAAAAGTTTATAAAAATGTTGTTTCCACACCCAAGTCCATCCCCAAGATGGTTCACAACAGCTTGTAAACAAGTTCATTAAAACAGTCTTACAGAAGGGGGGGGGGAATCTGCCATGTAAGAAAAGCACCACTTGTTATTCATAACAAAAACCCAACTAAATACAACGATAATCTGTACAAAAAACAACAAAACATGGAATGTCAAACAGAAACCACTATTTGTTTAAAACTAATGTTGACATCAGGGTTATTTTATCTCTGTCAAAGGCAAGTAATTGGACAGTGCATTTTGGAGATAGCAGTACACCGCATGAGAGAACAGTCAGGTTTGGTCACTTAGCTTTCTGCATAGTTTAAGGCATTTGGAGCATTGATACAAGCTGCCAGGAGTATGTAGAGAGAGAGAGAGAGACAGAGTCAGCTCCTGTGGAAGGAACCCCAACTTCCCATCAGCTCCTCATAGAAGGAGAGAGAGGGAGAAAAAAAAAAAAAAAAAACACGTGATGATTACCCCTGAGATCGCTCTTCATGGATCTCCGTCTGAGGAGGAACGAATGGTTATTCAAGTATTGGAAGGCAGTGAAAGCTGATGCTCTTCCTGTTCCCCAAAGAGCATGCTGTTTCGGTTTCCATGGCAGCCCTCCCCCCCCCCCCTTTTTTTTTATACCCCGACAAGGAGTACAAAGCACGGTCCAAGCTGGGGGGCCAGGGCTGCCTCTTCCCAGGCAACAATCAAGCCGCCTTGAGTAGTCTCTCTGCAGGCTACCCATATCGAAGGACCCTCACCATTGCCCTCCATGGCACGTTGCAGAAATCCCAAGGCAGAACAATGAAAGTCAAAACCACCTTAGGAGGCAGCAGGAAAAAGGGCTTTTCACATTTGTTTTTTCTAAGAGGAAGAAGAAAGGGTAGGCTTAAGCCTGTGCTCAATACTCAGTGTTTCAAATGACTGTGTGGATTGAACAAAATGATTTGGAAATGGCACTTCTACCAGCAGGGGGCACTGTGTTCCCTTAGGTCTTCATTCATAGAATGGCATGTTAGTATTACAAACTGTAAAAAATAAATTAAAAATATTAAAAATTAAAATACAGCAGATGAAACGAGGTATTTATGTATTGCTCTATGTAAAGGACATGGGTTAAAATTAATAAATAAATCAGTGTTTTACAGAGCTGAGAGTTGAAAATTTACGACAAAGCCATTCCTCTGGATAGTTATAGTGGCTGATCAGTGCTACATGGATAACTCCTCCCCAGTGATTGGCCGAGTCTGTGTGTGTGTGTGTGGTCATGACCCTTGGTTTCCCTGAGGGTTTGTTTTGGGTTCCATTTCATCTGTCCAGTGGGCCTTGTTCAGGTCCAGGTGGCGTAGCATGGCACGGCTAAGTTGTGTGTTGGAGAATCGGGCCCACTCGCTGAACAGCGGTTCCACTACATAGGACATGAACCCTGTGGAGGATACCACAGCCTTAGATGGTGACCAAACCCAGCCAAGCACGACCTTTGCCCTTCGGCTCCTATAGATGCAGAACCATTTCCAATCTCTCATTCAGCAGCGATGACAATGCCGTCTTACCAGTCTGGATATCGGCGATTGTGTTTGACTGGCTGTCACAAAATGGGCTGACTTCAAGATTGTGTTTCTTTTCTACGTCACCTGTTAAGCAATAAGTACATGTAGTCATTTTGTTTGCCAGAATGATGTCACCACAAAGGTGCTCAGGAATGTATTTGTTTGCATATGGATGAGTAGCACAAAAGAGATGGGTGAATGCTGTACCCTGCTGGAAGAACTCGTGAGTGACCTTCTCACTCCACTGCTTGCTGAGCTCCCAGGGCCTGCAGGGGTTGCAGATATCGGCACACTTCAACGCCATCTGTGGAACGGGGGTACGGGTCAGGTTTAGACGGCGCACCACACAGCACACCAGTGAATGGGAGGTCCCTCCAGTGACACACCAGCCAATAGGACAGCGGAGCTCCTACCTGGAGGACGAGGTGCCGATGGGCTGAATTCTCCAGATTGAGGTCGTCACGGTCCAGGTGGCTCCTGAACTGGGACAGGTACTCATTTTGGCGGTTGATGTCAGTGGCTAGAATCAGGGATCCCAGTCGTCTCTCTAAGCTCTGCCTGCAAACCCCAACAGAATGCACTGAAACTGCATGGCAGCAGAAAGATGAAGCAGCAGGCAACTACATCTCAAAGCAACTCCGGCCCAATGCCCAAGTCCTACCTGTCCTCGGCTGGTAGGTGGTCCAGCAGCCCGGACTGACGGAGCAGACCCACTGCCGACCTCCAGTGATGGTTCTCAAGAACAGAGGAGTTCTGAACATACCAGATATGGTCAGGATTAACCAAGAGATTTGTAAAAGGAATGAAGAGGGACAGCTTTTTAGTAGAGATGACTCATACTTCAAAACAGCTTCAAAATAGTGTCTGAAGTGTCCCGTGTTTTGCTGTTACACAACCAAGTCGGTTTACCGCGTCTAAAGTCACGTGTCCCACGCGCATCTCACCTGATACAAGGCTGCCAGGTAGTGCTGCGTCTTGACGAGGAATGGCTGATTAACCCCAGGGTGGTCGAGGTCATGAGTGGCAGCAGCCAGGAGCCCCAGAAGGATGTCGAATGATGTGAGAGAGGAGACGAGCTGCACAGCGACACCCTCGGTCAGGCAAGACCATACTTGCTCAATGATCCCCGCCTTCCCCACAGGAATAGACAGTCCCCCAGCCCAGCTCACCTTAGGCTCCTGCAGGTAACAGTACATGGCCTGGGTCACATCGGCGGCATGCACGGCATTGTGGTACGGATTCTGACTGTGGTAGTCCTCCTGAATCAACACTGGCGACATAGAGACCGCAACACATTTACACACACCTTGCCCAAAGGCCATGATACTTAGCACTCATCTACACGAGGAGGTTATGTTCTCCAGCCATACATTTTATACTTCAAGTACAAACACACACTCATACATCAAAGACCAAAACAAGCCTACCTAGAAATCTGTGAAGCTTGACCATGTCTAACTGGAAGAGCTTAATTAATCCATAATGGTTGAACAGATGAGCCGTCAAGACGACAAGGCTATTCCCTAGAAGAATGGGGTGAGACGAGCGTCAACCCATGAGTTACAATCCACTTGGTGTCGTCAGGGCACATTAGCGTTTACAATTAACTCAACCGCATAGCCCTACTAATCAAGAGCGTACCGTTTGTTAATCGGTCGAAGATAAATATGTCAAAGCTCCAACTTCCAGCCTTTCCCAGCATGCACTGCAAAGAGAAAGAACTGAATGAATAACAGTGTCTTGCACTGACGTCTACGTGGCTGATGTACGAGCAGTAGGAGAGGGACGAGACCTTAGCTTGGCCGATGTAGTCCTGATCTACGACACATAGCTGGTTCGGCTGGCGGCACGCAGATCGTGACGGATGACGGTACCTCTGGAAGCTCAGCAGCCTGCGGACACCCCGGGCTGAAACAGGCCCTGCACACCCGGGTCGGTCTGTAGGACACAAATATGCCATAGAAACCATTCAATCCCCACAAAGGACAAGGACGCCGTTTCCCAGGGTTTCAGAAGCGGGGCTTTTTTGGAGTGCAAACATACTACAAGATATTACAGCCAGAAATACATACACTTTTAGTACAAGGAAAATATCTCCAGAAAACGCCTACACAGCTGAAACCAAACACAACATGATGTAATACAAATAACTGCCATATGTATGGAAAATGCAAGGCAAACGTTGGATCAAAACCACATCTAATGAGAACGTGGTGCATCATTTGTGTGTTCATTAGTTGCATCTGTACATCTGGTTTTCAACCGTGTGTAGCAGACATTGAATTTCAAATAAGAGGTCAAGCTGTAACCTAATAATGGGGGACACATCCTAGACTGGATTTAATTAACAGTGACATTTTTTTAAATTGATTCCATCACAGGTATTCTGACACACCAACAGCACCCTTCTGCTTGATTTAATTCCTAACCCTAATACATCAATCTACAACGTTTACATAGTGTTGGTCCTGAGCATTCACCCGAAATAAGAACAGATGTACAACTTTTTGGTTTCCAAGTGTATTCTTCTATAAATATATAGAACAAAAACACACGTTTACCTACTAAAACAGACTGTGTAATATGGTCTTGCAGTCTGCCACCACCCTTGTGACAGCTTGTGACACAGGAGTTGTCATTATCTAGTATTTATCAGTTTGTTTACGGAGCTAAGGGGCAGCCAGCTACCCCCACAACAGCAAAACAGCAGCAATTTGCAGCTGTACTTTTATGAATCTAGACAGGTCCATTCACGCTCTCTCCACCTCGTACATGCGATGATCTTAAACACTCATTCCGGAACTTGTTTTTCAACCTTTTACAGTCATGTAAGAATGGCATTCATTTCCTAACACAAGACACCGAATGTGACGTTAGAGAAATAAACATTCCACGGGCTAAGTTCGGTTCTAGGTATTACAACTAACTGCAGCTATAAATCACACGCATCTCAATGCTCGTCAACTTAACGTTGAAAACGTCGAGAGTACATTTGAAAACATGCTGCCAAAACGGCAAGTCTGTTTCCTGTGCTCACAACAGCCTGCAATGTCGGTATCTCCATATCCATGCAATTTTAAAACTTTGTCGATATGAGACAAGTATGCTATAATTTTTTTTATCCTGCACTTTACTCTAGAGTTTAACTTCAATCTTTACTCTACTGTACTTGAGTAGATTAGCTCCAGGCTAAGACAAACAAACTGCTCAGCCTTCTGAAGGGATCATAGAAATGCTTAAGTAAAAAGCAAATACCTCTTTTATAACAACTGTCCTTTACAGCGGATTTATGACAATAACAGTACGAGCAGTACGTTCACACTACTAGATACTAATAGTAACATTATTATTGTTGGTGACGAAGGTAAGTATACAACAAGGTGAGCAGGTTGGACAGCATCAAATGGCAACTGAATGTTTTTAGGAGTCTCAGCAACTGTAGACTAGAAAATGGGTGAACCGGAATTGAAACAGAATGGGGCCTTAACTATAATAACCAACATTTATCGTTAATCTAGTCCTGATGCGCGATACACGTCAGGCAAACGTAACACTGAAAATCTAAACTGAAAGCGGTTAATTGCTTCTGGTAACATTTCAGTTCTGATAAACACAGGATGCATGATGTCTAGATCATTAAGATGGTTAACAAAACAGGAAGCGAGCAGGAGGGCGTGTTGCTCCCCTGCCACTTACAGTGCAGAAGCCGGAAGTCCACAAGCAGGTACGGATGAGAGCATCTCGGTTCTGGTTCGAAACCCACCCGGCTTCTGATTCTCACATCTCCTAGAGGACATGAAGAAACACGTCCTCAAGACACCCGTGGCGGGAAGTGCCCCCCAGTTCGGCTCGTTGAGGCGTCGCCCCAACAGGAAACGCCAAATCGAAGCCGCTTCTCCTGACTGAAGGTTTCTCCCATCGTTAATCTCGCGTTCAAGCTTCAGGCACCTGCTCAGCTTCACACTTGTCTCCCAAATAAAACCAAAGCTTGCTGACATCCAGGCGAAAGATGAATGCCTTATGAAGCTCATCTATTATGCACTATGGATACCTTTATAATGCATTATAATGGTCAGCAAATGCATTAAGGATGTACTGCATTATGAAGGTATTTATAGTGCATTAAAGATGAGAGCTTCATAAGGCATAATGCATAATAAACATAGCTGAGTGTAAATATTTAGTCATGCTCACAATGCCTTCTGAATGCATCATAATGCATCATGAATGTGTTCATAAGTTACTAAAACCATGCCCTTAAGTAAAAAGAGTTATCAGAAAACATAATACTAATGCATTTTATTTGTACAGCGGTTTTCAAGGACCCAAAGATTACATTAGATGAAGAGGCGTAGATGGGTAACAAAGCATAACAGGGTAATTATACACAACACGAGAATAATACATGCAAGTCGTTGTATAAAACACACAGGTTAATGATAGTAAAAAAAAATACAGATTATAGTACAGTACAGGGAAATGCAAAAGTGGTTTCAGTTAGGCAGCAGTTTCTTCCAATGAAAGAGCTTCATGGCATAACAGGCAGGTGTACAGGCCAATGAGAAAACATGGTGGCACGTACCGAGCATGCGGATGTAGAGCGCCGTCTGGTCGGAGCTGTCATAGGAGATTCCGCCCCGTCTCTGTGGAAGACGGCATGTAATCCATGAGACGTGATGTTACCCGTCTGCATCAGGGGTTACCTAAGGTGTGGTTAGTTTTACCCCATCTAATCAAGAAATCACCCGCAGATTAGCAAACTACAGTAGGAGGCACCGAAACACCAAGCGCTCAGATTGTCACAAATTAATTCAGGGTAAATACACCAGTCATCTTCCTACCAGTCAGTTACCAGAGTTTCATTACAAGATTAAACCAGAAATGTAAAATGGTATGAAGAGAAGCAATGCAACTGTCACCCCCGCACCTAAAATGCTACAATATCACAAACTGGAAGTATTCTTTTCTATTTTTTTTGCAAAAATATGGTTTCTAGAAAAAAAAAAAAACTAGCTTGAGCATGTAAGGGCTACTGGAGAGAGAAATTACATTGTGCTCTGTTCAGAATGCCAGTTGAAATCCCTTCCTCCATCAAACACCCACACTTTCCCCGACAGATAGGAGCTTTCAGTTCGTTACCTTGGAACTCAGCTGGAAGGGACTGTGCATAGTAGCACCAGCAGGGGGGGCTATTCAGTTTGTAAACAAATCCAGGGTAGCAAACAGAAGGAGCCGCACTTGTGACCGAAAGGTCTGATGTAGGGTTGCGTATGTTTTCGTACTAAAGGCATTTATCCTGAATGGTTTTGGCAAATGAATTTGCAGCGAACTGGTAAAAGTGATAAGCATCCCAAAGCCTTGATCTCAGGCTGATTCCTGGCTGTGCAAACCGGTTCGCATTCCTGCCAGTGGCTCAGGCCTCCCCCCACCCGGCCGTGTCACTCTACAGTGACACCCAACTATCAGCAGTGCATCAAAATGCTTCAGGTGGAATTGCGTAAATAGCATTCCCCTCCCAGTGATTATGACGCTCAACAAGGCCAATGACGTTACGGAGGACATAACTGTGCAGATTCAAGTTACACAAGGTACAAGAAATGAGGTACAGAAAGCCTGGAATGAGGAAAGAAGCATTTCACGTTGCTACTACCCTGCTAAATTAGCACATTAGCGGGAACCAAAATAAACATAGTCAGAACAGAAGCATGTTACAGAGCTTCCCTCGCTCCCTCCCTCGGGGGCCAACCGGCCGACACCACCAGAAAATTCTATGCAAAGTTCTGGAAGCATGCAAAGCAGGTGGGAAGATATTGAAATTTCAAGCTGTTCTTCACATCCCACACACTCAAAGTCACCATGGGGAGGGGGTTTCGACGGTCCTGGGCAGGAGGGCAGTGCATAAGTCACAACACGGGAGAGAGAAGAAGCTTTTTCCTGGTTGACATGTTGGTGCAGAAGCCCGTTGGAGTGTTAGCCAATTAGCACACACGCTAATCCGCGCGTTTACATGTGATCCGGTTAGGGGAATGGTGGCGGTGGTGGGACCAACAGGTCCTGGGCTGCCCTCGAGCGTGGGTTTGGCGTTGGCTTGGGGTGCTAGCGTCGTAGGCAATGCGAGGCAGCCCGGTGCTCACTCGCTTTTAGCAAAGACATGCGTTTTTGCAAAAAACATCTCAAGCTAATGGGCTGGAAGGCAGCTTAGCACCCAGCTTGCACTTGCAAAACGGGATGCAAATCTGAGGAGAAGGCCTATGGGCCGAGCAGAGATAAATGACCATTAGATGGGACTCAACCAGAGAATCTAGCTAATGCTAACACGGTCATTCAATAGGGTAAGACTGCTGCACGCCAAGCCCAGTGCCACCAAGACGCCTCTGACGTCGCATTTATTTTTTAAGCTCTGCCAGATGCCGTAAAGGTGAATCACCCCCCCGCCGATCCAATTATTGTGCCTGTGGTCCAAACGGCACGACATCGGCACTTTAATCGCGGGGGGGGGGGAGGGTCGGAGCTGGGCTGCCAGCTGACACAGTTCCAGGAGCCTCGGCAGTGCAGGAATGCAGCCCAGCGGCCCTGGCAGAGAACAATAGAGGCTGTGTGGGGGAGACACGCCCACAGCCGAGCATCCCGGTACGCGAAGCGCCGTGCATGGTATCTGTCCAGTGCCGAGACAATGCAGTGCGCCGATGTCACGGGGAACAAAGAGGCTATTCACAGCCGTGCATGGAGCCTCAGTGTGTCACCCGGCTGGGGCAGAGCTTCAGCCCCCCCCCCCCCCACTGCCAAGCCGTGCAATTAAGCGGTGGGAATGCACCGCAGGTGACAACGTCGCTCTGCTTTCAGCTGTCAGCCTGTCTCCTGCAAGCACAGCGACTAATCCAGGAGCCAATTAATAATACAAGCGGCACCTCCTCCAGGGAGCTGGGCTCCTCTACAAGGAGGTCCCCTCGCAGCCTGGGGCTCCCTTGTACCACCACTTCTTCAGCTGGAGTCTTCTTTTTTTTTTTTTTTTTTTAAATTAAGCATACACTTACCTAAAACGATATCCTGTACCAACTCAAATGTTTGGACATACTACACCACCTACAAAATAAGTGTTACAGTGTCGCCTGATAATCTGGCCACCTGACCTTAACCCAGCAGAGTTGGTTTGGGAGGAATCTGACCAGAGAGTGAAGGAATGGCAGCCAATGATTGCTCAGCATTTATGTGGGACCTCATTCAGGATAGATGGAAAAGCATCCCAGGAGGCTACCTCATGGAACTGGTGTACAGGAGAGAGTATATCCAGTTGTCGCTGGAACAATTGGGGTTAAGTGCCTTGCTCAAGCGATCACTCTGCCCACCACAGGATGCCAACCTTCTGAGTTCCAACCCCTAGAGCAGCCCCCCCCAAACACTATTTTTTAGTTTAATACTTTTTTTTGGTCAGTGCATAACTCCACATATGTTATTTTTGTAGTTCTGATGTCTTGATCATTATTGTAAAACGCAGAAAATAGTACTGTCATTGAATACGTGTCCAAACTTTAGAAAGCAGGGTCAGCCATTTCCTAGAGCAACAGGGAGTTAAGAGGCTTGCTCAAGGGCCTAATGGTGAAATCACCCTGCCTACCATGGGATTAGAACCAATGACCTTCCAAGCTACACACTACCCTCCCCCCCCAATCAGTCACACCAGAAGACTGACCCTTATCTCATTGTTTATTGGTTTATTTGACTGGAATAGCTCCACCCCCCAGGTTGCACACGTTCAGTTTTTATAAACAGGAATCCCAGAAGAGCAAAAACAGCTCTACACCTCGCTGGCGTTGAGGAGTCAGAGGACGTCTGACGTTGAAAAAGGCACGAGACGACTGCCATGTCCCCAGAAATATGTAGCGACGGTACGCAGGTCCCAGCAGCGAGCAAAGACCCGAGGATAATACCCTGATCCAAATAGTCATTAACTTCCAGACTTCAAAAACACCAGTCACAAGAGTACGGTGCAGGTAATAAGGCGGACAGGTTCAACCCAGTGCTGTGGCAGTCACCAACTGGGGGGGGGGTCACCAACCAACACAAACACTTGTCTTGTTCCCTCTAGGCCCAGCCTGCAGCTCAAATATCTACAAAGTGCTGTGTGACGAGCTGAATGATAACTAGATCAAAAGGTCTGGGGTCATAATGAGACACGGGGGATTTATCCCGTCAGCTTGATGCAGTTAAAGGTCAAAACAACCACTATGGCCAAATCAGAAGTTGGTGATTATATATGTGAATGTCTGTCGAGGCTCTTTTGGAAATCCGGCGGCATGTGACCGAAAGTCAGATATCTACGCCAGATTGGTGCCCCTCTGCTTTAGCCTACCTGCCGGAAGTTCACGCCGGCCTTACAGGAACAGCCTTACTGCTGCATACATACAGGTCACTGGTGTCTTTCAGCACGGCACTGAATTTTTAATAGGGTCCTTAAGGCATATTCTGGCTGCCAACCAAGAATGAGGGGCGAAAGAAAAAAGGAGATTTATGAAAAGCAAAATTACAGCGTGGACTGAATACAGAGGGCTGACACTCATTTGACAAAAGGACACAAGAGCGGTTCTCCGAAACACTGCATATTTTGTGGCTACCATCAATCTACCAAGGGGGCTCCCTGATTCCGTCCTCGTTGCCCCACAGATACCGTTGAGTCCAGGGGAAGCCTTCTCAAGCTACAGAGATTCCAATGATGGTCCCAGACAGCCTCAGTCAGAAGTGTGTCCTCGGGTCTGAAGACCTCAGAACAGTATCTAAGCAGGTCCAGGTCGGCCATATGCTGAACCGTCAATAAATCAAAGACAATCCGTCAGACCACTTTGGTGGTCAATGCTCAGGTGGAGTCCAGGTGAATGACAATTTAAAAGCCCTGCCTGAAATTCTGCAGGTCCAGAAGAGGGGTGGCTTGCTGTCATTTCCAATCAGTGGAGGGACCCTTAAGCGACACTTAAGAAGCAGTTGAAATGCTGGTTTTCCCCCTAGAGCCCACAGGTCTGTACACACATAGGCGGAACCCAATGGACAGCCATCGCACATCTATCACAGCGCTGACACCAGCCCACTGTATGAGCAACTGCGTTAACTGGAGGCTCCAGAGCAAGTCAATAATCTCGCACGCAGGGTGTCCAGATGTTTATGATTCAAAAATAACAATAGAATTGGTTATTGGTTCCATGTCATAATCACCAGCCATCCACACAGCAAACAGAAGTTGCATTAGTGGAAACCACAGAAATCATTTTTCATATGCAGGCTTTAATGCTGTTATGGCAAATTCAGTCAAGCGATGACATCATCCATGGGTTTAAATAGCCAACAAGAGGGACGACAGGTCCTGTGGTCATTCTACGGTAGCAGGAACAGATCAGTCGGTAAGAGATTCACAGTTAACTCTCAACTCTGAACTGCAGATTTACAGGAGCCCCCCCCCCCATTTAAATATATATTAAAAAAAAAAAAAAAACACTAATTTTGCTAAGTTCCTGCCTTAAATTAATGAAACATTTAATACAGCACTGGACTGTGATGTCAGTTTCCTTCATAAAGTGTCACAAAATCAAGACGGAGAGAAATGCATTTATGCGAAATACAAACTGATGTCTAACGAGAAATTTATCAATAGATCCCACCCCCCCAAAAAAATATTGTGTTGCAGTAATTTTACACAAAGCACTTAATCATGAGGTTGATGAACAGTTGATGGTACCACGCTACAGTGGATATGAGAGACACTGGATCGCTGCATTCCCATTTATACCGCCAAAATAACAGACGTCCCCCCTAATGGACATAAACGATGTTTATTTAATGCTAGTGCTATTTGCTGCCAATGACTCAACACAAACATGTGTCACCAAATAGGGTTTTTGAAAGCCTCATGTCTGTTAGTCAACAGTAATGAAATTACTGTCAGCTCACGCCAAGCAGATGAAAATGTCACATTTTCACAGGAGGAAGCCCTCCCAAATCAACACAGCAGATAATCCTACTATTTCAGGGCAAGAATGTAAATTATGGGAGGGTGGGGGATTGTAATCCCCTCAATAATCAAAACCAGCCAATACCTCCCTATAGACCCCCTTAAATGGGTGGAGACCTGATACCCCCACCACCCCAATCCTCCACCCAGAGTTATGCCATTGTTTCAGGGCTAATCTTGCAGCTGCAGAGGACGTGTAGTGAGACAGCCTTGAGCAGGCCTTCACACACAGTTAATGGATGCAGGAGACAGACAGGTAGGCGCTGAGGTATACATCCGGGCTTCGGGTTAATCGGTCCTGCACTCAACCAGGATCAGGTTGCACCAGATTCAGTTCATCCACCCGCAAGCCGAGAGCATCTTTTCTGGGGCTGCCAAACTTGTAACCCCAGGACTGGTCCTTACATCCAAAAAGCACATTAAACTGGACTAACTGATACATTCAAACCTTTCATTTTTTACACTGCGTTAACCTGGAAAGCTGACAGTTGATTAGAAAGAAATATAGTATCATAAAGTCGGTTGAAAGCCCACTGGTGCAGTGACAATAACTATTAAACACCCCAAATATATAAAATCATCTCAGTTTGTAATATCAGTACTGGGATTCCCTAAACGCTCACGGTGCTCCTACTGAAACGTAACAGGCACGTTATGCAGCGCATCATTCCCTAAGGTCTAGGCCAACATGGGCAGATTTAAAATAACAAGAATCCACTTCTCAAATCCATAAATCGGGAAGCTACGATCCAAAATGCATCCTGATCTTACGTTACCTGTGACAGTTTCCTGGGATCGGGGCCCCCGAAGAGAGACGAGGATGAGCTGAAGCTGATGGCTCCCCTCCGGCTGAGGACATGCTTGGGAACCGGCCGATCCAGGGGCAGAACCGGCAACTGATAGCATACTTCCATTGAACAGTCGCCGCTAAGTCCAGGGACAGAAATGCAATTAAAAAGCAAAGTTACAAACGCGGGGAGTCGGTCGGCAGAAATGAACAGGAAGCCCCATAAAAGGACACTTCTTTTGTTTTGCGAAGAAATCTCAGAGGTTTAAATGTACAGCTTTAAAGATGCCGAAGTACTTTAGTTGGGAAGGACTGGGACGCCGCACGGCCGCCGTCATGGAGCAAACAGCGATCCCTCTCTCCTCTCACGTGTCCCGTCCCCTTTTATTCATGCAACCGCTTTTCACACTTTCCCCCCTTTTTAATCCGGATCCTCCGGGCCTACAGCACGCCAGGCCTGTGCATTTTAACATCTCTTTCAAAAACAGCTTCCTCATTTTTAAAAAACATTCTTCATAGCCCTCGCCGATCGAATAAATGACTGGTAAAAATACAAAAAGCGCAATCTCTAAAAATACTGAATTAATGTTCGTTTGCCCTTTTTTAATGATCCTCGGTAACACAAAAGACCATGCATTTACAGGGGGTCGTTGTTTCCCATCCTGCGTGAATGCTTGCGGCGGCCACAGGGGAAAGTATCGAAATTCATTCAGTCCCTTTCATCGCAGGCAAAGATTGCAGCTGTAATTCCGTCTAATTCAATGCAGCCGCTGGACAGAAATAAAAAGTGGCTTGGTGGTTTACAAACAATATTTTGGCTTATTCTGCAGTAATAAAAGCCCATCTGCTGCACAAAAAATGAAAATAAAATCGAAATAAAAAAGGAAAGGAAAACAAAAGACGAACCACGGAGGTACGCTTGTTTCCTATCACAACCTCTGGTCTCTCGCTAAATACTGCCTCCTGCCAGAGTAGGGCTGCTTCACAAAAGCTGCCCTTCCGTTTGGTCCAATAATGTCGCGCTGGTGTATATGGCGCCGAATTTGATTGGATATTACGACAGGGTGTTTATGTTACAGCTAAATTCATTGGGTAGTCAGGAAGACGATTTCGCAGACTTCATTTACGCTGTTGTTAACCTAATGCACGCAGATGAAGTAGGCGGACCAGTACAAAGAGGTTCGCCTTCGATCGGTCTTCATTAACGGAGGAAATCATCTTTCTCGCGTAGCACTCATTCGAACACTTGTACGCGTATGCTTAAATATATAAAACACATCTTTTCCTTGAATGGTATTCATTATAGTTATACAAAAGATAACGTTGAACAGAATAAAGCGATTAAACTGAATTGTGGCACACAAACAGTGCTATTAACAATACTTAACCGATAAACTGGCATAATATAATACCAAAATAAAAAAGATTCTGCTCAATGGAAGGCGGAATTGAGTCATTCAGTTTTTAAGTTCTTGTTTTTTTCCCCAATCAATTCAGGCACCGAGGTTTGCTTACTCTTCCAGAGATATAATGTCTATGTTGTGCTGCTCTGATTTAAAGAGAGCAAACAAGCCATTCGTTTCCATCGAGCTCTTACCCAGCCGGTTTTGCGGTGAGAGCAGATAACGTTAAACAGAAATGAAAATTAAGTCAGCAGCTATTTACTCGGGGCCTAGTAAATCAGTTACTTTTGCTTAATCGCCGATGCTGTTTTAAATGCATCGAAATTGCATGCTTGTTGACAAATAGAGACCTTTACGGATTATTGGAAATCCACACAGTTACGTGTCGTTAAAATGTCTGCAGTGTATTTGATTAAAGTTATCACCATACTTTAGAATCCATTAGTTCTGTTTTTGATTGGCATTTATGTCTTCGCTGCATATTTCAATGATTGTAGATATTCCGCAAGCTTGTATCATTTTGTTTCTTTGATTATTTCCCATAATAGTTTGGATGAATTGGCGGATCTGTATCGCCATTGGTGCACTCGTGCTGCTATTGTCTGATTACATGTTTGAATTTGCGTCCTACGATGGCGTGGCCAGTATCTACTCCAGGTGTTTTCATGCATCTGGTGCAAGGACTCAGATTGCTGTGACACTTTTTTATGAGGTTGCCCATTCCACTACTAGTACAAGCAGGGGCATCAGGGGGTGCATGGATGACCTGACAGATTTAGGGGGGCCCAGCGCAAGACTAGGGCTCTAAAATATGTACAATTGTGTGCGGGGCCCCATAATTTCTAGGTACACCCTTAGGTTCAAGCATAATCACAACAGTGACAATACAGAGACATGCTAAGTCTTTAATGACTGATATAGATGCTGGACTCATTTTTTTCTGAGGGACCAAGGACACATTTTTCCTTTTTGAAAGGAAGGTAATAGTTTCTGTCTGTAAACCAATATTCGTCTTTTAATTACAAGTGTTGTTTGTACAAAGCAAAGTTCTTAATTCTGTTGTTTCACTGGTCATTTAGCTTCAAATTGTTTATCTTGGTCAGAGTTCCACAGGGCTTGGAGCTTAATAACCCAGGTAGGACAGTGTGTGAGGACAGGATAGCAGCTCATTGCTGGGCAAACAGCAATATGGGTGATTCAGTGATGTCAGTTCAGAGAGCAGGGCTAGGATTGAAACCCACAACCCTGGTAGCAGAAAACGACAGTACTGGCCATTGAACCCCAATACAGTATGTTTTTTCTGACTTATTTCATAGAAAAAAAGATGCTAGGATTACATTTACAAGCAGCATTTCTCCCTTCCATATATCCTCTTTAATATAGGACTTAAGCTCAGGGGGACATCTCAAGAGACACTAATTTCATTAATGACCCCTGTGGTTCACGATTTTCCCCATGCTGATCCCTACACTGTGTCCTGGGGGAAACCGGAGGAAGCGGTAACCAGGAGAGCAGGTGAGTGTGGTGAGTAATCGCCAGCACAGCATCCCTCAGGGGATGTGGAGACTGGGGCTGGACTCTGCAGTCTCCATCACTAAATCTCGGTATTTTTGCATTTTATATACATATCTAGTGTATCTGTGTCCGGTAAATGTATCCAGGTTATCTATGTCAATATATGAATGACAGAATGGATACGTTTCCCCACAAAGAATAGCTTTGTTTGCCTCTATAGTAGAGACAGTTACATTCTTCAGTGTCTGGGACACAAAACTATTTAACTGAATGTGTTTGTTTAGCTATGCTGTGTGATCATGGTAAGACAATTGAGATTCATCATTCTGAATATTAGCAGTCCATAATGAGACCAATGTCTTTGATTAATAACTCCCTTACTACAAGAATCTGCAGGTCACAAATGAGTTTTTGATAGTTAACGGAAACCCAAATATCGAACTTTAAACATTGCTCTCACGCTTGAGCACTTACAGTATAATATGATCTCGGATATTCATGCTAGTACAGAATAAAATCCACGAGAGGGTGCTAGCATACCACTGGTTGCCTGTAGTACCTCGATATTAACGTTAGACTACAAGAGCCAATGAAACAAAACCCAAAAATAAGCAGTAAGTAACACGAGAATAAAATATCAGCTTAACATAGGCGTTGTAGTAAAATCTCTATTATCAAAATATATTGATTAAACGCAAAATTATATTTGATAGGATAGCATGCTAAATAAACCGTTAATGTGAATTTTACAGCTACACGGGAATACATGCTATATCATTTTAACATACGACGCATAAAGAGTTAATCTTATATATGGTCTTGGAGGAAAAGATTTACCCTCCTTCGAGCCGGATTCGAACCAGCGACCTAAGGATGTCAGCTTTATTCCTACAGTCCTCCGCTCTACCAACTGAGCTATCGAAGGGTCATAGTTTTTCTTTTTGCTTGTTGGCCTGATATAGACAAACTGATTACTGTGTTTCGCTTATTTTTTTGTTTTTGATTATTATGTTGGTACGTACAACTTCTGCATGTTTAAACTCATAATGGTACATTTCAACCGCAGTATATAACACATTATATATGTTCAGATTCTGACGTAAGCGAGTGCATAAGCTTCGGGGAATTTGGTAAAGCGCCCTCTTAGCATGAGAGAGGTAGCGGGATCGATGCCCGCCGAATCCAGCTGCTTTACCTTGGGAAGCTTATCCTAGCTATTGTTTCTTGATATCTAATGTTAGCAGAGGTGGAGATTTCAGGTCAAGAGAGTACAAATCCAGACCAGGATTCTGTTTTAACCAACTAGTTGAGCATAAATATTCACAGTTACAGAGTACTCAACTGGTTGGTTAAAACAAAATCCTGGTCTGGATTTGTACTTTCTGGACCTGAAATCTCCACTTCTGAACGTTAGAACGAATGAGAGGTACATTACTAGTATGAACACGGTCTAATCTTTGAAATACGTTTATCGGCTGTTACGTTTTGCTGCATGCTGCCTATCAGAAAAAAATCAAACCGTGAATCTTGATTAGTATGTAAAGAGTAAAACGACCATACCTATTTCAAAAGGCGATACAACATACTTTCATCTAGCTACTAAAGAGATAAAGTGATCTCAGATCACAGCGGACAGATAGTTACTGATGTTTATGGGGGAATATGCGGTGAGCAGTGACGAGTATGGATTAATGTCAACGTTTATTTTTTTGTAATGCAGTTTTGTTACCATTTGCCTCACGATTCGTTAATTACCCGTAAAAAATTGCCAATATCTTAAAAATGCTTTTGGGGTTAGGGTTTCTTTTTTTTTGCTGATCATCATGAACCAAAGTAATTCGTGTTTTGGAAGAATGCGACTCTAGATCGGACTCAGGGTTGCTAACTCTAACGCGTCTGGCGTGACACTCAACACTTTCAGACTCTCACGGTCCCGCAATATTATTCTACTATAAACCTAAAATTTGGTACATCAAAAGCGCTGTGGCAGTTTTGCAATCCCTACAGACTATTTACATGGCAATAAAACTATTACGTGCATATCAATACGTGTGCATGTGTCTGCAGTTATCTCGAACTGAAAATATCACGCCAGCCAGCTGACCGAAGCTGTCAGACCTGAGGACTGCTGCAGGCACGCGCTGCCCCACTCAGAGAAGCGCCGCCCCTTCCTGTGTCGGGGGTAACACCAGCTGCTCTTGCCTGTGCTCTTTGCATATATGGTCAAGTGAGCATGGCAACCTTTGACGTACTGGCTTCTAAAAACAGCGTTGACCCCCACTGCTTGACCATGCTGCAGTGCCAGCTGGGAAGGAAAGCTCATAGGAGTCATTTGGATAAGTCGGCATTGTTTTGAGGGGGGACACAAACAACCTCTTTGCTGAGTCATATCTTTTGGGGGGTGAATCTTTCCCCTCAAAACGCACACACCCCACCCAGGGCGTTGTGCTGTGTGATGAACGTCTCAGTGGAGTACTTATATATCAAGAAGCCGAGAACCATGGACAGCCTGGAGAAGCAACTGATCTGCCCCATTTGCTTGGAAATGTTCACCAAGCCAGTGGTCATCTTGCCCTGCCAGCACAATCTCTGCCGGAAGTGTGCCAGTGACATCTTCCAGGTACGCTCCTAGCAAACGCTTTTCGGCCCATGCTGACGAATCTCTGAATATCGGTTCCGATTCCGTTGGTAACACTTTGCATTCTTTTGCGTTTAAATAATATGTTTTACTTGTTCTTTGCGGTGTTTCCGCTGACTGCGGTGAATATTGTCAGCCATACAACGACAGGAAGTGTAGTTTTGGGTACAGATTTGCCCTGTTTTCCTGTAAAGTTTTTATTTATTTTTACTGGATCTCCGTTGCTGTTTCCAGGCCTCAAACCCATACCTGCCAACCAGGGGGGGAACCACAGTAGCATCAGGGGGCCGGTTCCGCTGCCCATCCTGTAGGCATGAGGTGGTTCTGGACCGACACGGCGTGTATGGGCTGCAGCGTAATCTGTTGGTGGAGAACATCATTGATATGTACAAGCAAGAGAGCAGTAGGTGAGACACCCCCCCCCCCTTCGAAGCCTAATGGAAACTGGACAGTCTAACATGAACAGTCATACACATATTCACATGCTATAATTTCACAAACTGCTGTTTACATGAAGCTGAAACGTCTGTTGAATGGGGAATATTGTCACATGCATCATTGACCTACCTGTGGGGGCCAGCTGGGACGGCAACAACAGGGACTGTCATCACCGTAATTATTATCAAGAGTTATAATGAGTCATCACAGGGGAGGCCAACAATATGCTCCTGTGTACAAACAACTACTGGGGCTTTAATGGTCACCGAACATATAGGGACAAACGCTTACAGGAACAGGCCCTGAAGTTGACGGAATCATGGGCCGAACCTCTCAGAGGGAATGATGTCCACATAAACAATGGCGACAGTGGGGGGGACCCTGAGATGCAGAGCATTAATCACAGGATTACAGTCTATTTGTCACGCACAGGGAGAAATTCCCTTCCCTCACTAATACCAGAGTGCCATGGTTCTCTGCTAAGCCAGACTGGCCATTTATGTTTGCATTTATATAGCAAAAGAGACATATAAGTGAAGCAGTTAATGTATAGTAAGTACATAGCTGTCGAGGACCTAGTTTAGGCTGCTAGGCTGAGCTTCAAGTGATTGATCAGAAACATGTGTGGGGTGGTTATGGGCAAAAGCTGTAAAAACACTTCCTTAAAACCTTACCTTTATAACCAGAAATGCTATAACCTTGTCATTAAATAGACAGACCAAGGCACAACATATAATTTTAAAAAGTCTACTCCATATCTAATGAGAGAGAATGAATAAAGTGATTCTGTCTTATAACTCTGCACTTAAAATTGAAGATTTTACCGGAGATGTAGTCTCTTGGGGATACTTTTGTATTTTCGAGTTTACAGGGGACAGATTTATTGTTATTTATTTGTTTAAAATTTCAGTGGTAAAATTCTTGGCTGACGTACATCTTGTTGCTGATGTAACAGTGACCACTAACCTGAAAGGATACTGGTTTAATGCACTGTGTGACATTGAAAAAAATGTCTTAAAAGTGATAATAAGTGTCTGCAGGTCAACAGCTACTCTGTGAGAACTCCAGAGTTAAAGCTCTCCTCTCGTTGAACTTTTGGTTGATGAGTATATTTTTAATGATCAATCGTAAACAAGTTCTACGGCTGCTGGTGACTGGGACCTGGCCAGTAACGTGAATTTCCCCATCATGTGCCCAGAATGTCAGCTGACCATATAAGTGAGAATATCAACAACATCTCAAACTCTGAACTTCTCACTTTACATCCTATGTAAAGTATGACAAATATAATGTATTATATTTAAAGGTTACATATTCAGAAAGGAATCTGTAGTCCAGCAATTAAAACAGTGAATACATCTCACTTAAAGAATATTCATTGTTGTTTTTGCATTCTGGTTACTGAATGTGCTTCCTTTGTCGGTTCATTTCTATTAATCAGCCTGCCTGAAATTTCTCTGGCTGTCAAACAAGGCTGTCAAACAGAAGCTTTTGTTAAACTATGAAAGCTTATTTTCCTCCGCAACGTAGAACACAGATTTAACAGCTGTAAGTGAGATTTACATCTCCGTTTCCATGACGGAAAGGCAGAGATGTTCATTTAATAGCTTGCATTCATCAGCACTTTGTAGTAGAGTTTATAAAGACTGTAATATGCAGGTTAATTTATTTAAAGAGGATGATTTTTAAGGCGGGGCGGCATGGTGGTGCAGTGGCACTGTTGCCTCACACCTCTGGGACCCGGGTTCGAGTCTCCGCCTGGATCACATGCGTGTGGAGTTTGCATGTTCCCCCCCATGTCGTGGTGGGGTTTCCTCCGGGTACTCCGGTTTCCCCCACAGTCCAAAAACATGCTGAGGCTAATTGGAGTTACTAAATTGC
>JAODJX010000083.1:13486725-13497739 GCA_026776945.1 Isichthys henryi
AACTCCGCACACATGTGACCCAGGCGGAGACTCGAACCCGGGTCCCAGAGGTGTGAGGCAACAGTGCTAACCACTGAACCACCATGCCGCCCCCGGACAGAAACACATGGGTTACATTTATTTTAATTTAAGGATTTGCAAGTAATTGAAGCAACTTCACTGAGAGTAAATTAAAAATTAATTTGTTTATCCGTAATCAAGTATATCATGTGTTTCTTGATCCAAGGGGGTAACTTTGAGTTGAACATTGGGAGGGGGGGAGTTGAGGTCTCCACCCATTTTGTGATTATTTGGAGGGGAGGGTTGTATTGACCAGTTCATGTCTTGATCAGAGGACTGGAATTTTTTTCCAAAATATTTGACTGCCTGCAGTTGTATTGTTGCTATTCTTGAACACCCATTTCATGTGTATAAACAAATTATTTATTACTGATATTCCATGTTACTCGTGTGCTTTGCAAACTGAGCAGATGAGGAGGATGAGGATGAAGATGACGAAGAGGAGGAGGGAGCAGAAGAGGGTGGAGAGGAGAGTGAGACGGCAGGAGCAGGTCATTCGGGTGCGTCGCAGGCGGGGGCAGCCGTCGGGGGTGGCGCACAGCCGAAGCAGCCACAGCAGAAAACGGCTCCACATGCGCCAGTCGGGGCACCCCAGGGAGCACCCACAACCCCGCCTACAGCCACGCCTCTGGCCACACCCACAACAGCCCCCGTGGCCACACCCTCGGTCCCAGGTCAGCTGCCTGAAACCCCGGCGCAGGTGAGACTGAGCTCCAAGTGGTGGGAGCATGGGATAACCTAGCAGCATAAGTGGAAAATTCAGATCCAGAAAGTAAAAATCCAGATCAAGATTTTGTTTCAACCAACCAATTGAGTAGGCATGGACTAAATCAAGCTTCATGAACCATTTGCTGTGTTTTCTGGCACCACTAGATGGTGCTCTCCATTAAAAAATGAAACTCAAGGCATGCACCAAAGTAAACTAAGAGCACTGCTGTTGAGTAGTCTGGATTTTTACATTCTGGACCTAAACTTTACAACTCTGGCTAGCAGGCACACTTCACCGGGCTTCTCTACGTTAAAAGTGGTGCGTAAAGTCGTATTCTTCATTTGGCCCCCACCCTGTGCGAGTTCACTCTCCCTTAATAGAGTTCAAGATGCAGAAAGACAGATCTTTAAACAGGCTTTGGAACAAGAGCTGTATAATACAAAAGAGGGGAGTTTCTTTGAGGACTATGTTCTGACTGGAAAGGTGCAAAATACAAGCACATCACCAAAAATCCCCGAGGAGAGGGATGGCGGACATAGATGGAGCAGATCTGGCGGAGACACACAAAGCAGCTGACATCCGTGTTTGTCCGTGTTTTTCTTTTCTCCCGTTGGCATTTTACTTGTGAAATGGAATGGCAGATTTACTTGACATCCTGCCGTGGTCTGGCGCTGAGAGCGATCGGGTAACCCACAGCAGGGTTCCTTGTCTGAAGGCCGCCGGGGACTTAGGTTGCCACATCTGTGAGGCATGCCACTCTACATACAGGGAAACAAAGCTTTTACATCAATTTATCATCAATGTAAGTAATGCAGGGTTCATTCCGTTCTGCTTCCAAGAAAAGCTACTATGTGCTAAATGATCAATTTGTCTCTAATGCATCTCAGTAATTTGGAAATTTAGAGTAGGAGGTTTGTATTGCAGTGCTGTTTTGTAATTTTACCAGGTCGATGTAAATGATTTTCACACCTATGGATTCATTCTGTGGTATTGATATTGTTTAACGGGTTATTAACTTCCTGCTAGTTTTCTGTTGATCTAACTCATATGAAGAATAGTGTTTTCAAATCTTTAGAGAACAATTAGGGGGTGACTTTTTTCCTAATAAAATTCACAGCATGGTTTCTCAGTCATGGTTTGATGGAAGTAGTGGATTGCATTCTCCTGTCGGTGTATGTGTTGCTGATCCTCAAAGTACAACGCCAGAGCGGTGGACAAGGGTCCCCCAGTCAGAGCAAGCAGAATAATGCATAATGACTTACAGAAGGCTGACCACAGCATTAAGGTACAGTGTGATTTCGCCTTCCCGCGGAGAAGCGTGCTTAGTCACGTGACGTCACTGTTCTGCTCTGTCCACAGTACAGTCGCTGGAATATGAATTAATTCCCAATGCATTACCATTCCCCATTAACGCGTTTAAAACGCAGCACTGCGTCCATTTTAGTAGCGGTAATGCAAAGAGGCGCTAAAAACCGGTAAATCTCAAAGCTATTAGAATTGTGTCACGCCTGAATTGTGAATTTCTTAATAATAATGTATTAATTAAAATAATTGCAGCGTACGCATCTGGGAAATTACTCGATTTTGGTTGTCAGCGATTAGCAAGACATTTCGCAGTTACTAAGTTAATTTGAATAAAAAGACTCCCCCTTCATCCGCTATGTGTATAGTTCATTGTCATTATATTTGCGTTTCTTGCAGATATTTTTTCCATATTAAATATGGAAGGTGATTTTTGCCTGTATATACTTAAGGTATTTGGCGTGGGACGTTGCATTATAAGCGTGTCTTTATCATCTGTTGACCATTATTTTAAATATAACCACGGTGTTTATCATGGTGGCCAAAAAGAAGTTTTATGTGATCTGTTAATGAGAAATATCAACATGATAAAATTAATGGTTAACTGTGCAGCAGAGTGAAAATATTTTTCGAAATGTCTTACGAAGATTTTAATATTTTACTGATTTACTGTAAAAATATTAATGCGTTAAAACCACAGATTTTCTAGCAAGTATACGCTTGTCTGTGGGCAGTAGCTTATATAGCTTCGAGGTTTTGAGAAGAAACGTTTGCAAATTATGAAATGTATTGATGTGGCGTCACTAGACAGGGGCATTTCTGAGCGGCTGGGGCTCAGTAGCATTTTCCTTATTTCTGTTTTCTAGGCGTCTTCTGATTCTGCTACCGGAGCAGCCGGGCAGAGCAGCGCTCAAAACCCAGATGATAAAGGTGGAGATGGACCCCGCCATGTCTTCTCTTTCTCCTGGCTAAACTCCCTCCAATAATGCTTCTCTTCCATCTACTAGTTTGATGTAGTGTAACTGAGGGCTGAGCTCATATGCAGCTTTGCAGTGGGCAATAAGGCCAGTCACGCGGACACTGTCACTGTAGCCTAAGTTTTACGCGTTTTGCTCTGGATGCAACAACTGTGTGAACAAGTAGGAATCACGGTGCAAACGGAGCACGCAAAACTACACAACAATAAAGTTAATCTCAGCACCTTTTTAATGCTTTTATTAAAAATATATCTGAAAGATATTCTTTTTGCACAACAAAAATGACTGGTTGCTCACACCATGTTTATTATTAAACAAACATTTTAAAGTACAGTACGGCATTCTTATGTCTGTAAAATCTCGAATTCTACTGCTAAAAATAATTTTATGATTTTTTTAAACTTCCTAATGAGCAATAGTACAACAGTTAGGCTACACAATAAAATTACAATATTCCTGTATTTGGATAAAGGAAATGTGTAATGACCAATTTGCCGAATGCAATTCCCCGCACAACCTCTTGATTCTAAAATAAATACAAATCCTGTTTAAGTAATAAATAAAACTAAATAGCGGCAGTATATGCAACTGTGTGTGTAGTGGTAGCAAATTTGATGTCACGGCTATTTTCCAAAAATGTCCATCATTTTCCGGTTGCTGTGCGCTTGTTGGGCTAACTGCTCAGCCCGTGCCATCTCCAGCACTTCTCGGAGGAGGTGGAAGGTCAGGTCTAATGAAATGGGAGCTTCATCAGACCGCTTCTCTTTCTCCATTGTGTCATCCAGTTGGTTTGCGTAGCCGCTCACGAACCGAGCGATGTCTCCAACTTTTCCTCGCAAGAGACGCTGCGTGAGGTTCAGCTGCAGGGCTCGGTTGATGGTTGGTGAAGAAGAATCGAGGGGCGTTTTCGGCTTCGGAACCAGAGGGTTCTGATTTCCGAGCCGAATGAAATACTCCTCTCCCATTCGCAACAGGATAGGAAGAGATTGCTGCTGTAGATCAGATTGAGGACCAGGCGCTGGTCGCGCAGCGCCCGGAATTTCAACGGCTCTGCATTCATAGCGCGGTAGAAAGACAACGAGCAGAATCACGGTGGAAAGAAAGAAATTGAGCTTCATTTCAAGGAGTCGTTGGGAATCTGGAGAAAAGAAGATCGCACACTATAATCCACTTTATAGTTTAATTACCATGACTATTCCAACTTTTTTTCGGGAAGAATCAGGAAGTATTCATACTAAAATGCAGAATGTTGCTAAGGCTATATATTATGGTTGCATGTTGCTTGTAAAAAAATGAATTAAATAGTTTATTCTAATTTTGCGGTCTGTAGATGTGATATTCATTCACAGTTTAGCAGTAATTTAAAATGCACTTTTGGTGGCTGATATTTATTATTATTTATGTTTCTACATCTATGTGCAATAAGTGCTGGTGATAGGAATTTTTGATTACCAGAAAATGAAAAACATAACATAAAAAAGACACATGCAATGTTTGTCACAGTTAATAAATAATTAGAGCATAGTTTGTAATCAGATAAAATAGCTGAAATAAAAAAAAATGTCACAGTACCTTGATGAAACAAACTTCAAAGTTGGTTTATATCCCATACCTGAGCTCACCGTTATAGTAAATTAGTCTCTGGAAGCCGATGTTCATTCGTTGAAATGCGGCTTTTCCTGGTTTTGATTGTGGTCTATCAAGAAACCTTTTACAAGACGCATTCAAAGCAAAGGGTGGCTACTTCACTTTTATAGCTTAGACCTGTAGCAAAAAGGGTACGCTGAGTTGATATTCGGCGCCTGCGCAGACGAGCGCTGGTAAATACCTGAATGAACAAGGGGAATTAAAATAGATGAGTCATAAAATAATTGCTTTGCGCACTTTCTCTTCGTTAAGAATACCAATTACATTAAATGGACTCAGATATGTGACCGTAACTATGTAGTGTCCAATTAAAGCTGACAAGCAATGCCCCCAGTGTTTCAAAATATAGACGCAATTCATTTGCACTTAATTACATATACGGTATGTTTTACTTTTAAAACTTGATTAGTATCCTACCACTATATTTTCAGTTACACAACACGACTGTTGACTTGTCTTGTTTTTTTTCCCTACGGAGACTGATGTTACTGTTTGCAAGACGATTGTGCGTGATTCGTTTGCCATTCTGAAATGATTAGTCTTAAGTGTATTATTTTCACTGTCACACTATTTTGGTATTTTAGAAAAATAAACAGTAGCGCAGGTTGGAAACAGGTTGTACAAAGCATTGGACAGTGATTCGGTAATACAATGCTGGTTTGGCAGCAGTATATATAATTTTTCAGTATAACAACATATTTTTTCCAGTATAACAAAGAATCCATCGATATGAGTGGCCCATGTTTCTAAAAGTATAGAATATAGGTAAAACATACCATTTCGTATCTGTTACGGCACCTGAAAAACGCAATGTTTTCTTTTTTTCTTCTTGGAAAAAGTTCACTTTCACTACAAAGTTACTTAAAATCTAACCTCCCGTGACGTAAGAGGTTGTCCCCAGTGAAACGTTAATGATTCACCCAAAGCCGCTTGGCTTGGAAAAGGTCACTGTTGTCTGTACTAGCCGGCTCCGCTACCCACCCACGTCAGCTGGCCTCCCAGGAGAGAACCTGGTCTCCCGGGCCGTATCTCCACCCTTTTCCAAAACGACATGTAGATAGATCCCATGTTTTTGGTTGGTGGGCTTCTGTGATTAAACTTCTGGCAGCAGCCTTGATGTATCTGATTGTTTGTATATTATGTCTATCGTGGTAAATATCAAAAAATGGATGGGCGTTATCCTCCAATTTTCATTTTTAGTTAATGATAACAAATGTTATGAAATCGTAAAATTACCGCCAAGCTAAAAATAACAACAACAAAAAATCTGTAGTTCATAATTTCTTTCGAAATTTGGCTTTGAAATGAAAATGAATTTGAATTCCATCTTCGCTCTGTGTGTGGCGTTGGGACGTTGCATTATAAGCCGTGTCACAGTCCAAACACACAAAGACCGACTAATTGGCATTTCAAAATTGCCAAGTGACCGGCAAACATCCCGACCCAAATCATTCTCCGTGTTCTGTTTGAATTATCCGATCTTTAATTAGATGCAATTTACAGACTGAATTGTTTCTAAGAAGTCTATCCAGAGTAATGCTAGAACTCACACCTTAATAGCAATATATGATGTACGTGTTTAGTTCGTATTGTTCTTTTAACTAATAGGCTGGCGTGTGTGAGAGAGATGGAATCAGCTTTTGGGAGGCAGTTTTGATAATCTGTAATGATTTGACTCACATGTCCCTTTATTCTCTGTATTTTGCACAGATTGCTATGCATTCTATTTATTTATTTTCCACCCGTAACAGCTAGGACTGGAGGCCTGAATCTAGGTTAGACCCTGAAACATAATTGTGATATGTGTGCTTGAATACAAAAAAAAGCCCAATACCTCAGGCGCAAATCATCCGCGTCATTCTGGGAGCGTTTAGCGGCCGCACGGCATGCGCTGTAGCTCAAGGCTGTCAGGCTCCTGCATGTGGGAGCAGCCGCAACGAGCCGCACGGCGCTGCGATATCTGATCGGCGTGCGGGGGGAGATGCAGGAGCCCGAGAAGCTGCGCCGCGCTTCCTGCAACCCGGCGAGGGCTGTAGTCCTGCAGCGATGACTCACAGCTCTGCTGGCTTCACCTGTTATGGGTGGAATGATACTTAGCACTGGGCAGACTGGCCAGAAGACACCAGCGACACTGTAGTGAATCCCCTGTCCTGCTTTTCCCAGTGTTTCGTCTTATACCCCCCCTTTGTGTTTATTTTGCAGATACCTAAAAGTGCCATCGACTGTTTCCAGCTGACTTCGTCGATCTAGCACAATCCTGCTGGTCACATGTCCTACGGGTGGTGCTGTCCATGTGATTGGTTTTCAGTTTAACTTAACTTTTACGTCATGTATTAAATTATCAGGTGGAGTTCGATACTGCCAGTCAATTATTTTCTACTGCCAGGGGAAAATTACAAAACAACACTTGAACCATAGAAAGAAAATAAAGAATTCTGCAACAAAATTGCATCTTTCAGTAATTCAGTGTGGTTGTAGCCTGCTGTAGTTGTGCTGTTAGTTCTCATAAAGGATCTAGAATGATAGACAGTCATGAAGTCCAAGCCTCTGTGATGGCTTGACTGTCCCAACTGTAGTTTCGATGGCTGTTGTCTGGAAGTATGATGCCTTCCGGTGCACCTTGACATTAGCATGTTGCTAGTATGTCCTTCATGATGTTAGCTTAATGCCGGTTTAATGTTGGGATTATAAATATTTATCAAGGGTAGATCCAGGTCTAATGTTGTTATTATTACAGCCCAGCTCTGAACCGTTAGCATAACGTGTCGTTTATGAAGTAGATGTTACCTTTCTTGCCTTTACCAGAAGTTCCTCCACTTGCATCCCTTGTTCACAGCATCCCACACTCCTCTGCAGACCTCGACTTCCTTTGAGAGATGCCTTTGATAAATTCTACGGTGATCCGTTTGCCAATTCACGCTTCCTGCTGACAAGTAACATTTCTCTGTACCTTTTCGTTTCACCAGCTACACTATATCCCAAACTGGCACAGAAAATCTCACTCAAGCTCCCAAAGGAGGTGTAGTACCTTTGCTGACCTGTAGGAGGCAGAGGAGCCACTGGGCGGCTGCATTATAGGCTGAAGGATGAATGTTTTTACGGAGGTCTTGTAAAAGGAATGAAACGCAGTGCCACGTGGAAGGCCTCTTCCATTAGCAGGCACAGTCCCTATAGCCTACAGGCTAGCCGAAGCAGCCACTGTCCCATGACACAGGATGATAATTACCAACAGCAGGACACCATCTGTTGGTTGTCCCAGGTAATGCATCTATTCCTGCAGGAAGAAGCAGTAAGCATTTATTCTGTAGGAACGGCATGTCAGTATGGAAAATAACAGGCCATTATGATCAGTTCAGTCCCATTGGCGGGAGTCTGCAGAACTTTGCTAAAATGCTTGACATAGGTATCAGGGGTGAGCCAGTATCAGTCCTCGCTGTTTGAATCTCGGATCGAGGATAGACTTTTCCAGCATTAGCCCTGAGATGGACGGCCCCCGCTGATTTCCCCTGTATGCGCTCGCATGTCCCCTGTACCATGCACATGACAGAGATGTGTTCTCATTTGCTAATATCGGGCTTGCTGGGAGTGCTCTCACCAGCTCGAGCGGTCGTGCATATTCTACTTAATGTTCAAATTAGAAAGTGAAACTCACTACATTTTTAAACTGGTAGCTTAAAGTCGGTGAATATTCAGCAGGGGTAGCATCACTGTTATAGGGAAATGGACGGAATTAAGATAGAAAAGTTTGGGTTAACCTTGTGTCCGTAGCCTCTGGGTCAGGCTCTGGACCCCCTCAACCCTGCGTAGAACAAGCAGTTACAGAAAATGGATGGATGGATGGATGGATGGAAATTTGGGTTATATGCTCTCAACTTTCAGGAAGGTATTGAGTTTTAAAGATACCTTTTTTAGTCATATTTTAGTTGATTTTAGAATGATCAAAATTCCTGGTAGACCAGTGCTATTGATGCCCCTTTAAATCTTGTTTTCTACTACAGCATGAGAGCATGACGTCTGTGCTCAGCGTCCAATCCTGTAAGTTTAACAAGACCCCGCCCCTTTTTAATTCATCTCACTTAAGTTATGATTGGCTAACACAACCAAACGTGATGTTGTCCAAAATAATAAGTATGTGCCAGTCGTTAGCCAGTTTGCCACTTTCATCATTATGTGTCAAAACTCTTCTTGACACAAGTGCTGTTCTCTGGAGGTGTCAGGGAAGCACGCGTGTTTAACAATAAGCAGAGAGCCTATACAGTGGTATGTCCCTGAGGCGCTTCTGTATTTTGTGTTTGTGCTGCCGTGCCCTTTGACATTTTACCAGCCTTCTCTCATTAAGCCTCCTCCATCCATTTTGACATAGATGTGCCAGGCAGATGCACCTTCAAACCAGGAATAGACTTAAGGTCTCTCGTCCGTCTGGTTTCAATGCCCATTGTAATCCTTTCCAGCCTACTGTCCAGCAAGTACTCAGGGTAATTGGTGAGGCTAAATTAGGCGGACAGCTGTAATTATTCCGCATGACTGAAATGTGATGAATCTGAAAGTCAAATTTAAAGCATTCATTAAGTTTTTCTTTAATGAACTGAAGAACCTGCAGGACTTCTTCTTTGAAGCATTCGGAATATAAGCAAAATTCTGAGTAAAACTTTATTACTGGTCATTGAGATATTTTTAATATAAAATGTAATGCTGGGGGGTGATACAGGATAAAAAAACTGATGGCCTATCGAGAACATGCTGTGAGATATTGTCATATGACCCAGGAAACCATCTGCATTTGTCGGAGTATGAGTGTCACTTGACGGAGGGTCGTACTGGCATTGGTCTAATATCCCGAGGGTTAGACTCGCTGGCATTGTCTCATTTATGCTTGTAGGTCATCCCGTTTATTCACGAGGTGTGCTGTCACTGTCTGTGCCGACAGACTAATCGCACAGCTGGTTGAAGAATACAAATCACACCCAATGCTGACTTCTATATCCGCGCAGATATTGCAATAGGAAAACTTGTGCATAATCCCATCAGTCGGACTGTGGAAATGGCTTCCAGTAGAGCACAGGACACACGTGCGCAACCTCTGTGATTTTACTGTGATGCTGTCGATATCCATGGACTTGACACGCCATGTATCTCTAGCCATGAATACTCTGTTACTGACGATTGCCTTAACCTTAGCCATTGATTTTTGGGTTTATGCCATAAGTAATAGTAGACTCGTCATGTAATGTTGAATTTAGCCTTTTTCAGCCAGTTGTACCACGTAAAAACACATAAAACATTATTATAGGCTGATGAACATCTAGTCATACCTTCAGCAGAGTGAGTCTCAGCTTGCCTGTCATCTACCAGTGAACTGGATGTCAGCTTCATAGACCTTGGAGGGAATGTTCCTGTCTCTCATGCTGCTCCTGGAGAATGAGGGCAACCTCTCACTCAACAATGATTAGAAGAGACAGTTTTTTTTAGTGTGGTGTTCTTGAAGACAGAATCCCACTGAGAGTCTCACCAATTCTCCCACTGCCACTCTTCTTAATGCTTTGACATGAGAACGTTGAGCTGGTTAATTGTACCCAACACCAACACTGGAATGGTGATGATGTTGCTTTATTGACGTATAATGAAGCATATGTGGGCATTAATGTATGACATTAACATTTTTACAAATGTTATTTCATTTGATTCAGTTTTCCATATTTCATTAGTACGTAATTGTATTTGGTATGAATTATTTTAGGCTTCACCAGTCAAATTTTTTCTTACACGATTCATGGTTCTCAGTTGCTGCTTCAGACAATGTGAGTTTTGTTTGTAGTTTTATGCTAATGCCAACTTGGACGTGGCAAGATGACATGAAGTAATATGTAGTTTTGCAGGCTGGTTTGTGGTGACAAAAGGGCTGTAGAAGGTGATTACATTTTATGGGGGGGGGTTTATAGGGTGCTACATGGGGCTATTTAAGTAATTTGGGAGGTAAGGCTGTATGGGGGCTGTATGAGGTTGTAAAAGTTGTCCTTGTTAGCTATCACGCCAGAACATGGTGTCAGAATCCCAAGTAACAATCTCTAATCAAACAGACTCAAGTACTACATGACATAACGTTCACATTTTTCATAATTCAATTAACACTTCTTCCTAAATAGTCATAATGATTCATTCAGACAAACACTCTTTAGGCTGTTTCTAATGGAACGTCTCTTTGACTGTGAATTTGGCACCATCTCTGTGGTTAGACTGATTAGCAAACCCACTCCAAGCCCCCCCCCCCCGGCGTCACCAGGGGCCTGACAGTGCGAGCATCACCCCGGGGAGGTGGCGG
>JAODJX010000083.1:13497839-13524940 GCA_026776945.1 Isichthys henryi
TCACCAGGGGCCGGACAGTGCGAGCATCACCCCGGGGTGGTGGCGGGGGGGGGGCGGGGGCTGCACTTCAAGCACGGTTGATGATATGTGACAAGTGACTGTCTTGGTAAGCACACATGTACGAGCATTGGCCCTGTGATGGACTAGCATCGACCATCCAGCCTCGTGCTTCCTGTGCTGCTGGAAAGCAGATGTAAAAACATATGATAATATGACACTGAATATATTTAATGACAAGTGAAATGACAGCTTCCTATAAACAGCTTTATTGCAAAATTAATGTAGAATCATATACGAAAATCATACAAAACGAAGATTCTGAGAAAAAGCCTTTCAAATGTTGAACTATAGCAGTTCTGCATTAACAAGTCACTTTATGAACTTTTATCATATTAGCACCGTTGCCTCACATGTCTGGGAAGCGGGAACAAGTCTCCGCCTGGGTCACATGTGTGTGGAGTTTGCATGTTCTCCCCATGTCGCCGTGGGGTTTCCTCCGGGTACTTCAGTTTCCCCCTACAGTCCAAAAACATGCTGAGCTTAATTGGAGTTACCAAATTGCCTGTAGGTTCACATGTGTGAGTGACTGGTGCGTGACTGTGCCCTGTGATGGGTTGGCTCCCCATCCTAGCTTGTTCCCTGCCTTGTGCCCATAGGTGCGGTTGACTGGTGCGTGAGTGTGCCCTGTGATGGTTATGGTTGTTATTTTTATTATTATGCTATTCTTATTTTATTTTATTGTTACTTTACTCTTATTTATCCTTATATGGATAAAACAGCATTGGTATTTTGCTTTCCTCTTCATTGCATACTTCACAAAGCAGGAAGCAGATGGAAAAGCTTTTCACTACACAGTAGTACAGTGTATTGTATACATGACAAGCTAAACTTGAAACCAAGTGGAACAGATAATCTTTAATGCACAGATGGTAAGAAAGCTATCCTGGATATTGCTGTGGTCAGGTGACACACCAATCACTGTGTGAATCTCTACTGAGAGGAACAAGGACGCTAACTTAAAGGAAGCTGTCAATTTTCGTCTAATGACATTTAATAGCCGAGCATTTATGATAATTATCAAGAAAAAAATCTTTTTTAAACCGCATGAAGCAACCTTTGCCACTGGGCTTTGGTTTGATCTGTGTCACTGGAAATAACGCAGGAGTGAGGAATTAGAGATTCGTTTTCACAGGAAAATAAATTAATAAAGTGTAAATTAAAGGTGTTAGGAGAAATTACACATATTCTCTCTGTATCTTCCGTAGCAGACCCCCAGACACACGTCCATTGCCAGTCAGACGATGACCCTCCATTGAATTCATTCTCAGAAATTTAATTATACAAATACTGAGTTGGCAATTTGCCTTCCAAAAATATTAACCCGGGAAATGAAATATGAAAATGCAAATAATCAGTCACATATGCAACATTCTACATGATTCACATGATACAGATTCTACGAGATAAGATGAGCATCACACATCAAAATAAGAGTTTTGCATTCAGTGGGATTTGGGTTTAGACTGAGAGGAACCAAAACTCAGATCCAGGAGAGGAGAAGAATGTTAGAGGCTTCAGTCCATGTGCTGCTTGGGGGGGGGGGGGTAATATCCCACCCAAATAATGACTTACATTAACAAAATTATCATGAGGTAGAAAAAATGCTACCAGATCACAAGAGTGCAAGGACTATGATGTTATCTACCTAAGGGAATTATGAGCTCGAGACGAAATCTATTCTGCCAGCCCCCCCGCCCCCCACCCAACTGGGGCCTCCACCGTGTACATCTCGACACCTCATCCACTTCTCCATGCTTGAAGGATCCCACTAAACCCACGTCGCCTTCTCATTACCTCTGCCACATCCCCAGAAATGAGATGCAGCTCCTCAAATCAATACATGGTCAAGCAGCCAATAATGACTAATAAGAATTAGCCAGAGATTCACTGTGACAGCCAGTCTGAAGCTAGAAAGGCAATTAAAACAGAAAAGATACAGCGTTAAGTCTCACCTGTCTCCTGACCCTTAGGTCAAACCAAGGTCTTCGCCTTGTCTGCTATCACCATCGTCAGAATCCAATTTAAAAATGCATGTCTCAGGGCTGCTTCTGCTGTAATTGTGGATCTAGTGGGGAGGGATTGACCTCAGCCCCTCCCTGTGTGTTACAGAGATAACAAAAGGCAGAGAAGCAGCTCCTTTGTCTAGTATGGACTGCCTTCACCTTCAGCCCCCCAGGTCTGCATCATCCACCTTGGGCTCCAGCAGTCATTTCCAAAACTTCAGAGCTTCCCTTTGAAGTTAAGATTAGATAATAATCTGGGGGGGTGGGGGTGATTAAGATGCAATTAATAACATATAATTGCATTAATATTCACAACGAATACTGCGTCCTTCAGCCTATTATTAACATTACGTGAGTGAAGCAGTAATAAGACTAATTTAGTTAATATTTAATCATATTTATTAAATTACTTATGAAAAACAGCATTGGTATTCTTCAAAGTGAGGAATCTAAAATTAATGTTTCTTCTGTTGAAAACAAAGAGTTGTTCAATATTGCTGATGAATATCTTGCAGACTTATGTGTCTCAGGGTTTCATAAAACTCTTCCCCCTATTTCAGGGGTACAAGAGATGCTCACACACAGCCCTGTTTCTACTACATGACTCACACCTTGTGAAGTTCCCATTGGCAGAGTTCGGCCTAATTGTTCCGCTATAATGAAGTTTCTGCTTCGGAAGGAATACAGGGTAATGTGAAGAGGAAGGCCAGATCTTAATGAGGGCCTGCTCGCCGATCTGCCGACGTCCGCTTAATGTTAAGCCAATTAGCGGCTGCTCAAAGCAGGACTGCAGCCGGACGTCGGTGGCACACTCGCTTACTCACGCAGCCCCTTGTGGAATATCCGTGGATTTATATGCAAAGCAGAGGCAGAAGGAAGGTCCTTTCTCATTTGCATAGGAGAGCAGATTATGTGCCGGAGCTTGGCGGTGGTGGTGGTGGGGGAGGGGTACCTGAGGAAAAACCTGGGACCACTGATTTGAAGCCACTCAACATCTATTGCTTTGGACACCGCAGCTTGGTTAGCACTAGGCTAACATACCATAGTACAGCTTGGCTAAACCGCACTGACTCCCAACTGTTATGATCCGCTTCCATCTTGTCCCCGTTTGGCCAGCAGGGGTCGCCGGTCAACCCTCAGTCCCAGCTCTCATGTCTCAACCATCCACACCTGTCTCTAGCCTGTCAATCACGTTCAGTGTATATATGTGCCCACCCTCTCTGTGTTCCCCAGTTCGGCGACTGTCATTGTCACGGATATGTAGTGTGTTATTAAATAAAACCCATTTCTGTTCAGTTAAAAGCTGCATCTGGGTCATATCTTTCCCTTGATACGCAACACAAGTCACATTATCGCTCAGCCATTGTTGCACATTGTTATCTGGCTAACTAACTAAACACACTGCACGAAATTGACTTGGTGTGAATTGATTGCTGGGCAGTGCTGCCATTTGATGACATCTACAAAATGGAAAGAGAACAACTGTATCAGCTAAAATGATACAATATCTTTCAAACCTTATACAACGTATGACATTTGCTTCAGGTTACAAGGACGTGCTTTGAGTGTTTACAGAATATCGTGTAAGAACAAGACTGAAGATAGGCAAGTTCCACTAGATGAATAATGTTACTCAAACTATATGTTTCAAAAAGCATTTTGGAAGCTTGATGATTGGTTTACTTAAATAACATTAAGAGCCACAGGAAAATTTGGCGGCGTGTAGCAATTCTGAACTGCTATGCTAATCATATATAGGTAAGTAATTCTCTCAAACAGCACCTACATTGTTCATGTTTACTCCATAAATCTCTTTCCAACAGGAAGTGACACGAGGGTCTGAGGGTGGGGAGATTAAATGCAATTTCTTGGTTGGCCTCTAAGCTCAGTATTCCAAGCGTCATTTTTGATTATCGTTCTTTTAGAAAGAAATGAACTGTAAACACATATAAAGGTCTCCCTACCAACAGCCAGTCTACTTACAGAAACTTACGAAATAAACGATATAAGAAATGATGAATATGCTTTCAAGTAAGAATAAATGGTAAACGTTAACAACTGCTGCATGGCGGTCTGACCATTCAGGATTCTGCCCATATGTAGGACACATTTAACAAGCTCAAGTTCAGTCATTTGTAATGACTTACAATACAGTGTTTTATGAATGCTATTATGAAAACCAGAACAATTATATATAGGTGTAATGTTTAAAAGAATTTACTGACATTGCATTGCATTGATCCATCCATCTACCTCCCAACCATTAATTCTCTTTATTCTCATATTATGTATTATTTCTGTATGTTACTTTACATTATTTTGAGTAGGGGTACAAAAAAAGTCAGATGAGTGCAATATTAAAAATAATCCATGCATCCATGTCGCATAAGTGCCAATCCATTGTGTAGGGTTGTGGTCAGTGGGGAGATATGTCCTCAAAAATGACTCAAAGTTCTGAGAACTCATGACCCCGTATCTCGTAATCATTCGGTGGCTAGATGGGTGAATGGTTCTTGTTTTGAATGCTTAAAAACAGCCTGAGCCAATCAAAATACAAAGGTGAAATGGCTTATTTCATTATGTCCATAATAATCTTTGCCTAAACTACAGTCTAAATTAATTACAAAATTATTTGTAAAAACACTGTGTTCTCCCCAAACCAGTAAATGTGTCAAAATTGGTTCACTTCTTGCCACAGTTGTTTCTGCAAAACAAAACATCGTAAACGTTTTTTCAAACAAAGGGGGGCATGTTTTATTTCTTCAAATAAAAGATATATATTTATCTTCCCCTCTTCTCTCACTGGTTTAAACAAAACGGATGATTATGTTTATCTGATACAAAGACTTATTTTTATATGAAACACAAAGGCAAGCATGTTATAAACATACGATAAATAATGTGTCGACCAGACGTACTGGGACGGTGAGTTAAGGATTGCCTCAAGGGTGGCCAACACGACTTTAACAAACAGTGGGTTTCATTACTGAAACACTCAAACCAAACTGGGAAAAGTCCCTTAAAAATGAGACGTGGGTCTTTGTGATTCCAAACAAACCCACATGACATCTACACTACAGTAAGAAACAGGGTGATTTATTGATTATATGGCAACATCAACAAGCCACCCCCTGCACAACGGGGTCCTAAAAAATCTGGAACATCGTATGATTGTTCTGAGTTGGGGGCCCAATATGATGTGCTTTCATAGGGCCCAAAATCTCTAACAACACCTCTGTTCAGATCTATAACAATGAGTTTAAGTAAACATCATTATAAAATTCACAGGGAACCTGAAGCCTATTCCAAGAAGGACAGGAGATGGAGCATTTTCTGCTGAAATTAAGGTGAGAAAGACAAACTTATTTCGTTGGTCATCCTCTGTTTGGTCCTTGGTGCACTCTAGGATTTTATTAATCAAACAACAGCTTTAAGAAAGGTTTTATTCTGAGCCTTTGTTTTGGTGGCTAATCCACTTCATGTCTGTCTTACTTTCCAACTTCCCCTTAGTTGTGAATATTTACAGATCATGATGCAGAACAGGTTCGGGCAGAAGGGGGGCATGTAACTTCTACAAACAAACCTTCAAAATTTGCGGTCACTTTCAAAGTGTTTGAGGAGGGCCTAGTGTAGGGCATTGTCTCGTAGTTATTTGGCCAATCTTCATAAAGTATTTTGGTTCTGACATTCTCTATAAATTTCTTCCAACAAATTTTTGGAAACTGAGCATTTAGATGAGCAACATGAACGCAGTACATTGGAGTTCAACTCAATGGAGGAGAGGGTCGTCTCCCTTTGACTTCGAAATGGGGGATAGCTCTGACTGCTGTCTGTGCTTATGCACTGGACTCCATTGGTCTACTAGGGGACTTCATTGTTCACGTAGGTAACAGCAGTGAAACCTGGAAGGGTGTGATTGGTCGGAATGGCCTGCCCAATCTGATCCTGAGTGATGCTTTGTTATTGGACATCTGTGCTAACCACAGTTTGTCCATCACAAACACCATGTTTAAGCATAAGAATATTCATAAGTGCACCTGGCACCGGAGCCCACTAGCCCACAGTTCAATGATCGATTTTGTAATTGTATCGTTGGATCTGTGTCTGCATGTTTTGGACGTTTAGGTGAAGAGAGGAGCTGTGCTGTCAACTGGGTGGTGAGTTGGATCAGATGCCGGGGGAAGATGCTGGATAGACCTGGTAGACCTGAACACATAGTGACAAAATGTTGTTGGTGCCTGTCATGATGGCAATCCTCGACCCCGGTGGTGGACACCAGCAGTGATGGGAGCTGTCAAGCTGGAGAAGGAGGCCTTCTGAGCTTGATTAGTTTGTGGAGCACCTGAAGCAGCTAACATCTACCAAGTGGAATCCAGCTTTGGAAGTTGCTGAAGCAAAAACTCAGAAGTTTGGTGAGACCATGGAAAATGACTTTCGGTTGACCCCAAAAAGACTCTGGCAAAATAACAGGTGACTCAGGATGGGGTGGGAGGGCTTTGCCCATGCTGGTTAGAGCAGGGATGGAGCACTGTTGACCCCAAATTGGAGTACTGTCAGGCGGTGGAAGCAGTACTTCAAGAACCTCCTGAATCCCACTGACACGTCTTCCTAGGGCTGAAGTCACTGAAGTAGTGAAAAACTACACTCTTTGGTGGCAAGGTTCTGGAGCTGGATGAGATTTGCCCTGAGTTCCTGAAAGCTCGTGATATTGTTAGGCTGCCTTGGTTGACATGCCTTTTCAACATTGCATGGAAGATGGGGACAGTGGCTTTGGGTTGACAGACTGGGTCCCAATCTTTAAAAAAGGGGACCGGAGGATACGTTCCAACTTCAGGGGAATCACACTCCTCAGCTTCCATGGGAAGATCTATGTCTGGGTACTGAAGAGGAGGGTCTGTTGGTTGGACCTCGGATCCAGGAGTAACAAGACGGATTCCATCCTGGCAGAGGAACAGTGTATGGGATACGGGGGCTGTTATGGTTTTTAGGTCCTGGTTTGCATTGCCTGCACAAAGTCAGACTCGTTCCCAGTTGGCCTCTGACAGAGCTGCTCTTTTTCACTGATTCTGTTCTGTCTTTATGGACAGAATTTCCAGGTGTAGCCAAGGGGCAGAGAGGGTGCAGTTTGGTGCCCTCTCATGGTGGGGATGAGTTACTGCATTAAGTGGAGGAGTTAAAGAAGTCCTGAGGGAATAGGGGAGCGATATGGGAGTGAGAGATCGACAGGCAGCATCAGTAGTTATGAGGACACTGTACCTTCCTGTTTGGGTAAAGTGAGAGCTGACGGGGGCGGGGGCGGGGGGATAGACTGAATTAGCAGACAAACAAACAAACAAATAAAAAGGGATGTCAGTAAATACATAACCATATCTCTTTCTAAAGCCTGAATTATAATTCTGCATCAAGCCCACGCCATGACCCCCACAAGTGGTGTATTATGTCATGAGCATTTATACTTCTGAGTCGGTGTGTTCGTGTCGCTCAGCAATTACACCGTTAAAATGCTAGATGATACATAGTTCTGGATATTGCATTTTTGTCTTCTCACTTTGCAATATATTGAACCGTTGAATCATGTAATTGAAACAGAAAAACACAAACATTTAACAACGCATCCATTTACATCTGGTTACATTTTTGCTGCTCCAAACTTCCCATAGTTGAACTTGGAAAAATGTCACACCACTACAAAGTCACTTTTTATGCATCTTCTAAAGTTCGTGTCTGCACTACCGTTTACTTTCTTTATAGTCTCGTAAAGTGCAAATAAACTTATCAGTGTAAGTGAAATCAGCGCTGTCATCCTGAGTGTTTTGTGTACCTGTTGTTACGATGCCTAGGGTGGGTTATTTAATGCTAGATATAAATAGCGCTTCAGGTTCAATCAGCGATATAAGTACACCTGGGATGTACGCTTTCTTTGCTCCCCCCAAAAAATGAATGCTACCAAGTTCTTGTGATCTACATGAACTGTGATGTAAAGTTACACATCTGGGGAGGTGTACGTCAAGCTTCGACTTAGGGTTTGGTGTAGGGTCCACGGCTACAGTTGTACTTATGGCATCGATTCAACACAAATGTATACATCAGACTTAAGTCGGCTAGCTAATTCATTAGGCATTCAACTGGCCTGCCATCCTCTGCAGGGAACAGCTTTACATACCCCTTCAATTGAGTTCTGGATTGACTAGTTGGGGTCACAGATGGGTGGAAATTGTATGTAGTGTTAGGATTGTGTGTCTAGATTGTGTTTTACAGACAATCTTGCAGCTTAGATAACGTCAGACATCATTGATCTGTGTTTGACCATCATACAGTTTGAGTGCCTTGCAAATTATCACAGTTTCAACAAACACCAAAATGGGAGGGGGGCGCGAGGAAATGGACTTTAAATAGAGGAGAAACCTGGGAAAAGGGGGAATGTTAGTAGGTATGCCAACCCCCTGCCCCCCCAGTTCAGTAGTATATACATACTGGTGGGGGGGGGGGGTGCCCATTTTGCCCAAACTAATTAATGTGAACCTGTGTGTGAGCTCTAAAGGTAATGAATTCCCCCCTCTTTAACCTTTGAGCATCTGCCCCTCAAAAAGTGTCTGCACAGCCCTGAGATTACAGAAGATGACCAGCTATAAATGACCTGGCCAACCTCCCATGCAGGGCATCATGCATGCTGTCGCTTGAAAAGTGTCTTGCCTCCTCATCCAGTTCAGACAGTGTTGCCGACTACTTTCATTAGAAAGTAGCTAAAGACTGCTCGAAAAGTCTCTAGATGACGCATGCGCATTTGTGACGTCATCGCATCGTATTTGCATTCTGCCTAGTGTCGGATGGTGTAAGATCCTTGCATCTGTTTACTTCTTTCCTACTCTGTGTGCTCACGTGCACTGTTTTATAAAACAGTATTATCAATAAAGCCGTTCTCATTTATATTTACTTCTGTTTCTGTTGTCAGCTAAGAATTTTCCAAAAAAGATTATCCACTAGATTTGTCTTCATTATTTTTGAAGCAGCGCTGGGAGTGACCTACAGTGACATGCACAGGAGCAGCTCCAGAAACTCGTTTTCCCACAATCCCCCGCAGCGGTTTCAGTCATAAGCAAAGGGCGATAATTGCAATGGCAGGACGCGATCGTGTGGTGAATTTGCTTAGGCAACTCGAGAGAGCTGCGTAAGTTGAATTGCATTAAATCATTCTTTTTCTTTACAAGTTCCCTGCTGTATTGTAAGATATGTAAACTGGAATAGAAAACTCAGCAGTGAAAGGACAGCGTAGTTACTGCATTCTGTAAATTTCGGTTTGTAGCCTGTTTGTTTTTCTTGCTTTCTTTCCTAGGTGTAGATGTCCTGCTCATTCACAGACATACCATCAAGGTAGCAGTTATGCACATCATTTTTTTTGGGAAATGTCGCTGTTATAATGGTTGAGCTGCATTCGCGAATTTAAGTATTCCTGCAGTTATTGTTACCTGGCTAGACGCTGATTTTAAGTTGTTTTGTAGTTTCTGCTCATGGGTCGGGAAGCCGAACAACCGATTATGCTTTTGAGGTACCGTTCCGAAGCGCCCTCCACCTGCTCAGCCCGTATGGAAATGTACAAGATCCACAACTTTCCTCCGTGTCTTTCAGATGGCGAGCTCAAACATTAGATATGGAGAAGGTGTTACTAGAGAAATTGGCATGGTAATGGTTGTCTGTTATATGTGTTTCAATGCAGTAATTTGAAATAAAGAGCGTAATATATTCAGGGATTGCCAACTGCCTAGCATCTGACGTGACACACTATGCTTTCGGGCTCTCATGCTCATGCAAGAAATCTTACAGCAAATAAGCAAATAAATATTATTCCATTATAAAACTAAAATTAGCTGCATCAAAAGCGCTGGGGTAGTTTACAAACCCTACAGACTATTTACAAGTTAATAAAACTGTCACATGCGTGTAAATGAGTTTGCAGACTGTGACACTGTATATCTTATTTCATGCACTAAAATGTCCTTGAAAGAATAATTGTAACAGAAGTTATACGTTTCATAAGAAAAGTTATACTTTTGTTTTTTATTTTCACTGTTTTATTTACTGTAAATGGAGTGCAGGACCTACGGAATCTGGGAGCGCGGAATGTGTGTCTGATGACGGACAGGACTGTGTCCCGCCTCCCTCCTTTCACAGCGGTGCTGGACTCACTGGCCAAACATGACGTCACTTTCAGGTGCTACGACCGAGTGCGGGTGGAGCCCACAGATTCCAGGTCAGCACCATCATCTCCACCTCTCTCTTACACCCCCGTGTCTGTCAGGCCAAAGCTCTGCGGTCACCCTGCACTCCTGCATGCAGCTTCAGGGACGCCATCGACTTTGCAAAGCGTGGAGACTTCGATGCGTATGTGGCGGTGGGCGGAGGCTCTGTGATTGACACCTGCAAGGCAGCCAATCTGTATGCCTGTCACCCCGAGGCAGACTTCCTGGACTTTGTGAATGCTCCAATCGGCAAGGGTCAGCCGGTAACACGGACCCTTAACCCTCTAATAGCAGGTAAATCAAGGAAAATGGCTGCCCAGGCTGGGATAGTCATCCAACTGTGTCGGTTGGACTGTTGATGGGGATTTTGGGGACAGCAGGTTGCACTCAATGGTAAAGTCAACAAGATCTTAGTATCTCTTTAGAGAAGGGACAAAATACAGTTTATCACTTATTTGCTTTTGAGAACATACTTGTTTCTGTGTGTTGCCATTATAATTTATGTTGAATTATATCTTATTTGCATAATCTTTGTGTTTTTTTGCCTTTGTATTCATAGTACCTACAACTGCCGGAACAGGAAGTGAGACCACCGGTGTGGCAATTTTTGACTACGAGCCTTTAAAAGCTAAAACTGGTAAACAGAAAATCCTGTATTTCTGTGGTCTCACATATTAGGGGTTATATGGTTTATGTAAGGTACACTTTCAGCTGGCCTGAAAAGCTGTTTTTGAGTTTCGGCCTGATATCAGAGTCTGGCCTTATTTGATGCTTTACCATTTCATTTCACAACGCTTGCGCCACACCGGGGAGCCTTAACAAGGCAGCTAAACGTCGCGACATGTTCCTTATACTGAAGAGACTGGGAATTTTAAATGTCACCCACTCACATTTTCAGACTCTTCATGAAACTCTGATAATTAAGCTTTAACCTCGCTGCTTTACACTGTCTACCGATTTGCCGCTATAAGCAATATGAATATTAATTTTGTTGTACTTGCATGTTATTGACTGCCTGTAATCTATAGAATGTATATATCTGTGTATGTGTATTGTGTGTATGTTCAGGCATAGCTAGCCGAGCCCTGAAGCCGACGTTAGGGATGGTAGATCCCCTCCACACACTGCACATGCCTGAGCGAGTGGCCGCCAACAGTGGGTTTGACGTGCTGTGGTACGTGTTACCTTAGCCTCCCTGTAGCTAATTTGTGGTAGCTTCCCACTTCAGTATCTCTTTTCTCTCCTTCATACTTTAGCTTTATGAGTTTCATGCAGATGTATGTAGCTCTTGCAGGTGTCATCTTACATCAGTGGTTCTCAACCTTTTTTACCATCCCAGCTGAGTCGCAATCCTACATCAGGTACAGGTTTAAATTAACGCTATGGTCAAGCGCGCAGTGAGTGCGCCAATCAACGCACCAATATGATTGGATGTGCCAGTGAATTTTAAAGTAAGCATCTGTGGTTTGGCTTCTTGGATTGGTTGAGTGTTCACTAGTTTTGCATTTGCAGACCTAAGACCCATTTATGTAGGTTAATTGTAGGATTGGGGCTGGGAAATCTGATCGTTTTAAAATGCTTACACTTCCAGTTCTGCCTCGTGACCATTTCAGAACTTGCCGCTGCCGCCCAAATTTGGGTTGCAACCCATGGGTTGAGAATCGCTGATCTACATCATGGGTAGGCAACCGTTATCCTGGAGTGGTGGTATCTAGCAGGTTTTCTATCCTACCTGATCAGTTACTGTCTGCCTGACATCAGGTGTGGTTCATCAGAGACCAGGTAGAATACAAATCCTGCCGGACACCAGGACTCCCGGATCAGGGTTGCCTACCCCTGATCTACATCCATAGCTAACAGTTAAATACACAAACCTGAGTTGAAATTTTTAACTGCAGAAACATGCCATGTCTTTCTGCAGAAAGGGAGCGCTTAGTTTTCTCTATAAGTAGTAGCCCGTCTGAATGGGGTGACTCAGCTGACGTCGTGCCCTCTTCCTCAGCCATGCTCTGGAGTCCTACACCGCTCTTCCCTACAGCCAGCGTAAGCCCTGTCCTACCAACCCCATCAACCGCCCCGCCTACCAGGGCAGCAACCCAATCAGTGATGTGTGGTCCCGTCACGCCCTGCACGTAGTGGCTAAGTACATGAAACGGTAGGTCCTGCGTCTGTCCTGCAGCCCTAATAATGCTTGCCAATAGTATAGTTAATATGGCAGCCATTTATCTGACTGCCGATTGGGTGGAGTAAGGTCAGCTGACTGACATGTCTCAGTTCCTGATCTCTGGTGGTGCTTTTCCTTCCTTGTTCACCTCTGACCCCTCTGATGTCTTCCACGTTTCCCCAGAGCTGTGAGGGATCCTGGAGACGTGGAAGCGAGGTCCAGCATGCACCTTGCCAGCGTGTTTGCCGGGATTGGATTTGGAAATGCCGGCGTTCATTTGTGGTAAATCTGTACACTCTGTCCTCAATTTAAACTGCACCTCATAATAAAATAATGAGTAACACCTTGTTCTCTGTGATATAGCCATGGAATGTCCTACCCCATCGCAGGCAATGTGAAAACCTTCAGGGCAAAGGATTATGATGTGGATCACCCTATAGTGGTATGACTTCCTGTTTTTCTCTTTTTCTGCTGTTTGTTTTTCTCTTTCCGCTATTCTTGGGATGTGACGGCATAGCAGTAATGGCAGAACATATTCAGAGTACAAAGAAAAAGTCGGAAAGGCAGTAAGTAAAAGTTTTAAAGCAAAAATCTTTTGAAAGATATGCCGTTTTTTTGTAAGTAAACTGGGCAGTAATGAGTTCTAGATCAGCACCACAGCCATGACTGACTGACGCTGTCCTGTCGTGGAAATACAAACGCCACTGTTTAGCGACAACTTAAATAAACCTGATGTGGCTGGGCGACTGAGCAAGAAGGCAACTTGCTGTATTATGTGCAGTTAAAATGAAAGAAAACGGAGTTCCCGAGTGCCATTTACATTTCATTCTTTATTCCTTCGTCTTAAAATCTTCCATGTCCGGCTTAAAAAATTCTCATGAAATACGATTGCTGTAAAAATTGTGGCAACTGCAACGGCGGACAACAAATAAACATCTTCCGTACTCACCCCTGCTAACCACTATACCAGTGAACAGGTCGTGGTCCTGTCACTATTGTGACCTTTTACCAGCTACTCCTGTGACATTTACCGTATAACACCAAAAACAAGTGACGCACACAAAAGACAACACAATTAAAACACACGTCACTTTTTCAAGTATTTACTATGAAATGCCAGTTATGTCTGCCAATTGTAAAAACTCCATCTGCATTCTCAGGTTCCAATTCTAATTTAATAAAACCTCTCAATGGAAGCAACACTTTCAAGTTGAAACTCAACCTAGCGGGCGATGTGTGTGGTCTGTTCACGAGTGACCTAAAACATTACGTCCTGTGCTTTTATTTCAAGCCGACTGCAACTTGAACTACGAATATTAATAAAGAGAAAATGATGCCTGACTTGCTTTTTTCCCAAATGTGCCGACTGGGTGCGTATTCATTCATGCATCCTTTGGGCTGCGTAAACAGAACAAAATGTCCTCTTTTGTCACACACAGCTTAGCCTACCTGAGCATTCACAACATCCTTTGGTCAAACAAATACAGCCTTTTAAAAACGTTTTCTGAATCCATTCGTAAAGTATTCTGAATACGGTACTAATGTTGCCAACTTTGGTCAGCTGCCCGCCGTGAGATTTTCAATTTGAGATAAGTCTGCGCGCTCGTTTTTCATGCATGTAACAGTTTAATTACCTTGTAAATAGTCTGTAGGGTTTGCAAACCCCAAGGCTTCTGACATAGCTAATTTTAGGTTTATAACGGAATATAAATTTGCTGTAAGATTTCTTGCGCGACCAAGAGAGTCTGGCAGAGTGTGGGTTATGCTAGATGTGTGAGTTGGCAACCCTGAATCACTTTATATGTACTGTAACAGAATATATCACTGAATATATTTAGGGCAGTGTATTCAACCATTACTCCTTTTTCCAAAGTATATTGCCCAGCTGTGTCTTTACACTATCACAAGGGGGCAGTCTCGCACCGGTTCTTTTGCCCCGTTGTTTTGTCTCATGCTACTCCCTCAGCCCCACGGCCTTTCAGTTGTGTTGACTTCCCCTGCGGTCTTTGCCTTCACTGGACCCATGTGTCCAGAGCGCCACCTTGAGGCGGCAGAGATATTAGGTGAGATTTGAATACCGGTGAGCCTGAAGCAGAACTCTGTGGGGGGGGAAAAGCAGAGCGTGACCTGGCGTCTTTGTAGGGGCTGACGTGCGGCGTGTCAAGCGCGAGGATGCCGGATCGGTGCTGGCAGATACCCTGAGGGACATCCTGCAGGACCTGCAGGTGGAAGATGGTCTGGGGGCCATTGGCTACACCCGAGCTGATATCCCTGCACTTGTGAAGGGCACCATACCACAGGTGGGTGGCCTGTCTGAGTCCACTGCCACCCCTTGGCATGCAGTAAGGGAAATGTTTCTAAGGTCACACTGAGGTCACACACATCTGTGTCTGAGAGGGTCGTGTCATTGCAGGAGAGGGTCACCAAACTTGCCCCCCGGACTCACACAGAAGACGATCTGACCCAGCTGTTCGAGGCCTCGCTGAAGCTCTACTGAGAACAAGGCCTCCTTTCACTTTGCGTTTCTCCCTCCCCATGTTCTTTACCACGGTGTTCTCACCAAGATCATAACTTGTCGCTCTCTTGCTATTGCTCATCACCTTAAGTACATCGTATTCCGATCACAAGTCTGTAACACGAGCAGCAATGCTGGTAGTGTACGTTGTGTTTATGTTGCTATGGGGATTTGGCTGAGGACGTGTGACGCGTTTTATTTTTGAACGTCTTCCCTGTCTCAGCTATTTCGCCAGTTCTTGTGATTAGAAACTTCTTTCCCGCTATGAACTTTGTCACGTCAGCTGGGGAGGCTTCCTGCAGATTCCTCCATTCTTCTGGATTTAATGGAGGATATTTTTTTTCAGAGTTAAAGTGAGGAGAGAAATAACACGTGTCCTGCATTATGGGCTATAGGCAGACCTGGCTTGCTGATTGTGCACGCTGCATACTGCACGCTGCATACTGCACGCTGCACACTGCACAGTCACAGGCCTCATCGGAGCCTCTCCTATTCCAGCCAAACACATCTGTGTCTGTGACAGCAGAGAAACACAACTACATGTGTAATTTTTTAATTTCAGGACCTTTAATCATACTTTTTTTTGTTCAAGTAATTTTATTTAACTTCAATAAATGCACATTGTTCATAGAGGCAGACTGATTCATGCATCTTTTCCTCTATCTGATTATGAAGGGACCTTGGCTTTATTTTAAAAATATGAAATAATTTTTAAATTCAACCATCTTTTTAATACAGATGCTGCTGGCGAAGTTCCGCAGAGGTTTATTGCATTCTAAAAATAAACCAGGAACTTTGTACTGAGTTCCAGTACAGATCAATTATGTAAAGAGGGGCTTAGGCTGTTGAGTGCCTTACTGCCCTTAAACGGCTTAGCTTTCAGTCATTCGGATGTTGGGAGAGACGGCTGACTGCTGCGAAGCTGTGATTCCTTGGACCTGATTTTTGGAGTCCCGTCCATCTGAAGGATCTTCTCTGATCAGCCTTGTAGGCATTCAGCTTTCACTGAGATACGTTCAAACTCCTGCCAGCTACATGCTACATACACTGTTATGGGTACATCTGGTTGGAAAAAAAAAAGGCTAAATGTTTTGCATTTCATTGGTTTGTGTGACTCGATATCTCGAGGTTGTGAGGATGTTTCGATCGTGAGTGTAGATGTGCTCTATAGTGTGGAAAATGCCCTGACCAGTTGGGTCTTGTGTTCCATGCTGACTACGTCTGGTTTGTGGCTTTCATATGCTTTTTTAAACATAGATTTGAGTGCAAATGTTCCAAAGAAGGAAAATGAAATGGATTACGAGAGACGTGACCCACTGAAGCTTAATAGATAGGTGGAAGGTAGCTGTTACAGCCTGTCTAGCGCTGTCTAGCCCAGTGTTTCCAGTCCATGTTTTTTCACCTTCCAGCTCTCAACACACCTTTGGCAGGTGTTTAGTGTTCTTGATTGGCTGAGAGGGAGCAAAAATGTGGACTGTCTAGGGGGTTCCTGGGGACTTGGTTGGGAAGCACTGGCCTAATTTGTCAGTACTGCCCTTGTGTTTGCGGAACATGGACTGCGGGGTCCTGGAATATCATCCATTTAATTCAGACATAACTATATACGATCTAATATATAGTTTATTAAATCTGGATGTACTGTACCTGTCTCTCGTTATTAAAATGTTACTGGTTATTAGTTTTTGTTAAAAGCAACTGTGCATAACTCAATATAAAAAAGACTTAATAATTCATTTATCAATTTTGAACTTGGCATATAGAATTTATTGGCAGGTAAATCTATTTTGAAAGTCAAACTAATTCAAATTGGAAAGAAGCGGTGCTGCATTATGGAGCGACTGATCTGGTGTCTATTAAGGTAGCATAAGACATGAATGAGTCATGGAGGTGTAGAATCAAGATACTTCGGCCACTGTGGTAATGATTGCGTGATGCTGCCATTTTTCGTCAGTGGCGCTCACATTCCCTACATTACGGTATTAGACATCGCGGAGATCAAAACCGCACCGAAGGTGTTACCGTGCGGCATGTTCATCGCAAAGAGTAGGCTATCTGCGTCTTGTTAGAGGTATTTGCAGCATTTGGAAACGCTTCTGTCGCGAAGAAATATTTGCAGATTTAAAACCAAGAAAGGCAACCGGGAGAACGTTTACTTTTAGATTGCTTGTATAAATATAACCACCAGTATAGTTTGGCACATGTGTGAAACTATTACGCTTTGGATAAAACGCTCTACTAAGCTGTAATATAAATAACTGCAACAATTTCCTTCGCCCTGTAGATGGCGGTAGTAGCCAACTACAGACCACACTGGCCGGATGAGTTGGAGCGGTGTCAAGGAGAGGTGGTCCGTGTTCTGTTGAAAAGCGACGAGAGCTGGTGGTTTGGATGCCTGCAAAGTGGGCGGGCTGGAGAGGTATGTCCTTGTAGCGGGTGTCATGAGCCTCATATAAGCCCCGTTAGAATGGCGGAACCCTATAAACGGAGATGATAGTGCAAAGCAATCCCGGTTCAGTCCATTATAATCCCTCGAACTTTTCCACAACGTGTCCACAACTGGTTTATTTATAGTTATTAGATATTAGATCACCATTTTAGGATAGGGTGGGTTCAGGTATGATGGCACATTTTATTATTATTTATTATTATTATTATTATTGTTGTTGTTGGCAGAACAATGAAACAGTAAGGGGCGCATGTCCTGCACGGAATTTGGGACGTGCTGGGATGTTGTTGATGCCAGTCCCGAGTGAGTGGACAGAACTAAAGCAACAGGCTGTAATAATTATTTTAAAGACAAACGTATCCATTAGTGTGACCGAAAGTAAAAAAAACAGGAGTTCTCATTCTTTAGTCCAGATTAAGATTATTTAAGGATTATATTCTGAAATTATCCAAATCAGTCCCAGTAGAAACTCTGTTACAGTATTATTAGTGAAGGTACACACGAAGTACCTTTGGATTAATTAGCTAATCCACTAAATAGCTGATCAGCATCCCCAGCCTATGACATCAAGCGATGTCTCAGCCTTAAATGCACAGGCTCCCTCATTGACCGGGACGAGGCTTTCTCTCCAGTGCTCTCATTCACAATTTCCCAGCTGGGGTAAATGACTGCATATCTGTCCCGTTTCACCTCCTCCTTGGTGACCCAATGGATACACGCCCAGGCGCCTGAGCCGGGGGGTATCTGTTTCAGGTAGCCACTGAGAGCGATGTCCACCGGTCATGAGGCTTTGCCCAGGGTTCATTCAGCTTTTTTCACCGCCTCTTCTTCGGGGTTCAGAGGAAGAGCAACCCTCAGGGGATCCTCAGAGCAGCTGAAAACGAGGCATCCGAGTTCGTCTGACAAGGCTGTCGACAGCTAATGAAAAGTAGGTGGTAGGACGCAGAGAAATGGGCGGCTACCAACTGTGATCCAGGGGGCTGATTGGTTGAACAGTGTTGTCAGTTACTCACTAGGTACAGTCAATTAGTAATTCTGGCTACATCACCAGCAGTACCGTAATTAGATTAAGAAAGATTAAGATGTGCATATATGTTTAACATTTCATTATTAGTGATGGAGATCTCTGCGGACACTGCGGGTTCGGTTCTTTAGGAAAAGCTCATTCTGCCAGTGATTAATTTAATCCAGGGTTCAGAAATAAGCCCGATTGTTAGAATTACTTTTGAGCATAAGCAATTCTACACTATATTTCTTTTCTCAAGCCCGCCAACCAAAAAATACCATTTTAAATCCAATTAGCGAATTTGTCCTGTATTTCTTGAGAGCTAAGTCGCCCCCTATCGTCAAATCCTAGAATCTGCTTGTGAGAAGATCTGGATGAAATTGTTTAAATTATAAATGTTCATTAACTCATGGAGTAAATATTTAATTTTAGTCCTTTTTAATGTTTAAGTATCAATATACATTTTTTTACATTGTCAAATGTGCATTTTCTATGCAAATATAATTTATACTAAATGACATTAAAATTAATTTCTTTGAGAATTACATGCATCCTTTTCGAAGTAGAGAGGGAATTGTAGTGCTAGGAGAAATGATACGAGGAGACCGTCTTGGTTGTTGGTTATTAATTTGCAGACATTGGTACATTCTTGTGACTGGTGTGTCTGACCTCTTTCTACAATATGCTTATCAGGACAATTGTTTCATCACTGACGTCTGGAGATAAAAATCACACGCATGTATGCACATGTGAGCAAGTAAAGAATCTGATGTCACAGAAGGAAGTAACCGGTTCGTCTTTTATTAGCAAGACTGGAATGCAATCGGGCACATAGATGCTTTCATATTAAATCTACAACCCCCTGGAAATCAGTTCCCCTCTTAATATACAATGTATTTAAGTTCCAGGTGGCAAAATATTAATCTGTGAAATTCACACACTTTGACAATGGGTGGCTCAGTGGGTAGCACTGCGTGAAACGTATTCAAAGAAGAAACATATTCAAGCAGACCACAGTGGCGTTCAGCAAGGCTTAACTTTTCCTCTTTCAGTGCATTTCCGCAAAATAAAATGCTACCACAGTCCTCAATCTTCGCTGCGTAATTATATTGAATGATCGCTGTCAGGCACGGAGCATAAATACAAACGCTGATTTCAAGATGCTTTCTGTGGACGATATGTTACTTCTCTATCCTCTCTCACGTGTGCGGAAACGTGCGTCATTCGCTCTCCCGGTGACTACCTGAGAATGCGCCCGTTGGCCACTAGGGGACGCCGTCACGCCGTTTTTAGGGCCTTTCCCTGCAGTCGCGTGACTAATTGCACCGGAACGCGCAGAATAAACTTTTTCGGCGTTTCCTGCCTTGCCTGGAATTTGTCAGTATGTCTAATGGGATATATGGTGTCGGCTGTCAGAGAAGACCACCGATCGTGCATGCTCGTCTTTAGCTGAACTGATATATCCCTCTGTTATCGATTTTTTGCCAAGTGGAGTTCATCGGTTTCATAAGCCTACCAAAGTGAAAGATGTAAGTTGAGTTCGAGCTTCTTTGCCAGTTTGCGGCGGCAAGTAGTAAATCGGATGTGTAATTCTGGCTTTCTTCCATATCTACACTGAAATATATTTTTGTATGGTTGGTTGTTGAAAGTGTTGCTGACGCTGGAAAGTATTCAGCGTAAGTCAGTAACTTTCTCTTCATGCCAACATCTAAGATAATACCAATCTTATAAAGAATGACTGAACTTTAATCATAATTGGTAATAAAGGAGTTTTGTTACGAAATGTCGCTTGTATCGTTTGTTGACCTATCATTTGTCCCCGAACTGTAGTTTATTGTCTCGTATATTTCGTTATGTCTGAAAGTTTCTTTTGGTTCCTGAACAAATCTACTTTCACTTATGGTCATTCTTTATTTTTATCTTTTAATTTCAGAGCAACTGACTACGTTCGCAGAGCTGACTGCAAAAGTAGCAGTGTGTCGCTTTACAGGCGTGCTCGTTATAACTTCACTTTGTCAGCATGCAAATTTTGCTTAGCGTTTAACATATGTTTCCTCTCAGGAGAAAACAAGGCTTAACATTGGTCGTGAACTAAACCAGTTTGAAAATTTGCTTTCTTGAACTCGCAGAATAGCCGATGAAAGCCTCTCTTGTTCATCCATTCGCCTGTTTTCCTTTACTGTAAAATTCAACAATGTCATCACTGTCTGTGCCATCTGGGGGCAGCGACAGTATTTATCTTTTTTTTCTTTTTTTAAAAAAATCAGATCTTATCAATTTCATGAAACCTATTAAATGAAATATTAAGCCTACACAAGAACAATCAATCTTACGTTAAAATCATATTAATTTTTGCTAATTCTGGATTTTTAATTATCTGTATCGTCCGTGTTATTTTTTTTTTTTTGAGCTATAGATAAATGCGAGGACTGAGAAGTTATGCATATTTATTGCTTAGTTTATAGCTTTTGTACAACATGTTGTGATGACACTTACCTTGACGTCACAGAGAGTTTTGATTGGCCCATGTTCTTGGAAGAGTCTTACGTGGGATTTTGGGCAGGCTGGAACAAGACTGCACAAGACTCCACTTGATCTTTAATTGTGTGTGTTATTCGCACACTGGCAGAGCCGGAAGCGGCAGTTCCAGTGCCGAGTGTCTTTCCAGTTGTTGTGAAATGGCTCCCGGTGAAAATTTCAGGTTGTGCCTGGTGGGGATGTCAGTCTCGAGCACTGAGAAGAGGCAGGTGTATCTGCACTTGTTAACAGGAGGTTGAGGGTTCAAGTCCTTGAGCAAGGTGTGCCTCGTGAATCCATTCATTGTTAATGACCACTTACTCAGTCCAGCTCATGGGTATTCGGAGTCTCTTCAAGATGGCGCAGACTCAAAGATGCGGTACGCTGGACAGGAACATGCACAACATTTCAGAACTATCAGCATGATGTTTTGGGTTTGTGGCTGGAAACTGGAATTCAAACAGCCTCCATGTAGAAGTTGCCTGCAACTCTAGACATAAACAAATGTAATGTGTCTCAAAGCCAGTCCTGTAGCTCTTGGATTAAATTTTGTATTCTACTGGCCCCCCAGAAATTTTTATACAATTACCTCAATAAAGAAATTAAGAGCAGATTTTCTGCAAAAACCAGTTGGACTGTCGTGGGGCGCTGCTTGTAATTTTTTTCGATTTCCGTCTTCCTAGGCATGAAAGAACCAGTCTTCTGGCAAATCTGGGACCAGCTGGGACTCGGATCTGAGGAGCTGCCCGCAGGTGGGAGCCTGACTTACTGAGGGACTCGTCCTCATGGAGGGACAGGCGACCTGGCCTGACGTCAGCATCCCCTGCCACAACGAGCAGAGGGACAAGAAGAAACGCTACACCGTGAGTAAGCTGTATGGGAGCGTTCAGTCTGAGTACTTGGAGTACAGTGAATACTACACCAGAGCTGACTTGTACAGTAACTGTTTGGTTTAGGTGTACTATTATAGTGTGTAGTGTATATGCCAGTCAGTGATCTAGGCAGGTTTCACCACCAGTGTCGTCCCCCCCCCTCCGGGTGCCAGTAGTTCGCTAAGTCAGCACTTGCTCAGAAGATAGAGAGCCACTTGTGTCACCTAATGGTTTGGCTAGTACTGCAGACAGTGACCACAAAGTATTCTTTCTGAACTTATCTCATCGCACTGATTCTGTAATGTTACTCTTCCATGTCCTCACACTTAGTAACCAATGTGCATCGAAGCTTCGTATAACTTGCATGGAAGAGTTAAAGCCTGTCGTGCTATTTTGTCCACAAAACTCAACTTTGTTCTGATTTATTTTTTTTTTCTAGGTTTACAAAGTGATGGTCAGAGTAGGACGGAGGGAATGGTTTGTGTTCAGGAGATACACGGAGTTTGACAAACTTTATAACACGGTAGGTAACAGAATGTTTTCATTGCTTATCCGGACATTGCCCCCCCAGTAGCTTATACAGTGAAACACTTACCTTGTTATATGTTGCCTTGTTTCACCAGGAATTTAGACAGAAATCGTCCACCTCTTAGATCACCATACATATACTGATGCTTTGTGGGCTCATTGAAGCTAAAGTATCTTAACACTATGCAAATTCAGGTTCCTTTGACTGTGCTCTCAGACTCCACTCAAGAATATGGGAGCCTAATACTGACCAGCAATCTGCAGACAGATCTCTGCAGCACACATGATCCCCCTGATATCGCAAAACTTCTCTCTGGAGTATTCATTTGACGTATATTGGAGAACTAGTTTCATTTAATCTCCCTTTTCTTACTGATCCCAGTTCAGATACTGCAGGGCAGACACTTGGGTAATGAGGTGAGACACCCCGATTGTCTCCCCGAGGCTATGAGAGGCTGAGCTCCCCCCGGCCCCCTCCCACACCCTGTACTCTCTCTTTCCAGTTGCGGAAGCAGTTTCCCGCGCTAAACCTGAGGATCCCAGCCAAGAGGATATTTGGGGACAATTTTGATCCTGGTATGTATTCTGGCCATATAAATATTATAGAATAGTCAGATCCAGTGCAGTGGTGAAGCAGGAGACACTGAAATGACCAGAGGGCAGCCATGTAGAGCAGCCATGTAGAGCAGCCAGGTAGGGCAGCCAGATAGGGCAGCCAGGTAGGGCAGTCAGATAGGGCAGTCAGGTAGAGGGCAGAAGCAACTTTCTAGTTCCAGAGATGTCTGTCAACTTATCCAGCAGTGCCTCATAAATCGGAGGATGACATCAAGTGACCTTTAATAAGAATGGGGAAGCATTAAGTGGTGTAAAGTGCACTGTTAGGACAGTTCGTAACAGGTTCCTACTGTCCAAGCAAGACTGAAGTCCCATAAAGCAGGGAAGAAGCCCTTCATTAATGTGAAACGGAGAAGAGCTAGGCTGCAGTTTGCAGAAAATAAAAAATATAATTTACATAAATTGAGAAATGAGTGAATCTGAAAATTTTGCTGTGGTCTCAATTTTTTTCAGAGCTGTACATTTATTTATTTATGTATTATTATTATTATTATTATTATTTGACTGGATCTATTCAGTAATTTTACATCCAAAATAGTTTCTTGTATGTTAATCTATTTTAATCGTATGATATAAGTGCGTGTGGTAACCTGTTTAATCTAGATGTAAGGGATTAGATGTATTGTTGCCGATGTCCTTTGACAGAGTTTATAAAGCAGAGGAGGAATGGACTCCATGAATTCATTCAGAGTATCGTCTCACGCCCTCAGCTCTGTACCCAGTGAGTATCTTGAAGACCCAAAGCTCTCACTCGCACGACGTGGCATGTAAACCGTGCACTGAATTGACAATGAACACTGTGTACAAGCCTTTAATTAAACCGGCACTCAAAACAAACATCACTTGCTGTAATTATACTGTAATACTATAGTGGGTAGAATTTTGTGTCATTTGGTCATGTGACCCGCCCTGGGAGCTCGGGTGTACCTGTGGTGTGATGGTTCACCTCCTGTTTCAAGCCCGGAAGTCAGAGCCTTCCTCCAGATGGATAAACCCAAAAACTTCTCCGATGGCTCTGAGGATGATGATGATAAGGTACGGCATGCTAACCTTCAGGTGGTTCTCTTGAAGCCTTGGAGATATCACATTGAGCTGGGCTGCCATGTGTCTTACAGAGTAGCTCCCCCAGAGATGTCAATCTGGGTCCCTCCGCCAACCCACAGTGAGTTCATCCCTCTTACCCCCTTTTTTTAGCCAATATGGACAGTAATTGTGGGTCTAGACTAGTGACTAGCAAGTCAAAAGTTGAGCAAACATTAAGGTGTTGTAGCCATTGTCACAAATGTGTCAATTTTACCACCCTTCATATTGTAAATAGGAGGAAAAAAGTTACTCCAGAAGTATCTCCGCCTGTTTTTTTTTAATTTACTGTTGGCATATGAAGAAGTGTTGGGAAAGTATCTGTCATCTTCTGGGTTTTTCCACTTCTGAGTAACGAAAAATGTAATTATTTGTTCTGAACTTTATAGCGCCAAACCGACAGACTTTGACTTTCTGGCAGTCATCGGAAAGGGCAGTTTTGGAAAGGTACGTCCTCAAGGAAGCTTTCAGGGTGGTGGCCCTCCACTCTACATGCGTGTGGTCAGCGCTGTTGCGCGACACACTTGGAATTGCTGTATGCGATGGATGGATGAATGAATGGAGGGAAGGAGCGAGGGGAGTCCCAGAGGAAACTTTGTCCTGTAACACATCTACACTTCTGTTTCAGAAGAGGTTTTTTGTCGGGTGTTCAGCTTTTATTCTTTTGGAGCCAGCTGTCCTGAGTTTGTTGATGTTCTCCCAATGATCAGGTTCTCCTTGCCAAGCGGAAGCTGGACGGAAAGTATTACGCTGTAAAAGTCCTGCAGAAACGAATCATAGTGAACAGGAGGGAGGTGAGGGACAGGTGCTTGGTGACGTTTGATGACATTGGTGTACGTTCTGCACTTCTGGGGTCTCACCGGTTCCCCATGTTCTCCGGCGTTATGTCCCAGCAAAAGCACATCATGGCTGAGCGGAATGTGCTTCTGAAGAGCCTCCAGCACCCCTTCTTGGTCAGTCTGCACTACTCCTTCCAGACCACAGACAAGCTCTATTTCATTTTGGACTTCGTCAATGGTGGAGAGGTGAACCATGTCTTTTAGCTGGCTGACTGACTGCCCAAAATCATCTACATGTATGGAACAACATATATAAATACTAAACAAAATCTGTCGGCACATTTCCCATAGTGACATTGCCATCTGGCATATGTAATTAATTATTATTATTATGTGTATTATATTATTAGTACATTTATACTGGTATTAATTTTGTCATTCTAGCTGTTCTTTCACCTCCAAAGAGAACGGACTTTTCCAGAACCTCGAGTCAGATTCTATGTAGCGGAAATGGGATGTGCTCTGGGCTACTTGCATTCATTGAATATTGTTTACAGGTAGGTGACATTATTTAAATGTCCCTTGTCGTATCTAAGAGCCTCTGGGTTGCCGCGTCCCAGTCACCCCTTTGGAGTTTGAAGGGCAGTTAGTGAGGCCAATGTTTCCTGGTCTGCTAAGTGAATTGGACAGCGGATGGCGCCTTGCCAGTGTCATCAGACACAAAATAAGTGCTTTCATAAAGTCTCGGGGGCAGTTGATTCGTTATAAGGCACCATTTGACAGAGCAATATGTTCCTAATTTAGCTTTGATGGTTGTTTTAATGCTTTCTAAAATGCCTTTCTCGAGTTCAAAGTATAATGTTGTTTGGTGAAGAGAACATCCCACTCGTGAAATGTTTGCATACAACTGCCAATCTATTCCATTGTTTATAGGGATTTGAAACCAGAAAATATTCTCCTGGACTTTGAAGTAAGTTAAGTATGCTTGTCTTTTGTCTGGAGAGTGTGGCTATGAATTAATGTGTAAAAAAAAAAATCAGTTATCAATGTTTTCTGTATTTCTTAACACGTTTAGCTTGTGCAAATGTTTGTATAATTTATACATGTTAGACATAAGTTTAAACAGGATGCGGAAATGGTCTTATGACTTTTGCTGTTTTTTACATTAATACATTGTTTGCTTTGGAACTTACACGACATGACAAGATGATGGTGATAGAACTGTATGCTTGAATAGAAAATATGCCCTTTTACTTGAATTTTGCAGCAGTATCAATGATATTTTATAAAAGCGTTATGATTATGGTGTAATCTGGGACGAAAGTACTGTCAGAGGACTACAGCTAACCTTGAATTCTAACAAGGATCACGCCCTAATGGACGTGATGAGAATAAACGCACGACACGAGCTCCCGGCCAGCATTCCTGAGCAACAAAGACTCCTTTAAACCCGCGGATAATGAGCGGTCTGTGCTTGAAATGTCTCTGTGTTGCTGTTTTTCAAAGGGGCACGTTGTGTTGACCGATTTTGGACTCTGCAAAGAAGGCATTTCCCGCGAAGAGACCACAAACACTTTCTGTGGCACCCCGGAGGTGAGAGATCTGTCCGGAATCATCGATAAATCGTGTGGGGGGGGAGGAGTTTCGCTTTAGGGCTGCTGCTTTCCCCGCCACGGAGTCCAATACGCTGCAGGAATCCAGTAGGGAGACAGGGCTGTGAAAGGAAATCGTGGGGATGTTTCTCACCGCCTGTCCTCCGCGGCTGTTCAGTCAGAATGATGTCCATGTTTCTGAAGCATGCGCGTGTTCATGTGTGTGAATTCCCCGGCAGTACCTGGCCCCAGAGGTGCTGAAGAAACAGCCCTATGACAGCACAGTGGACTGGTGGTGTCTGGGCTCTGTACTGTACGAGATGCTTTATGGCCTGGTAAGCAATCACCCCCCCCCCCCTAATGTTTACACGTTAAGATGAGTGTCCTCTATTATTGGAGTTGCTGGCATGAAACAAAAAGAGAAAACATCTTAATATGTGAATTTTTTATGGAACTACTTCAGTTTTAAGTGCCCATACAAGCCTATATTATTGTCCACATTCAGTCAAAATGTCATTCAGTGTAGCACAATTTTACAGACTATTGCTGAGCCCTTTCAATGTGAGCATTTTGTTCAGAGTTAACATTTTAGCTGAATGATCATAAATTAGGGGCGGCATGGTGGTGCAGTGGTTAGCACTGTTGCCTCACACCTCTGGGACCCGGGTTCGAGTCTCCGTCTGGGTT
>JAODJX010000083.1:13540434-13563476 GCA_026776945.1 Isichthys henryi
AGCGACAGCGGCTGAAGGTGGAGGAGGAGATGGAGGAGCGGAGGCTGGAGGAGCAGAGGGCGCAGATCCGGCGGGAGTATGAGGAGGAGCAGGAGAAGAGGAGGAGGAAGGAGATGGAGGTTGGTGTCCTGAGCAGAGAGAACCACGGGCTCCCCATGATGATACTGATGGTCCTGGAGCTCAAACCCCCCCCCACTCCATCAGCAAAGGGCCAAGAATGAGGAGCTGTTCAGGCAGGCAGAGGAGCGGCGGCGGGAGGAGCAGCGCAGAAAGCAGGAGCGAGAGAACCGGGAGAGCGAGAGCCAGAGGAAGCAGCACGAAATGGAGCGGCGGGCCCGGCTGGAGGAGGTGCTCTGCACACGATTAAACACCTAATGCTCTCGAAATGCCCACTGAGGCAGCTGGAGCCTGTCCCAGAATGCACAGGGGCTGGGTGATGTCACAGGCTCATAATGGGAGCAAAAGAAAGTGAATGAGAGTAAAAAGTATCTGAGAACAAAAATCTCATTCTATGTGTTAAGGTAGTTTATAGGTTTAAACTGCATAGGGGGGGTTCACGTAGTCAGCTGACCTCATTAACAGCCCCCCCATGCCGTGGCCAGGTGCCCAGGGAGCCCTCTCCGCCAATCCCCACCCTGCAAAAGAGACCCACCTCCCAGTACAAGCCACGCCCTCCGATCAACAGTGGACATCCTGCACCTCTGCAGCCTGTGAGTCTCTATCCCAGTGCTTCCCAATCCGGTCCTTGGAGACCCACAGTCGGTCCGTGTTTTTGCTCCCTCTGAGCCCCCTAACAGACAGTCCACCTAGCTGGGAGGGAGCAAAAACTTGGTCTGGCTGTGGGTAGCTGAGGACCGGATTGGGAAACGCTGCTATAGCCTATTATACTGTTGCTGCATATCTTGTAGCCCAGGGGTTTATCATTAGGGCTGGAAGTTGGTTATAAATGGTTGAGAGGTAATTGATTGTCAGTGTTGCAGGATTCAGTTACTCTGTAGTGATGATGGTAGTGATTAGGGCTTGATGGCTGTGGTGCCCCCCCAAGGAACACCATCTCTCTGGATCACAGTCCCCACCCGTTCCTGCCAGGAGGAACCAACTGAGGGCCGCAGGTACAGTGTTACCCACCCTGTTCCATGTTACCTGTGGTCGCCCAACTGGTCCAAGCTGATGTTTGTCTGTCTGCGCCTGCCTGCGTCCAGAAGAGAGACAGGGCCTCCTCAACGAGCTGTCTGCTTTACGCAGACAGCTGCGCAGTGAACAGCGACGCCTGGAAGAGCAGCTACTGCAGGTGGACATGGAGGAGCTGGACACGCCCCTGAGTGTCGGGTACGAGGAAGTCTGCAGCTCTGCATGTCTGTTAGTGCAGAGCTCTCAGGTGTTTGTGTATAGCAGGGGGGTTGCATTGTGTTCTGGCAGTAAGACAGTTCCATTTAATTTGTAGAAGCAGGGAGCGCCCCCTGGTGGATGTGTTTGACATGGCCAGACTGCGCCTCCAGGCACCGGTCAAGAGACCCTCAACTAAGACTGAAGAATCGGTTAACATCCAGAACAGCCCTGGGCTCGGCCAATCCAGAAACAGAGGCAAGTCCAGGGATTGGCCAACCGCCTGGAGCGGGTGGGATCACAGACTAGAGCCCAACACCCCCAGCTCAACACTGCTCACTCAGATAGATAAAGATGATACTTAACTTCACTGTCACTGCTCCTCTTCGAATAATGGCTTCTCGAGCATGCCCACTGATCACATCCTCCATGGCACATCTAGGAAAGCCGTACCTCGTCTGACACCGTCTCTCTCTGTAGATGCGAGCCAGCTGTTAGATCCGGCCCGGCAGACCCACGGCTTGGTGAGTGGCGTCTGGCCCATGGGCTCAACACCGACGCCAAAGAAAATCCACGGCCTCTTGCCGGCATGACGCTACATAACCGTCCTACTGTTATCTCTGTATTTTCAAGCCAGTGTTTTATTCTTTGCCTCCTCCGGCATTTACCAGTTTCAGCTTATCTTTCCCAGCCAGATTTGCTGGGCTCTCTTCCGAAATCACTAGCGCTCCGTCGGTATGATATCATCCTAAACCTGGTGCATGTTTCCTGTTCCAGCGGACGAACCGCGTGGAGCGTCCGGAGAGGAGTTTGCTCCTGGAATCGGAGAGCGCGTTTATTGGTAAGGCCCAGGTACATCGTGATTCTTTAGGCAGGTTGTGACATCAGTAGCTTTGGCATGTGTCCACCGTGCGGCCTGAGCTAAGTTTTGTTACTCAGGTCCAGGCGGCCAGGCGATCTCGGTCCCGCCAAACCCCAATACCCAACAACTCTCGGCACGGGAGCGACGGAGGATGGCGGGGAAGGCAGACTTCCACAACGCAAGTCATCACCCTTGTTCCCACTTTGTTCTTTAGAAAGACATTCACAGATCGCACTCATGCACGCACATGTTGGCGAGTCTCGTCAGTCTTTTCCCACTGAAAGGTGCCGCAGGGCTGACTAACCCTGACCCATCTGCGCCCTGTGTAGGAGACGAGATCCAGAGGGACCAGGCAGCCCACGGAACAAACCAACAGTTCCTGCATGCGCTCTGAAGCCGGCTCGATGGGCATGGTTGGCGGTGAGACTTGGATAAGACCCAGTACCTCGGATACGCTGAAGAGTTTGCTGACGGATCAGGATCAAGGGGAGAGCCTAGCAGAAAGGGCCCTGGGGTCTACCTGGGAGGGCCCGTCCACCTACCATGGCTAATCGTACCTCACCCCTGCACGTCCTGTCCGCACACTCATCCCAGCCTCAAGCAGCGCTTGGGTCTTCCCATGAAGGAGTATCGCAAGTTTCAGCACCTTAAAACTGGCTCAGACACCCCAGTGAAAATGTTCACTACCTCTCGTTCATTTTTAAAGAAATACTGGATTAGTACTGTCATAACCCCCAGCTGAAGGAAATTTTGAAGGATAGATAAATATTTGAAGGTGCTCAAGATGGTTTGAACAAACGTTTTTAGTGAACTTAAAGACAAACGGGCACAAAGGAGATTCTGCAGAAGACGAGCCTGAGAAACACTAATATCCGCAATGCTACCTTGTACTGAGGCTCGAGCTCTGTGCCAAAGGTTAAACTGTAGTTAGATCATCTGACCAGCAGGAGGCACTAAGCCTCATGCTGCAGTTTTACTTTCTTTTATCCTCCTGGGGCCTGTACTGCAAAGTGGGGTTACTGGCTTATTGGGGTATCTTGTCGGATTTAAGGTAGTCTGGGCAAAATATAAGTGAACGAATATTAAGTCGATTTAAACTGTACCACCTTAAATCCGACAAGTCACCCCGATAAGCAAGTGACCCCGCTTCTTAGTACAGGCCACGGATCTGAACAGCTGTCCTGTTAAGTGGCCCGAGTGCAGACGTGGGCCTGAGGTTTCCGTCTGTTGCCGATAAGATTAATATGTTAAACGGCTAGATAGTACAGTATTTTTACAAGAAAATTTTGGTTATTGTTAAAGCAGTGGGATCCAAAGATGCTGTATTTGGTAACGTATTTTTTCATATGCACCCGTTTAAGATGTATAGTTTGAAATTTTAGCGTAATTTGTTTTCCTTTGTTTTCTCCATAGAATATTTAACTAAAAATATTTTAACAGTGTTTTGGTGCTCGTTTATCATACTCTGGCTTTGTCCGCACACTGCGTCTTTACCAACCCATTACCGCTGCACTCAGCTAAATTAGCTAAATTGAAAGATTACTTTCCCAAGAGCTTCTAGCTCTCGTTTGGACCGGGTCAGTCCCACATAGTCGCAGCTCTAACGTTTTCGTTTGCCTGACCTTCACGGTTAGTTGCCTGTCCCACTGAGTAACGTAGTATGGTTAAAAAACTGCAAGCTTAAGAACCACGGGATAAACAATAGTAGCAGCATAAGTAAGGTTTTTTTTCCCACAGCGTGTGATATGCTGTGTGATGTCAACCACAGGGTTTAACCCAACAGGTAGAGCCAGTATGCAATAATATTCCACCCACTGACTTCCGTTATTACTCAATTAACGCAGAACACCATGCGATATTGAGTATGGCCCAAAATGCAAGTGAAAATGTTCCCCCGCAACACAACTGTATTACATCTTTTAATGTGATTTTGGCTGCACGCTGAGGCAGGTATGTTCATTATTTAGGCTTGCTTTTGCTACTACAATTGGCCAAATCTCAAACTGCAAGTACGCTAAGCGTAATCCGACCTCTGCAGGTTAGTGAGGTCTACGCGGTAGCATAAAATACGTCATATCTATGCTTCAGATCAAAACACCATGTCTGTTGTGTTTAAATGTGATTTCCTAAATGGATTCAACTGCAAAAATTGGAAAAAGGGTGAAAACTCCAGAAGGCGGCTGTCTTCCACAAAATGTATTAAACCAGTAATTCCAGACGTTCTCCTGATGGATGTGTTACATCTCAGCGTGAAGAAGCAGAACATTTACTCCCTGGCCTTATCGGCAGCCTTCAAACTACTAAGTAAGACACTAAGTCATAATCTTCTCAGTACGAATGTCTTTGGTAAAAAAGATAATATTCTAGCATAAGTATCCCAGCCAATAAACGGATAATTTCTTACCTGCATGGGCTGGTTCAGTCTAACTGCAAATTTTTCGTTTGCATGTCCGTAGATCATTTACTCCTGATCTCAGTCGTTAGCTTCTGGAGAGAGAAGGCTGTTCGGGCGACTGCTGGATATACTGAGACTGCAATGCTATGGAGTAGTTTTAAAACCGGTGATTTAGTTGTGTTGTGAGTAGTTGGACTCTGGAGATGAAAAGTTTGGCTGTGACAGGAATACGGACTGTCATTATAAGAAGTTAAGTCGCGCGCTGCACACGTCGGTGGCTGCAAAAAAAGGAACCCGTTTTTTTTTGTTTTTTTTTACGAAGCGCAAAACAGCAGCGTTCATCTCTATGCAGCCCATATGTTTAGACACCTGCTACAATTAGGTTATATTTAGACACCCGTTAACTGCTCCCATACAGGTGAGGAAGTGGAAATGCACTGAGGTAAACTGCATGGAAAGCTCTTCACGAGTCCTTTGTCTTCCTCACAAAGCCTTGTATTGCTGAATCATCCTATTCCCCGTTGTATCCAGTTTTTAATTAAAGGCTCTTCTTCTGCAGCCTGGTAACGTGCAATAACGTGTAATTTATATAACCTCATCACGCTGTAATGGTTAGTAAACGGTCGTATAAAAACGTTTATATTATAAACAAATTTCGATTATAATCTTCATACCATCTTATCCTTTAACTGCAGGTGGGTGGTATGAATATTAAATGGAAACATGTATAGCTCAGATCTAATGATTTATTAACTTAGCGGCTCGCCTGGAAGGTGACGCAGGCTGGGTATATTTTATTTGTATAAATACTGGGCAATGCTTGCAGTGACGCATTGGAAAAGGGGTCCGCTCACAGGGCTGCCCGGTGGCTGCTGTATGTTGGCTAAGGGCCCTACCTGAGTGAAATAAATCCTGGTAATTAAGAATCCCGTGCCGGGCTCCTCAAGCGCCCTCCGCTCCACACTAATCAGGCAAAGTGATTGAAAGGGCCGCTGGCTGACGGAGGATGCTCTGCCTTCTTGGCTCGCTTCCAGTCTCTCCATTAAGGACGTCTGGCTGGAGCGGCGCTCAGAGCCGAGGCTCCCTGAGGTAGGACTCCTCAATGTCGCCACTGGCATACCACTGCTGTAACTCCCCAGCACACCGGTTAAAAGTACATACGAAAATCACTTTTGCACGACTTTAGGTGGACCGAAAGACTTCGGACATTAGAGTATTATAAATGATCTCGATTAAATCAGAATATATAAATAACTAAGCAGTGTTATAAATTTGCGAACGAGTTCTACTAGCAATAAAACAGGTGGACTGTCGCCCTAATTCTAACATTACTGGTCTTCAGTCACATTTAGAGCGCTATAATTTAAATCGTTTACCAAAGACGTACTGTATTGAGCTAGTTTATGAAGAACAGTTCAAGACGTATTTATAAGTATAATACGGAGGACTTGCAGGCTTCAGCCGATGACGCACGCAAGCATAAATTCAAGCAGCTAAACACACGTTTCCCTGTCGGTCTAAGGACTGGAGTTGCAGCTACGGAGCGGCCGCACAAAAGCAATTAGGGACGAACCAATCCAGCCGGGGGCGCGCGTGGCGTTCCAGGGACGCGCTTTTCTCCAGCGGGCGCGCGCGGCGTTCCAGGGACGCTCTTTCCTCTAGCGGGCTGGTCACCCAGTCAAACTTACTACCCCCCAAATACCCCTCAGCCACTTTCCTCATGTAACTACACAGAGGTTACATTTGCCTTTAAGACCATCTTCCAGTTTCTGCTGCATATTTCGTAAGGGTCTGCGATTCTGGGATCTCTCGCTTTACTGTTTTTAAACGTCACGCGATTTTATTAGGCTATGGCATCTTGTCAGCAGTCGAGGATTGAAGCATACCTGGAAAAGAATAAAATCGGTCCTCTCTTCGAGGTAGGTGCAACGCGCATTTCCTAATAGAGACGGTGCCTCGGTTACAGATTAGGGTATCCGGACTGTGCCCCTTCCGCCAGTTAGTTAATTAGAAATACTTAATTTTCCAGGGTTAGATGAAGAAACTAAGAAGAATCTACGATGTAAACTGTTTTTTTTCAGTAATTAGTAAGCATATTAGTACCTGGACGTTTATTTATCACAAGTTTTATATTAAGTTAAGTGTCAGATGACGATAATAAAAACTAATAATAATAATGTGATTGTTTATTTATTATTATTATTATTATTATTGTTGTTTATTATTAGTAGTAATAGTAGTAGGCCTATTAGTAATTATTACTACTGTTACAATGTCTGGTACCACTCCTTCCAATTAACTCACCCAGGGAGTGTCGGTTCGCGATGGGCGTGTTAGTTGCAGGATCAATACTATGTAGTGTACAGGAATTTTCACACTTGTGCGTAATAAATTTCAAGGAACTGGGCTGCCTACATTGACGTTAATATTATGAAGCGTTACAGTCGTAAAACACTTTGATATATTTATCTCATTCTCTCCCGAAACACTTTGAGACTTTAATACGACCAACGACATTGTCATTTCCTGCTTGTACAATTTGATGGAGAATTTCTGTCGTGATATGTGCGCGGTTGACGTTCGCTGCCTACTGCTGGCGCGTGCTTTCGCATTAGAAAAGGCACCAGGGGACCCAACGCAAAACTGCTGAAATGGTGATTCTTCTGAATCAGAATATTCCAGCTTCGCTGTGTTAAATTGTTTAAGTGTCTCTTGTTGGTTAAGTTCTCTCTTTCTCTCTCATTTTTGGCTGATTTGAGTGAAAAATACTTATTAAAAGATCTCTGGCACCCCGGGGGAAGGGGGAGGTGGCCAAAGGTGAGGCTGTGATTATATCTGTGAATGCTCCCACAATATGACTTTGCAGCTGTGGCCATTTTGCCTCCCATTGGCTCTGTACTGGACTGCCCCCACCCCCATCCCCATTATCATAACCGACAGCCCTGCAACTGCACGTCTTAGCCATCTTACGTCGGGGCTGGTTTCCCTGTAGCGAGACACTCAGCCTGTCCTTCCAGGGGGTCCGGCACTAGCTCGGGGATCTCTGTTCCAAATGGGGTCTCTCCCACTGAGCAAAACCCCAGTCGAGTTGCATTAACCGTCTGACCAGCAACGGTTTGCTGTAACTGTCAGAAGATTGAGGAGTGAGCCTCAACACTTAGAGATGGTTCATTGTCGGTAGATGTGAAAACCCAAGTGGGGGTAATGGCCTGGATATCTACACTGCTCTGCTCCCACCGCGGTGCTGCTAACCGAGACAATATGCTATAACAATAGTAGATCTCAGGATCTGAAGGTCAGAGGTCCTATTTGGTTCTGTCTAATCCACCAGGAACTTTCTTCAGTTCTTCAGCGTAGCCGTCACCTGTACCAGGTAGGGAACCTGTGGACAGAAGGGTACCTTGCCCTCTTGTTCATACCTACCCAGAGTGCCTGATTCCCTACCCTGGCTCTGCTCTGGCTCCTCCTGGTGTCCCTGTAGGAGATGATGACCAGGCTGATCAGCGAGACACCCGACCATCCGGTTCCATTCCTGATAAGTCACCTGGAGGGCAGGCAGGGTGGCTCCGCGTCGCTGCATAAGGTCCTGCTCGGTCCAGCTGCACTCTGGGCCCAGTCGCCCAGCGCTGGTAAGTCCCTACGGACAGCGGCAGTGTTTGCTATCTCTCATATCACACGTTTGCGTGGAGCCCCCTGTTGGTCACAAATGGTCCTGACATTGGTGGGGTGACTTTTTGAATGGCGTCCCAGAAACAACGAAGATTTTTCATTAATGAAAATAGGATGATGGTAAAAATGAATCTGTGATGCCAAAAACAAAATGTGACAAAATGTACTGATGCGTTCGTCAGTGAATAAAAATGTAAGGAAGAGACAAATTTGAAATTTGGACGTCGTTGGATAATATTGATCTAATTGGTTTTAAGCACGTAATCCATACATGCATCTGACAGTAGAAACTAGAGGAGTAAGTATACACATTTGTTGTGTACAGTTTGGTACTTTTATTTTCAGTTCGGTTTGCACAATGAAACAAATACATTTTTGGATACAGCAAACCCTAAATTCACATTACGCTAAAAAGCATTACGCTAATCGTGCCCTTGAGAAGTAAAGTGGGCTATCCCACGTTTTTGACCCCTATCCCCTTTTTATTGAATATTTTCAATTGGATAAGTTATTATCTAAGTCATACCTCTGTGCTACCTATGACATATATATATATATATATATAATCTCAATTGTAGGGTATAGGCACACTGATTTTTTTTTTTTGAAAAAAATTTCAACTTGAGCTCATTTTCTCAAAACTTTGTATTTGTGGGATAGAACACTTTACCTCTCAAGGGCACAAATGCGGCTGTGAGTTTATGGCTAATGCTGGTTACAGTCAGTCATACCTGCTGGATTGGGAACATTTTGGTTTCACAATAAATTACACCAGCATTCGAGGAAAAAGTAGTTAAGACTAAGACTTACTGTCGGCTCAATTATTATCGTGAACTCGGATATGTTGCTAGAAACACATCCAATATGTCAACTCATTTGAGACAGCACCATCCAAATGTGTGTACAAGCAGATGAAAGCAGGCGGTCTCTCCAAGGAATTTAAGTAAGAAAAAAAACCATGGTAACATATGGATCAATTTCACATTTGGCATGACTCAAACCGTGTGAGGCGGCAGTAACGGGTTAAAACACCAATAATTGAAGCGCCATGAAACAAACGGGAACAAACTCTTGTTTTTCTCTGTTGATGTGTTTGAAAGGTTCGCTGCCATGAACCGAACCAGTTGGGTTTTGCTAGACTGATACTGGTTTGTGTTTTTTGAGAGTTTCACTTGAGTTTTCTGTATTAAAGGTGTGTTCTCTGGTGTTTATTTTGTGTGTCAGATTAATATGAAGGAAGGTGCGTCATGGAAATTTTTTGTATGAGACTAAATTTTGGTTTTATTTTATTTAATTACGACAACAGCAACAACAACAAATTTATTTTTGTATAGCGCATTATCACGACATTACATCGTCTCAAAGCGTTTTACAGCATCCCCACCCAAAGCCCCCAGTGAGTAAGCTATAGGCGACAGTGGCAAGGAAAAACTCCCTAGAAGGAAGAAACCTTGGGAGGGACCAGACTCAAGGGGGGAGCCCATCCTCCAGGGGCCGGCAGGGATAGTCAAATAAGAGAGATTACAAGTTCATATAAAGCCATTTTAGAATTAGTGCCATGTTTCAAATTACCAATGTTTTCATAATTACAACAGCTGTTCAATTCAATCTGTGTCCTTAACAACCGCATGTTCAAAGCTAATGCTATGGCGTAATAAAAGAGTTTACAGATGTTTCCTTCAGGAATGTGTAGAGAGGACAGCGGTAGGCCAGTGTGTGTGTGTGTGTACACAGAAAATTAAGCGAAACGTTCAAAGAAATGTGAATATTTTGTATTACGACTAAAGCTATTCTGCAGATTTAGTTGACTGAATCTAATGTAGATTGGCGAAACGTACTGTAATTTTCATGGACTAAAACTAGACATTACATTAACAGTGGTGTCTGCTTTAGGTATATATTTTTGTTTGTTTTTATGTTCCCCAAAGGGGCACGACGTGACCTGAAGGGGCACGAGAAACCATGGAAGGAGCATCCCAGAAAGCCCAAGAAGTCCAAGAGTGACCTGGAGGTGTGCACTCTGTCACCCCCTTCGTCTGAGTCCAAGTCCCGTGAGTCCCGGCTGGGGGGGGGGGATTCCATGGGAGGATCAGAGAACGGTGTCAAATTACCGTGTCCCAACCCAGTCCTTGGGGATCCCATACAGTCCACATTTTTGCTCCCTCCCAGCACATTTTTGCTTCTTCCCAGCTCCCAATGCAGCTGTTTCAGGCATGTTGTGTTCTTGATTGGTTGAGAGGGAGCTAAAACGTGGGCCGTCTGGAGGTCCCCGGGGACTGGGCTGTTTTCCTGAGTGATTGATATCGCCCCCGTGCTGAACTCATTCACGTTTCAGATGTAAAAAGGGAGTAAATAATAAGCTTCTCTCATCCCGTGCTTGACTCTGGAAGTGATGCTCTGTGCGACTATTTTTGCATGCTTACGTGACACCCAGCGGTGCACAGCAGGCCCCATTTGGCCTGCCGTCATGTTAGAAACACGGGGCACTAAGCATACCCCAGATAACTGAATGCAGAAATGGCACTAATGGTGTAACATCGTAACAAATGACTTGGGGGGGGGGGAGCGTAAGGCCAGTTGAAAAGAAATGGAACGTGCTTCCATGCTTCTGCCGTATGAGTTTTATAAAATGAGCTTTTTTTCCACGTGAAATTACGATGCAGAAGAACGGCTTCAGTACTCCAGACGTCGTTAAATATTTTGGTATCGTCAGCGTGACTCGCATCTTTTCCTCTTAACTTACTTCCGTCTGCATGGTAAGAATGTAAACCTGTGGTTCATCGTTACCAAATCAGTTGACTGTTTCTGTATCTGCTTGTCGTGGCAGCTTATAACCGAAAGCTGTGGGGTTAAACGGTGTAGTTAAACTGACAAGCTAAATGAAGGCAGTAGCTCTCAAAGATGACAGCACTGCAATGCGATGCAATTAATTAATTTACATTTACACAGTGGCGTCGGAAGGAGTTGCGCGGGGGGACTGAATTTGCCCCAGTGGTAGGTGCAATGTACAGTTCTGGGAAAAATTATTATTCACTTTATGGGTGTGTGTCTGTGAATAATGTTTTTTTTTTTTTTTTGCAAGCTGCAGCCTGGTTCCTCCCAGTTTCCCATTTATGAAGTCGCTTCTGCCCTCTACCTGGCTGGCTTCTGGTTGTTCCCAGTGTCTCCTGCTTCACCTGGTTCTTGTGTACTGCTGTCTTAGAAATGTTGAGCCTGGAAGCAGCCTGCTTATCAGTGTAGCCTCCTGTCAGCAGAACCAGGATTAAACCCTGATTTTAAAAATACAGATTTTTTTAAAATATAGGTCTCCTAATTTTTTCCAGAGCTGTATATTGTAACATCACAATGGGCACACATGCAACAGTAACAACGTGAAAGAATGCAGTGTAAGAGAGATTTTAAAATGTAAAAATAAGTTTCATTTAGAATAAGATTAACAATGTTTAGGGTGCGGTTTCACAAGTAAACATAACGTAACTGATCCATATGATACAATGATTTTTTTTCATTGCAATCTTTCTTAGGTATATGTATTGTCCTCATGCTCTGGCATGCCGATATTTGGGGGGACGCTGCCCCACCCCCTCCTCCATTTGCTGCGCCCCGCCATTTACATATTTAGCAGACGCTTTTGTCCAAAGCGACCTACGAGTGAGGCAAACTACATGCTGTCAAGGAGTCAACAAGGTATAAATACAACTAGGGTGAGCAGCCCAGATACTGTTGCATTCAGTATTGCAGCAGGAGCTACAGAATTACTTCTAACAAAGGAAGAACCTTATTAGACCATTCAACAACCAGAAGTGCAACCTAAGAACATTCAGGCACCATGAAGAGGCCTTGGTCTAACAGGGGAATTGCCTGTCCATTGAGGGATCTATTAGCCAGAACGTCTAGGCTGAATAGATATTGGTTTGGTATTGGTTTGTGTTTTGAATAATCCATAGTGGCCTATTGTTTAGTATCAATATACGTTTTTCATATGTTTTAATCACATGCCACACATGCACAGTAAATAATCTGATCTGCATACCAGATGGATGTTAGCTGACCTTGCTGTGACTTAAGACCCGTATCTTATTTATCGCGACTTTTTGGTTATCCCCGTACTTATAGAATTGGCTATAAGGCGCTTTCGCGTATCTCTTTTTTTCTTCCATGCGATATAAATAAAACTTATTCTTTTGGTAAATAAGATTTGGGAGTATCTGAAAGTACCTGAATGTTGTACCTATATTATTTTTATATTGATGATGCTTATTTTTGTATTTGCACAAGTGTGAGTGCAGGTGCACAGGAATTCTTTGTGTTTCACGTATTTCTCCAGCTGTCTCGTGCTCTCCAGAATTACGCAGATACAGGTAAGAAAAATGCATAGGGTCAGCCATTTATCCTGCACCTCTAAGGCAGTTTTGTGGTTGGGGACTTTGTTTGGGGACTCAGTACTGGTATTGTCCTGCTAGTCATGGATTTCAAACCAACAAGCTTCTGGACATGGACATACAGTCACATAGAGCCATTATCTTTGCTGTGTAGGTCTCTGTAGGTTTTGGACGGTTAGTGTTACCGTGTGTGAAGGTGTTTGCAGAGTGTTTCTGCTCTGATGATTTCAGTGTCGAGGTTGGGAGAGCGGTCTTCCCAGGATTCCTGGTCCCGATCTGACAGCCATGACTTTGATGAGCTCAATCACATCCTGCTGGAAAGCAAGAAGTTGGGAAAAGCCCTGGAAAGCCTCTCCCGCAGTAAGTGTAGTGACCATGTCTTGAGGTTCTGGGTGATAGGGCAGCCTGAACACACCACCTCAGCCACCACCCTCCTGGAGAGCCTACAGCAGGGGCCTTAAACTCCGGTCCTGGAGACCTACTATCCAGTAGGTTTTCTATCCTACCTGGCTCCTGCTGAGCCACACCTGTTCCTGGTATTTACCTGATACCAGGTGTGGTTCATCAGAAGCCAGATCTGATCGAAAACCTACTGGATAGTAGCTCTCCAGGACCGGAGTAGGAGACCCTACTGAGAACCAGAACAGAGTGATAACACAGTGCTTTTCATTAAAATGAAGAATGTGAAAAACATCATGCAGTGCGGTATGGATGAATGGTTACAGAAGAAGGATGGGTATCATTTTAAGAAATATGGACTTACTGATGTAGTATAAGAAACTTCTGGTGATTTAGCTTACAGGCAAGATCTTTGTTTTACAGGCTTGGCGGCGTCAGATGAACTTGACCAGGTAGAGCGGACTTTTTTGAAATTTTTCTTGAAAATCGACTTGTCTTTTGATTTGTGAGTTTTTAGCTGCAGAACTGATAGAGTCTTGTGAGCCTCAGAAATCGGTGTTCCTCACACGTGGATCTTTCGGTTAATCATTGGTGGTCGGCTCTGGCTGACCACACGCAACCTCTGTGATGGATCTGAGTGACAGGCCTAACCTCCAATGCTCGTCCGATCAAGGCCTTTAACTCCGCCTTGCAACGGCCTCGAGTGATTGGCCGGTGGACTGGCCGTGCAGACAGTGATGCCGATCCACTGGCTTCAGAGATGCTCCATCCACCTTTACCCAGGGCCCACAGAGAGACCAGTGAGCCAATAGTGAGGTCTGTGTGTATGTCTGAGTCCTGAGCATGCTCTTTATTCACTATCAGGATATATATATATATGAGAAAAGGTTCATACAAATATAGTAACTCCTGAAGAAACTTAAGTGTTAGCCTAAAAGCATCTCTGTCTAAACCTACACTTCCACCCCCAGCCTGAAGATGGTAACGAAAAGCAGGAGCCTGAAACAGCAGCAGCTGTATCATAAGAAACAGTTGGCGGCCATGTTGACTCAGGGGTCCTGCAACTCGACAGGTAGCTTCTATGTCTCAGACTCAGACATTGATGATGAAGATGAAGCCATGGAACTGATGGGTAAGAACAGAGGAAAGAAACCCTCGTTCTCTCTCACACGAGAGCCTCTCCTGGGACATAAACCTGTCACCTTTTGGTCTCAAGGACAGTTCCATAACCTCTACGGCACCTGCTGCCTGCTCCTGCCTCTGTCCCGCAGAGGACCTGGATGATCTACGGGTGGAGGGCGTGACCAACCTAACGCCAAGCCGCACCAAGGCCAGCCACGGGCATGGCTCTCAAAACCCCCAACCCCAGGCCAAGCTAACCCTCAACATCTGCTCCAGGTGTGCCAGGTGTGTGTGACCCAATGGCTTCACACCTCTGAGCCTGTATCCTTTAGACGCCCTTGAACATCTGAACTGCCCGTCCCTGACAACTATGTTCTTCTCCACGGTCTGATGTATAGCTAGGTCCCTCTCCTGACAGCTATTTCCTCGAAGCAAAATGCCAACGTGTATTGTCCCAGAAGTGATACTGTATCCACTAGCTCCCATCTCCCTTCCTGTCCAGACTTCAGGGGGACGGCCTTGCAGACACAAGAGAAGAGGAATCTTGTGCCCAGGAAGTACCTGAAGTCCAGTGTGAGTAGTGACATCACATTGCATGCAATACCAACTGAGCACCAACAGATGGATTCATTCTCATTTGGTCTTGAACATTTCTGGTCTTTAATTTTCTACACTCATTTTTTGCTGGGTGGCTCACAAAGGCCTGTTGGTAACAGATATAAGCCCTGGAACCATGAGAAAGTTTACGAAATGCAGTCAGGATGTGAAAGTTGGGAATGGTGTGCCATTGTAAAAGTGTGACTGGCTGCTGTCTTGAACAGACCCAGTGCCAGAGCTGAGGACGTCTGTGGAGGAAGGTGAGAGTCTGTCTCAAGTCACAAGACCAGTAAGTAAAATCCTGATCTCATTATCCATTCTGAATGATCTGCGATATCTCCGTACGAACTTCAGTCAGCTCTTCCATACTGCCCTGCTTTTATGGTCATAATGTTCGGCGGTTTCTTTTGACTTTATCTCGGGATGCTATGGGGGAGAATAGGATTGAAATGCATGGCCTAATTGCAATATCCGTGTGCCCAACCTGATTGTAAATCTTGATAGTTAAGGTTTGTTGGCAGTTGTGTGCATGGTGACTGAGTCAGGTTGCATGTTTGCCTCGAGTCCCACCTCCATTCTGTATGGTTCCTCCTGCAGTCTGAGGACATGCATTTGAGCTTATTTGTGCCTCTAAATTGCCCATAGAGTTTTACTGTGTGTGTGTACCCTTATGCTGGCTGAGACAGGCTCCAGGTGACCCTGAGCATAAAAAATGGTTAGAAGATGGATGGTGGGTCTTTATTGGTTATTGAATTAATCACAGATAGCTTTGATTTTCATTATCTCAAATAGTTTTGTTTTTTTTTTACTGAAGCAAGGTACTACATTGTGGAAAATAGAGTGGACAGTTTTAATATCGTCTTAAGATTATTTATAAGTCCTCATTATAACAGAAGGCCCCTGAATACATCTTATATTTTGTAATGTCTCTCTCTACTTTACCCAGGGTGCACCTGGCTGGTCCTCTGGGTTTACACCAATCAGGGACTGGAGTTCTTTGGGGCTGACCCAGCTGGGGGAAATGGCAAACGGGGTTGGACACACTGCAGGTAATTCCCACATCATGGCCTAACCTTGAGTACACGCCTCCATTCAGTCCAACACCAAAAATTTACAATGAGACCATGTCACTGATTTTACATTGTTGTATCCTCAGTTATTCAGTACTCTTCATATGAGTATAGGACTTAAAATAATACACACTTTTACCTACGTTCTCTAACCTCTAATGGTGTGGAGAGATTCTAACTATCATATGACAGCATGAAAAGTTAGCAGTGATTTGGCAAATTACCAGTGCAGTGAAGGTACCTTCAGTGCAGTTACTCTTTGATACGCCCTCATTGTGCGCTTTACTTTCAGCAGATCTGAAGAAAGATGTTGCCAAGGCGACTGAGGAGAAACCAGGGAGGGGTCCCCGCAGTCCCCTGAGCAGTTTGCTCCTGCCACCCCCCCTCGCCCTCCAAAATTTGCCCCTGTCAGAACAACTGTCCAAGCTGACAAGCCCTCTCCCCATTCTGGGAAACAAACCCACCTCCCTGCTCCTAGGGCCTCTACACATGCCCACCAACACCAGCAGTAGAGCGAGAACACCGAGTGGGTCCCTGATCCTGCCACCGGTCACGCCCGCCGGCCACCTCAACCAGGGCGGAAGTCCAGATGCCTTTCTGCAGAAGAGTAGGACTGTCACACCCACCGGTCACTCAGGGTGGGGCAGAACTCTGACGTCAACCAGTCAGATTCAGCGAAGCAGACCTACCACACCCACAAATCAGGCTGGGTGGAGCATACCTACCACACCCCCTAAACAATCTGTATGGGGTATTCCTGCCACACCCACTAAATCTGGATGGGACATTCCTACCACACCCCTCAAACAAACTGGATGGGACATTCCTACCACACCCCTCAAACAAACTGGATGGAGCATTCCTAGCACACCTACCAGTCAAGGCGGGTGGAACATTCCAATGACACCCACCAAACAATCTGGATGGAGTGTACCTAACACGCCCACCAAACAAGCCGGGTGGAGTGTACCTAACACGCCCACCAAACAAACTGGGTGGAGCATGTCAAGCACACCCACGAAACAAGCTGGGTGGAGTGTACCTAACACGCCCACTAAACATGCTGGGTGGAGCATATCAAGCACACCCACCAAACAAGTGGGGTGGAGCGTACCCAGCACGCCCACTAAAGTTGGGTGGAGTATATCAAGCACACCTACCAAACAAGTTGGGTGGAGCCTTCCTACAGCACCCTCAAAACACGTTGGATGGAGCATTCCTAGTACACCCACCAATCAGGGTGGGTGGAACATACCTACAACTTCCACCGATAAGCCTGGGAGAAGCCGGTCAGTCACACCTACCAATCAAGCTGGGCGGAGCCGATCTGTGACACCAACCAATCAGACTGGGAGGAGAGGCTCCATCACACCAACCAATCAGACTGGGAGGAGAGGCTCCATCACACCAACCAATCAGACTGGGAGGAACAGATGTGTTACGCCCACTGATCCAACTGGCCTGATTACTCCAGCAGGTCCCAACAATGAGGTCTTATGGCCGACTGACAGTCCAAACTCCATTCTTTCAGAGGTAATTAGTGAAGCCCTCAATATTGCATACTCTGTTTCTGGAGGAAAAAAACTTGGCAATTAATACATTTTTTTGAATATACTATAACAGTAAATGAACAGTAAACAGTATGTCTTCTTCAAGGATAAGCTTGCTGTATTTGGTGATGAACATCTGTGGGATTAAGCTTCCTGACTGAGTCTCACCAGATACCTCTATTGGAGGCGTGTCAAACTGCAGTCCTGGGAGGGCCAGAGCCCTTGTAGCTTAGTTCTTTCCCTGTTCCACCACAAATGACTCAGCTCAAGAGCTGTGTGGTAATTGGCACATGGAGTTGAATCAAGTGTGTTAAATTAGGGCCCCCCCTGGATTGGAGTCTAACACCCATGGTCTAGGGTCAGGTCTGAATAGTTCTGGGTGGGAAGTTCGCATGGATGTTTTTGTTCTCTAATCCTCTAGTTCTCTAGATTAGCATCCCATAACATATACGCTCTGTTGACTGAGAGCGGATGCAGGCTTGTTATGATCTTGTGACGGATGGAAAATGGATGTAGTACAGGTGTAAATGGTACAGTTCACGGCATCTTGAAAGACAAGCTGGGAGAGTTTGCTTTTAGTGATTTTATATTTATTTCTCTGGTACCATTGGAACACAATTCCGGTGTCCTGGAATTTTCAAGAAATTTATCCTAATTCCAAAGTCATTAGTTGTGCTGTGCCGTTTTCTAGACGCTCTTTCCAATGTTAACCCAAAGACAGTCCTCCCAAAGCAGAACGGTCTCTGGGGTATTCTCTCCCCAAGATGGCTGAGAGTGCCATGTAAAAGCTGGACCCCCACCCCACACTCTCATACTGCCCCCCTACAGGCTGAATTCTACCAGCAACTACAGGCCATGAAGCAACCCTGGATTTTGCCCAGTGACACGGAGAGCGAGGATGGTGTGACGGGACCTGAACCAGTGTGAGTTTGCCTGCTCGACTTCCAGACTCACGCAGACGGCTCTCCGGGGTTTTACACAGCGGGTGACGCTGTCATCTCTCAGCTCCCAAGAGGCAGGGTTTGAATCGCTGGTGTCTCTGGTTTGTCATCCTTTATGGAAATGTTCTGTGTTTCTCTGTGTACACTGAGCCCTCCCACCCATTTAAAACCAGCCAGGGACATGAATTTCTAAAACAGGTCTTTTGAAAACCATCAATATTAGCTTGAAAACACGGAATAATGAAACTTACAAAAGGCATTTTGAAGTATGTGAAGTACATGAATAATTAAATATTTGAAATAGTCATTGCCTGACAGCAGGCGGAATATTTCTACCACATTTCATCTATCGGACTAAAACAGGGAAATCAAAAATGATTAATTAAAAGGAGAGGTTTATGTGGGTTGACATCTGAAGTTTTTTTTTTTTTTTCCCCCAGTGCAAACAGGCAGCAGGTTTGCAGTGCATTCTGAAGATTACAGGGTTTATAGAAAAGTAGTTATGGATTTTCTGTTTAATTCCATTTCTGACTGGTTTATATTAAAATATAAACAGAAAAATATTTGCAGGGTAAATTTTCCTGCTAGGAGGTAAAATCCTCAATCTTATTTATGCATATAAAAATATATTTTGCTTTTTTGGGGATTTCTATAATTATGTATGCATTTTTTGCTATGCAAATAGTCTTATTGAGAGTTAATATTTGACCCCCTTAAATGTTCGCATAAATGTTTAACCAAACACACACATATTTGCGTTTCTGCCGTACAGCTCTTCTCTGGGAAGCAGTCAGGGGTGGCGGTAACTGGATTTGCAGATTCCCTCTCATTCTCTCTCAGGTGAGCCTCTTCCATTTCACAAACCCATGAACCCAAAGTCCGATTTGACAGAGACCTCTATAGCCGAGAGCCAGAGCTGCCCGAAATCCCCGAGACGACCGCAGCTTCTGTAGCATTAAACGCCGAGCGTCCTCCAACCCAGATGTGCCCAGAGTCCCTCAGAAAAAGGGACGGGGGGGGGGGTCTGAATGTGCACTTTGAAGATGAATCAGACTCCCAGAGCTTATGAAGTTTCCTTAAACCTGATTTATAAAACACCTTTGGACTTGTCGAGACTCGTCCAGAGGTGTCATTGCTATTTCAGCCCCCCACCCCCCGCTGAAGCAGGCTCTCTCCTTTTGGTATCGTACCATTTTGGTGTTTAATTTTATTATCCCCTCTACAGGAAACCGGAGGCCTGAGGACCAACTGATCCACTAACTCCAAAGTTAGCAGCTGAGCATGTTAAGTGTCGGAGATCAGGAGACAAAGCATGGTTTTATTTACAACTACAATAAAAAACAAAAAGAAAATGCTTTTTTTGTCGTTTCTCCTCTTCAGTGCGTTTTTTCATGAAAAAACGCACATTTTGATATCTTTAATATCATACATTATTTGTCATCATATAAACGTTCTAATGCACCGATGCAGTGATTTCCGTATCTATGCAAACATGATTTTTCTGCCTCCATTAATGCAAGTTCCAGTGCAGGAACAATAAAAGGTCTGAGCATTTAACAGAACTCTGGGGTCCCGGGCTGCACTATGGCCCAGGCTACCTGCGGTGCATTTGAGCACTGTATACCAGTAAGATGTACTTAGCACTGGTATTCTGTACGCCCACACTATCTCCAAGGTTTATCACAAAAAAAAATTTATCGGAAGCTAACATACGAATTTAGCTTTGGTTTGGGGCTCTGAAACCCATAAAAACATACCTAGAGTGCTGATATTTTAACCCGTTTAGCAATTTGGTTCTGCGGGACTGGAGCCATTACCTGGAGGTATTTAGGACTTTTAAACCCATGCAGTTGAGAATCACTGGATTCTGTAGAGTCTGGAATTTTTCTTTCAATGATATTCCATTTGTCAGAGTCCTCCTATTCTCTGACTGGCTCGTACCGACGTTTTGCCCCCATAGACTTTGCTTGGGGATTACAGACATGGCCCCATTTACCCAGAACTAGGAAGGAGGGTCTCAGCTATTTACTAGCCTATAGCTCTGTCAGTCAGAACCTGGAAAATAACCTAGAATTAACCTAAGATGGATTTCTTACTTAGCCAGATAACTTGTATTTAATTAAGGCAGCCTAGGCTAAATGTAAGTAAACGAAGAAAAAGTCCATTTAAACTAGGGAACCTGAAATACAGAAAGTTAAGCGACTAAGCATGAAATCCATACAGGCCCAAGTTCTGTGCTTAGTTCAGGGTGCCCCAGTTTAAATGGACCATCTCCATTCACTTACATTCAGCCCAGAATACTGTTATCAACCAATCACGTCTCGTGTTCACATGTAGTCAAGCAAGGGTGCGCCAGACAGACTGTTGCAGACATGCTCGGAACAAATCTGTGATTTTAGGATTTACGAGTGTTTTTGACTGTTAAACTTGCAAAAAGAATATTAGTGGATTTACAAGCAGTGGAAACCAATTAGTCTGTTAATGGTTTTCAAAGTCAGGAGGCAACGATAATCCGCTAAAAATAAAGTTAGCTTCCTTAATTATCGGTTAGCAGAACCTTGTCCATCACTTCAGAAGACATCATGGATTTTATAGACTTGAAAAAAAATGCAGGGATGCCAACAGCAGAGCTGAATTATCTACCAATTACTTTGTTTGTCCCACATCAGCTGTTTAATAATCTGATCCCACCCTGTCTAAGAAAAGGGCTAAAAGTCCATAGAGATGCATCTTTTCATATGTCATGTGAGCCAAGTGAACCTGACCTATGAAAATTCTGGGTTAAATCTTATAAAGGTCATACTTTGTGAGAAGGTCTGATACCACAGGATCATTTTTAAACACAAACACTTGCAGTAGCAAAGCGAACATCGGACCACAGTGGCGTAAAATCAGCAACCGTCCAGGCTAAACGGCAAACATCAGCCTGGACCCCAATGGAAAAACTACCAGTAGGTGATGACCTTTAACAGCGGGTGACAGGCCTGAACATGGACGCTCCCTGGAACTGATGGAGATTGCTGCAGATGTTGCTAAAACGGTCACAAATTGCTCCTCCACCTGCAGCTTTCGGACGAGCCGCTCACTGTGCAGAAGAGAGGACAACTGGGTCAGGACACTCTGGACGCTCGAGATTGGACACACACTCTATAAACCACACATTCAGATCCATCCTTGTGTTAGATCACAGGGGGGTGGAGCCTAACATGCTATAAACAACCCATCCCTCCTCCATCCTCTTAATCTGGATGAATTTAGATGGAGGTATAAAGTGCACATCCACCTAAATCCAGCCACACAAACCACCACATAAAACATTGCATATAAACACACTAATGCCTATAAAGTAACTATAATTAACCCTATAAACTGCTCCCTTAAATGCCAGAGGGACACCAAGGCTTCACCCACCTCGGCTAATCTTGCTTTCCTTCTCCATCTTATTTAGGTGATGCAGGAGGTTCACCTCGGCCGCCCCGTGTAGATGCGGAGGCGTCTCCTGAGAGAGAGAGAGAGAGAGAGAGAGAGAGAGAGAGAGAGACAGAGAGAAAAGATGGAGGAACAATGGCTCCGTTAGTCTCTCATTACCCGGCTCTGCTGTGCTGTGCTTACGAGTGTTGATGCTGACACACACAATTACAGAAACCGACGACGGTCACCGATGGCTTTACTGTTCACTATCCGCAGACAATCGGCTCAGTTTATATGTTTAAACTTACATCTGACGTTGGTAGGGAGTCATGCCTTCGTTGACATTAAAATATGGATTTATAAAGCCTGCTTATGCCTTGAGAATAATGATTATAAATGATCTTGAATTAAATTCTGTAATGCTGCCTTACAGCCATCGGGATATTGCACTGTTCCATCAAGCTGAAGTCCGCATGAAAAGCCAGCAGCTCATAGATTCAAAAGGCAATAAGCTGTTATTAATTAAGCAGATTGCAGAGCAGCGTTTTGACCGCAGACGTACTGTGTGGATGAGCTGCGTGTTGAAAGTGACACTTCCTGTGCATGGCTGTACCTTATAGACGAGCTTGACAAGCTCAGCGGCGGTGAAAGGTCTGCCGGCTCCCGCCTGCAGGGCAGCCAGGATCTGCTGCTCACGGAGCTGCCTGTGCTCGATGTACTGCCGGATCTTACCGAGAGCATCCTGGACCACGGGGCCGTGACCTGGAGACACGAGCACAGACACGAGCACAGACACACACAGACAGTCGGTCGGTCTGGCAGCTACACACAGACCAGAATCAGGACCAGAGTTCACGGGCCAGGTACAACTGCATGTACTAGGAATTTGTTTTGGCAGCACTGGTGCTTACATTCACAGACAACATATAAGAACAAAGAACTTAAATTAAGAAAAATACATAAGTAGAAATAAAATAGGTATGACCTGCCTCATGCCCCTAGCCTCCGGTATAGGTTCCAGACCCCCTGCCTCATGCCCGTAGCCTCCGGTATAGGTTCCAGACCCCCCTGCCTCATGCCCGTAGCCTCCGGTATAGGCTCCAGACCCCCTGCCTCATGCCCGTAGCCTCCGGTATAGCCTCCAGACCCCCCTGCCTCATGCCCGTAGCTTCCGGTATAGGCTCCAGACCCCCCTGCCTCATGCCTGTAGCCTCCGGTATAGGCTCCAGACCCCCCTGCCGCAGGCCCGTAGCATCCGGTATAGGATGCAGACCCCCCAGCCGCATGCCCGTAGCCTCCGATAGAGGATGAAGACCCC
>JAODJX010000083.1:13563576-13581283 GCA_026776945.1 Isichthys henryi
GTAGCCTCCGGTATAGGCTCCAGACCCCCCTGCCTCATGCCCGTAGCTTCCGGTATAGGATTCAGACCCCCCTGCCTCATGCCCGTAGCCTCCGATATAGGTTCCAGACCCCCCTGCCTCATGCCCGTAGCCCCCGGTATAGGCTGGGGTCCCCTCCCGCCCGCAACCCTGAATAGGACAGGCGGTTTCAGAAGATGGATGGAAGGGTGGAAAAAAAATTATAAAAAGAAGGAATAAAACAGTACAGAGCAGCGGAAGTCGTACAACACATCATATGGGTCATTAAAGGGAACAGAATTATACTGAATATTGGAATATAAAAGTATGAAAATATATGATGTCCAGCAGATGAAAAAACATGTATAAGAATGTGTACAGAGTGGGGGGGGGGACAGAGGCAGGGACTTATCAACAAGCCCCCTGACCCCATGCCGACAAGTTCAACTGCTTAAGGGAAGAAGCTGTTTCTGTAGAGTGTGTATATATCCCACACTGAGAGTCCGTGACCACATAAGCACATGGAGAGTCTGTCTCAGACAGACATACACCCTACGAGAACAGTTCATGATATGGAGACAAACACGCACACATGTGTCCTGGACACGGCAGCCTGATCCACTGTGACACGGGGTATCTAACCTGGGTAGATGAGGTCGGCCTTGCAGGTAAGCAGTAGCTGCAGTGACTTCATGTAGAGGTACAGGTCCTCAAACACAGCCGTGCCCTCACCCAGAATGCAGTCTCCAGAAAAAATAGCCCCCTCCTCCTCCAGCATTAGGGCCATGTGGTCATCTGTGTGCCCGGGAGTGAACAGGATCCTGTGGGAGAAAGATTTGAGCGTCTGGTCTCTTCCAACCTTCACGACCCCCAGGCAGGCATCTACTGAGTATTTCGAGTAGAGACTCACCTGAGGGTGGCTCCTTCTGTTTCTATAACATCCCCATCCTTTAGATACGTGTATCTCCTTTCATTCCCAAGTGGTTCTTCCATAAAGGGTGTGCGGGGAAGCTTGCTAATGCGCATGTCGGTATCTGCATGGGTTTTAAAAAAGAAATATATACACTAGTGGCCAAGATTGTGGAAACAATTTTTAAAGATTGTAGGACTTTATTCAACTGTTGCTCCAGTTACGTATTTAATCGTCCAATGTATGATATTCGTAACATTCTTTGATTGTTTATAAACAGCACCGCCGATATGCGTGTAGTAATTTGCATAGTGAAACCATCCCAGGGCCAAACTTGGGTGGCTCGTCGGCTCACCTCTGGCAAACTCCCTGCAGATGTCGGCGATCCCCCCCGTATGGTCGTGGTGCCAGTGGGTCACCACGATCTCCTGAATGGTCGCGTCAAACTGAGTCAGCGCCTGCTTCAGGCAGCCCAGGTACTCCGGCACGGCAGGTTCACCTGTGTCTACCAGCACGCGTCTGAACAAGCCAAAAACAATCCGTATAATAAACGCAAGGTGGGTCTGCACCTAAAGTCATACCTCTGTACAGAATAGAATATGCACACTGCGTAAGTTGTACGATTTGGTAGACATTAAACCTAGATCTTGCAGAAGGTCCTGTAGCTGTAGCAAAGTCGCACTTTGATCTCGTAAGAAAAGCAAGCAGACGGTCGCAAGTTAGCTTGGATTAGCCAAGTTAGCGAGTTTCAGGAATTAACTCAAAAACAATTATATGTGTGCCGGATGCACTCGCGGGTTTCCCCACACGTCGGTATTAAACATGCATACAGCAGATAAGCATTTCCTTAAAAAAAAAAAGAAAATAAATTACTTCTTTACTACACAGCTATCCGAAATGCTAGCTGACTGTGTACCTCTTCCCCGTCCCCACCAAATACGTGTTGGTTCCCTGGAGTGTCATGGGCCCAGGGTTGCAGCCCAAGACCCGCACCACCCGGGAAGACAGCTGCTCTATCCGAGGAATGAAGCTGGTCATTTTGAGCCACTCTAGGACAGAAATGGTCAGTGGGGGTGATCACAGAATGAAAAATGGCAGGTTTGCGATGATGCACTAGCGCCGCCCAGTGGCCACCAATGTGATCCGCTTACCATTACGCAAGGAGGGTAAAGTTCATCTACGTTTTCAAGGACACGTCAGTTTCAATTTCTGTTCATTAATAAAAATACACCGCGTTAATATAATAAACACAACTCGTTTTTGGAGATTTCCATTGCATTTATTGGTATCACAACTGAGAAAGGTGCATGAGATTACAGAAACGATGAACGATTGTGACACCAAGACCAAACATATTACTTGCACTGACACGTTAAAATTAAAATTACAACACCGTATTCGTAAACATAACATTGTCCAATTTAAATACGTATATATGTGTTTTACTATATCACTTTCATACTCTTGTGATCCCTGCCTTGTGATGTCACATCCGATTTGTTGCACGCTCCGCGTGTCCGACGTCATTTCTTTTCATTACAGCCTTCAGCACCGGCCCCCACCGTCTAGATTTAGAAACTTTATTCTTAGCGGGTACATCACGGAACTGCTGCGGTCCATCTGATTCTTCAGCCTCCAAGACGATCTCCATTTTTTGGATGATCAGCTTTAGAAGGCTGTGCTGATTCTCCAACACCCGCGACATTTGCTTTAGCCTAGAAAACACGAAAATGTCCCACAGTGAACACCAGGGGGTGCTCAAAACTCGCGTAAACCGAAGGGCATGGTTACGGTGACAAAAGAATCTTTCACCTGTTCTTCTGCTTATTTAACTCCTGTTCCACGGGGTTTAGCTGACAGCGGGATATGCTCAGAGGACTATGGGCCTCACTGTATTTCCCCCACAACCAGAAAGCTTTACTCTGTTTAAAGAAATTGCATTATTTCTTGACCATGAAAATGTTAATGGTACATATATGATGGTGTCATTTTGGCTTATTAGGTAAGAGTTCAGCTGAGATACATAAATGTGATATCCTAGTAAAGGTCTATAATGGCGTCAGTTCAGGGGTTCAATGACGTTCATTCTCTCAGTATTTCGGTTACATGCCTTTATTTTGCTTGTTCTGTTTGGGTAGACTACGATCGAGTCCTTGTCGACACGTTTCATGAACCAGTGTGGCATTTTCTCCTCCAGATTGGTGTGAAGGTCAATCTGGAAACAGTACAGAATTTTACAATACAGCCATGAGAACAGTTTCATTTGTGTATCGTCTAAATGCACAACTTCATATTGTATTTTTGCAGCAGCTTTCTGTAAGAATTATTTTGTGCCCATATGGAAATAAAGTTAAGCTTCAACAGACTGTGCTTCACCTGCATAGCTATGCGCTTCAGAACAGCATCCTTCTGTATCTCTGCAATGTCCCCAACGGCCAGACCAATCTGTGAGGTACAAAGAGACACTGTGAAGGAGTGCGGCCTCTGTGATGCGTAGTTCTGTGAATGAGCCATGTGATTAACTTGAACCTTAAACCGAAGACACAGCCCAAGTATATACAGCACCAAATACGAACATGGTTATGTACACAGCTGCCGAGCATGCTGGGATATGCGAGTACACGGCTGCCGAGCATGCTGGGATTTCGAAGCCATCTCACTGGTGCTGCATGCTGATAGGCTCCGGTATGCGAAGCAATCTCACTGGTGCTGCAATATTATTAGACATACAAAACTCCTTGGAAGTGCAAAGCATATGATGTGTACCTTTGGCTTCAACCGGACAGGAACTGTTTTGAAGTCTGGCATCCTGATCAGGACTGATAATTTATCGTGCGATTATACGGTTATTGTTTTGCATTATTTCAAAAAGACAATGTGATTGCACATTGTATTCATCGACATTTAATTCGGTGCATGTTATAAACCGTAAAAAGGCTATAATTGTCTCTTTTCTTAAAATTTACATTGCCTTTACAAAGTGATGGATGTGGGAGGCAGTGACAATGACATTCCAGGCTGATGGAATGCAAACTATTACAGGTGTGGCGACACCTATCTCATCAATATCAATTGTGTAGGTCACTTACTTTGAACAAAAAAATGGTGTCACTCCAAAGTTCTAACATTCAAACCACATAACATTTCAAGATGTCTCATTCACCTACGTCTATACGCTTCAGAGCTCAAAAGTCCATCCATCCATCCATTTTCCAAACCGCTTATCCTACTGGGTCACAGGGGGTCTGGAGCCTATCCCGGAAGCAATGGGCACGAGGCAGGGAGCAACCCAGGATGGTGGGCCAGCCCATCGCAGGGCACACTCACACACCATTCACACACACATGCACTCCTACGGGCAATTTAGCAAGTCCAATCAGCCTCAGCATGTCTTTGGACTGTGGGGGAAAACCAGAGAACCTGGAGGAAACCCCACGATGACATGGGAAGAACATGCAAATTCCACGCACATGCAACCCAGGTGGAGACTCGAACCCGGGTCCCAGAAGTGTGAGGCAACAGTGCTAACCACTGCACCACCATGCCGCCAAGAGCGCAAAAGTCTCTGCTAGAAAAATTTTCAATATGATTTTTTTACAATTTCCCAGCACCTCTGAAAGTAGGCTTTTGACAAGTATATGTTAAAGTTGATTTTAACAAAAAATAGAATAGTGGCATTCTAAGTAGTCTCAGATTATTCGTGTTGAGTTTGTGCTGAAGAAGAAACATTTGTAGCACTTTGGGATAAATGTTTTTTCGATAGGTGAGATATTTAAAAATGTCCAGGCATGTCAGGCTACCTCGAAAGTGCCCGAGAGGCCTCAGAGGGTTAAGAATAGTACATACTAGTAGATTCATGAGCAGGATGGGCATCATGAGCAGAAACCAGATGAAGAGAATGTAGGAATCGTAGGGGAAGGGCAGGTCGCCCTTGAGGTACGGCTCGAGGAAGTTGTCCTTGTAGTTTATTTCCCCTGCCATCATGACGAAGGTCTGCATCACGGAGAGCTCCAGCCTGTTAAAATAGTTCTGCAAAACAGAAGAAACCCCATGAATTTTGCACGTACTTGCGATTACCTTTAGTACAATGGAATAGATCAGTGTTTCCCGATCCAGTCCTCGGGGACCCGCAGACAGTCCGTGCTTTAGCTTCCTCCCAGCTCCCACTGTCTGGGACTCCCTGAGGACTGGGTTTGGAAACAGCAGAATAGATAAACACCAAGACGTGTGAGTAAACGCTTGCACAATGTGCCTTGCATGTGTGCATACCTGTCCGACCATGAAGGCATAAAATGCAAGGGCAAAGGCGAGCATCAGGAAGAAGAAGAGGATGATGATGCTGATGAAGGTGCACATGATCTCTCTGAACATCACCACATAGATCCCAAAATGTTCAAATCTATACAAAAGCAGAGATCGGAGGACACTGCAAATAGTTAAAGGTTCATATGACCAATATGACAATAACTAACAGCAATGATGTAATCAAGGAGATTGACAGTGATGATGTCATCAAGCCAGTGCCGTTCAACGACATGGACATGTGACAGTGATGGGAAGTCACACCTCTGCAAGTAGAGCAGGAAGTTGATCCAGGATGCGAGGACTCCCCAAGCCCCTGCTCTCCAGTGGAACGTCCCTTGACTGTTCAGAAGAAGAGCAATTACAAAGACTAGGGAGGAGATGGCAGATTGCCAGTCAAGGCCGTTGCAGATCTCTTGGAAGAATTTGCAATGCTGTAGGACAAGGGAGCAAAAACATCATGGTACTTAGACAGCAAGGGAGCCAGGCAGCAAAAGACTCACAGACAGTACAGACACAAAGGGAAGGGTACAGACAGCACAGGACCGCAAAACTCATGGGAGGGCTGGTACCTGCCGACTTATCTGTATCACCACCTTGCCGACTATGTACAGGTTCATGACCAGGACCAGGAACATGCAGATGGTGGCAAAGAAAGACTGTGGGAAGCAGATGTACCAAAGTGTTTAGGTTTGAAAAAGATGCTCGGGTGGATTTTCTGTAAAGCTACAGGTAGTGGATGACTGATGACCATTATTTAATGCATCAGAAGGTCATAAGGCCCTATAATAATGAGGTTGTAATCATAGTGAGTCATAATTAAAGAATCTCAAATGTATTAGATTAATTTGGATGAATTGGAAAACACAAAATGAATGATTGTAAACGTGTAGCTTGGTTGCAATGATGTCTAATACATTTGGTGTTTAGCTTCTTGATTGGGCAAGGAGTGGTCCAACTTGTGGGGGGGGGGGGGCATCTGGGCTACCTTGGACAGTACCACCATGAGCCGTGGCAGGTAGATTCTGGATGTACGGAGGACTGTCGTCAGGATTTTGAAAAGCTGAAGACGCTACCTTGTCCGAGTTAAAGGTCATGGTGACGTTGGTTCCATTGGCAGTGGGTGATGTTTGGTAAGTGGGCTTCATGGTCACAATGAGGTAGGACAGTGGCAGCAGACCGAGGCAGTAGACGGACAGGTTGAGTAGATGTGCTTTGATGCCATAAGCGTTCCTGTGGCAGATTCAAGGAGCCCACACTCATTACATCAAGCACAACCTTTCTACAGCAACTTATCACATGCCACGTCATCCAAGTTCTCTTGGACAGCCGTGTGAATGTACTGTTTCATCAGCGGAAAAGCTGGAATCTGCAGATACAGTCGATCTGCGAAAGTGATGCACTGCAGACTTCAAGACTTCATGCTCACCATTTCATTTCCAAATATTTTTTGCAGACGGGATGAGTGAGCAGTTCTATGCGATTAAAGTGTACCATCGTCTGGAACAGAGAAAGCACAAAGGTTTATAAGCAGATTATGGTCTCTGCAGTTACATACATGCAATAATGACAGATATGGTACTTATGACTAGTAATGATGCTAACTTTAGTAACTTCTGATGTGTGTAATACTTCTCCCAACACTATCTGTACTGACAGGCAGCTGTCTGGTCCTTTGGCCATATTTGCAGCATAAATCTTACAATCCCTTCACTTGTGCACAAACTGGGTTCCAGTAGAGATGGAGGGAGAAAAATGGTAATGGTATTTTGAACAAATTCTTGGGGTTGAATTGACAATAGATAAATTGTTATTGTTGAAAATAGACACAATACCTGAAAACCAAAGGTGACCAGTCAGATTCTTTTTCAGAAGAAAATCAAGACATAAATATAGGTTTCTGACTAATTTGTTGACATGGAAAAGGAAACTCTATCTGTTGAATGGGTGGAAGGTCCTCTGCTTATTCATCAATTTCAAAGCATTTTATTTATATCCAAATAATATTTTGTTGCAGTGATTACATATTCCTTGAAAAAAATCACTGACATCTCCGCTTACATTGAGTGCCCAAAGCGGCTGAATTGTTCTGTTCTTATCTTGTTTGGCTTGCTGTACAAACTTAACCGGAGCTTGCAGCCACTGGAAATTATACTCGATCTGTGGGTGAAAAGCAAAGCCGAAGGACTTGTAGAGTGAAGGTTTCAGTAAGCAAGCTCTCAACTCCCACACAGGAAACGCAAACTTACAGAATAATTGTGACTGTTGGGGTCATCATCCGATTCCTTGACACATGTGTCTAGAAGGAACTGATACAAACACTGCACTTCTTAGCTTTTTATTGTCAAGCAAATGCCAATAAGGGGTCATGGCGATGATGTGAACAAACCTTGAAAGACTCTGGTAGGTTCTCTATTAGGCTAATCACAGGGTAGCCTTTAGCCGAGTCCAGCTTAAACGTGCTGAGGGCTTCTTCACATCTGTAATACCAACGTTTCGTCAAAAGTCTCTTCTGGTCCCCTTGTGTTATAGGATCTTCAGTCTGCAGACCTGCACTGTCATTTCTACTATTATGATTTTCAGAGTGTCTAGCATCAATCTTCCCTGCTTTGTCTAAGCTGTCAGGAGCGAACGCCCCCCTGATATACCTCGGGCCACAGATGGTTGTGTTTATATGCCTAATAAACCATACTGGAAGCTCAGGGTACAGTCCTCTCTGTTTGTGACAGACAAGTTGTCTGGGCACATTATGCTCTGTTACCCACGCTGCATTGTACCAACCTGTCGTTCTCGATCGTGACATTGGTCACCTCCTTTCTCCCATGATGCACTGCTTCATGCAGGAAGGAAGCGTCACTCTTGTTGAGTGTGATCTGAGCCCCCATATTCAGCAGCAGCTTGACCGCCCCGGCTTGGCCTCCCCTGGCGGCCACATGCAGGGCTGTGCTCTGTCCCAACGGCCCGTCAGGCCAACAGTGAACATCGCATTTACTGACATCCAAAGCAATGTACAAGTGAGGGGAACCTTGCAGTCAGAGAGCAGAATTGGCCAGTGTCTCTGGAACAGTTGGGGGTTGAATGCCCTACTTAGGGTCCTACCAATAATATTATTATAGGATTTGAACCCACGACTTTCCAAATACTGGTACCGATACCAAACCCATTTGGTTACATGGGTCCCATCTTGTAGTCAATGTGTCAATGTGTGAACAAATACTAAAATGAGCATCATACCATATTGGTGAAGTCGATTTATGTGTTTTAGCAGTCTGGCTGTTTTTTTTTTTTAGCATATTTCAGGAGGTAATGTTTGTGTACGCTGCTCATACCCCATCCTCATCCACCCTGTCCAGCAGCTTGATATTTGACCCCAGGAGAACAGTCACGGTCTGCGTGTAACCTTCTGCTGCGGCGTGATGCAAGCTGGTCCAACCTTTATAATCGCTAAGAAGCACAGTGAGAAAACAGGCCCGAATGGCTGGTGAATGGCACAGCAAAATATCTGCCGACATTACAAGTCACTTGGGGTCCCTCATTTTCCCTAGTGTAGTGGTGCTTTGTGGCCAATAGGGGGCCCGACAAGAATGCATGTTTTGAGTGGTGATATGCAATGCCACTAACCACTGCAGTTTTATTTGCATGACTGTGACCATGTCTAGGATAGGATGTATCCAGGCTCCTCCCCATTTTTATCCATATAAATACGCCCCTCCCTCTTATTGAACAAGCAAGATAGGGTAACACCCACCTGTGAAACAAGGCCCCCTTCCTGAGCAGAAGCTGCACCACCTTGATGTGCCCGCCACGAGAAGCCAGGTGTAGGGGTGTCAGGCCACACTCATCTCCCTCGTTTAATAGCTTTGTGTCGGTCATGTTCTCCAGGAGCCTTTGGCACGTGTTGATCCGTCCGTACCTTTGGTGTGTAAGCATCAAACATGTATTCTGAACAAAGAGGCAAAATTTAAGACGTGGATTAAGATCCACGAGGGTCAATGAGGGTCGCACCTAAGCTTAGACGAGGCCAGGGTTTAATCTAAAAGATCAGTTATTCATCTATCCAGCTGATATCTATGACTTTCACAAGTTAGGGTTAGGAGCCCAGAGTCAGCTTTTGGTCAAGGGTCGGTGTTGTGGATATAGGCAAAGGGTGGGCACACAAAATCCACAAAGGTACAGTGTGTATGCAGGTTTTTGGGGTAACCTTTAAGTCAGCTGTTCAAACCGAGGTGTGAGGACTCTTCAGCCAATCAGTCCTCTAATTAGTAATCTAATTAGGGAGTTTCAGTGAAAACCTGCATACCCAACGGCCCTTTCTGGATAAGACTGCCCACCCCTGGTACAGACAGCCCTCTGGCTGCTACGTACTCAGCTGCAAAGTGAAGTGCAGACTTCTTCTCTTTGGACTTGTGGCCCAGTGAGACGTTGAGACCCAACATGTTTTTGACAGAATCCAGGATGCCGAGTCTGCAAGCGTAGTGCAAGGGGGTGCAGCCTTCCTGATCCTCCTGACTCAGAAGGGCCTTGACATCGTCCAGCTATGAAGAAACAACCAGAACTGACCTGACAGCTACCGCCAATGTCATCACAGTCTAGTTAGACCTTGATTGTTCTTCGCCATACTTATTTGACTGTAGAGAGGTGTGGTGGCCGTTTTCAGGAGTGACATCAGCTTACAAATGAGACTGCGGCACTGTCATTACCTGCAGAATATCTTCTGAAAGGTTTTTCAGCCCTTTTGGTTGCAAAACAGCCAAATGCAAGAAGTTGCACCCAGAATTGTCCTTAATTTTCAGATCTGCTCCTGAAACACACAAATACGCGACACTGACAATCTCCCTTGGTGTTCACGTGAAACAATCAATCAAACCTTGAAAATCTCTCGGTCTAGACATCGTGAAGAGTATTCGAATCCTTAACATCAGGACAAATCACAGGTCCATGACTGAAAGGCTGGCGATCTGTTTGTGGCACTTAGTGAGATGGCCCTCAGGGTCAAACTTATGTCCTCTTAATGATACAAAGTGATAGTAGGAGGATTGTGATCTCTATGTTACACTCATCCAGTAAAAGCAGAAGGATAAGACTGTCCATATATTACTCACCCAATGACAACAGGAGGCTTGGGCTTCTCTAATTTCCATTCACCAAGAAACAATAGGAGATTTAGGGTTCTCTACATTTAACTCCCAAAGTAATAGCAGAAGGTTAAGGTTTTCTACGTTCCACTCGCAAAGTGATAGTAGGAGGTTCTCTAGGATCCATTCATCATGTGACAGCAGACAGTTAAGGTCCTTTATGTTCCACTCACCCAGTGCCAGTAGGAGGCTACAGTTCTCTATGTTTAACTCACCATGTGACAGTAGAACATTCACAGTTCTCCAAGCTTGACAGCTGGTAGCCAGAAGCAAGGGGGAGTTTCCTTTACAGTCAATGCAGTTGATATCTGCGCCCTGTGGAAAGGCGTTATCCAATCACTGTGCAAGCAGACATCATCCTAAGCCTCTCTATTAATGTCAAACAATTTCCACTTCACATAATTCCTGTATTTATTTCTGTTAGTGCTTTTATCGCATTTAAATTTGGCCTGAGATCTGATTAAAAGGGGATGTACTGTACTGGTGCAGGACTATTTGCACGGTGAACTATTGTGCACACACGTCACGGTACCTTCAGAATGAGGAACTCCGCCAACTCCATGTGATCAAAAATGGTCGCCCTAAGAGGAGAACCACCAGACAGAGAAGACACTGGATCATTATGTTTTGTTTTAATGCTACCGGTGTGGATTGAGGAGAGACACAGCCAGTGATATTAATAAACATGACCATAAAGCATAATGAACTGCAACGCTTATTTAACTTTATGATACAAAGCACTATGAATCATAACACTGCAGCCGGCCTAGCTGTACTTGTCTTATTAAATGGAAAATAGAACAGTGTGTTTGAGTGATAAGACATTAATAGTGCTGGAGAGTGTATGCCCTTTACACTGTGACACTAGAAGAGATAAACTGCACAGAAGGAAATGAAGAGTATGTTTAAACCTCGTAAAAAGTGGTAATTATTGACCTGGACTCATTTAGACAGCACTTGGCTGTGGAACTACAAAGAGTAACGTAGTGTCTTATAATTAAGGACAGTTGTCTATTTATAATACACATATTTGGCTTAACAAGGTTGCTCAGAAATCTGTAAAAATGTTTAACTGTGTTCTGAATGTTAACTAAAAAGACATTATAATAACAACAGCCAAGTCAGATGAATCAGTGTGATGCAGAATAGTCTAGAATAGAGTAGTTTGTGAAAGATGAGATGTGAGTCAGTGCCAGTGCTCTATCAAAACCAAGAAGTATGTTGAGTATTCAACTTCTTCAGTAATTCATCAGTCATGCGGCCAAAAGGGAGGTGCCACCTGTGCAGGGGTGTGTGCAGTGCCCCGTCAGTGATGTTGATTATGTCCTCAACCCTGTCGTACGCCGACAACATGAGCTTGACCACCTCCAGTGCCCCCTGTGTGCAGGCCAGGTGGAGGGCTGTGGATTTGTCACTCTGTTTCAGGAGGAAGAAGTGGGTCTGTCACATTGCATTACAGTGAGGAAGTGGCTCTGTTACAAAGAATTACGGACTGGAAGTAGATCTGTCACACTGCATTACAGTGAGGAAGTGGTTCTGTTACAAAGAATTACGGACGGGAAGTGGATCTGTCACACTGTATTACAGTGAGGAAGTGGCTTCGTTATACAGAATTACAGACAGGAAGTTGGTCTCTTACACTGCATTACAGAGAGGAAGTGGGTCTATCACACTGCATTACAGACTAGCAGTGGGTCTGTTACACTGCATAACAGAGAGGAAGCAACTTTATCAATATTACACATGGTGGTTCCCATCTGTTACAAGAGGAAAATATTGCCACTTCCAGTGAACACGAGACATATAAAGTGAAGAACTGCAGGAAAACGGTTTACCTGCTGCTTATCAATTTTTGCTCCTTTAGCAATACACAGTTTTATGACGTCTATGTTTCCTCCACGTACAGCTAAGTGAAGTGGGCTGCTGAAGGACTTGTCTGCATAGTTTATGTGCGCCTCCACTATGTGGCCCATCTCCTCACCTGCATGTGAGCAGAAAACCGCAGGAAGTGACATCAATGAAGCCGATGGGTGAATGTCAGTATTCACAAAAACTTGCACGCATGGTATAACTGGTATCCTAGGCTATCAGGCCCCCTCTGTGGTATGTTGTTGTCCTGTTTCTTTGTGGGTTTGTGAAGGTATTTCTCACCTCTTTTCAGAATTGCCTCCATGGCCCTCTGTGACCCAGCGAAGGCAGCTGCATGGATGGCAAAATGTCCCAGCTTGTTCTGCCGGCACATGACCGCTCCGTGCCTGAACTGGAGAGGATGGCAGCAGCAACACTGGTCGTCCTCCCGTTATTCACCAGTATATTTATTAAATGCAGGCTTGCCAATATACATAAGGCATCCCGGAACATACTTCTCATAGCATTCTACTCAGAATTCTCACTGCTCACCAGTATACTCAATGCCTCACAGTTGTCGATAGAGCAAGCCAACATCACAGCCGTGTTTCCATGGTTACCCTGAAGGTTGATGTCTATTTTCTTGTTAGAAAGTAGCACCTTGAACAAAAGTGATAGAAGTGTTAACATTCCGGCTTTGAAGGTCCGTCGGCTCCATAATGACACTGATGAGAGGGATCTCCGTGGGACGGCAGGACGCGAGTCCCGCTCCATATCTTTCACTGCTTCTAATCGAATCTCAGCATCATTCTGCGGCCACTTCTATCTTCCTATCAATTGCATAATCCCAAAAATTAATTAAAAAAATGACCCATATCACATAGCAAGGCATAGTGGGTATGAGATATATGACGTCACCCACAGACTCGTACTCAGCCAGGTCTTGTGGGTATGAGATGCACCACTCTCCCACACACTCACACTTAGCAGGGTGTTGTGTTTCAGGCTGACAGCCAGGTGGAGTGGCGACATGAGGGCGGCATTGAGGATGTTGGGGTTGGCCCCTAGGCTGAGCAGAGCCTCACAGCTCTCTAGAAGGTTCCGGTCCACAGCCCAGTGTAGCGATGTGCTGCCTTCAACATCCTGTGCATCCAACTCTGGGAGGAAAGGGGAGCGACAAAAACAGTTTTTCTCCCTTTGTCTGCCCCCAGTAAACCCAGGAGGGAAGTGTGCGAAGTTCATTTCTTCTTATCATTGTGAAGTTACATTGAAGCAGAACCTTTTCCTGAGAGTCCTTGAGTCTTTCATTTGTTGCACAATATACACCCCATACAGCTTCTCAGAATGGTCATTAGAAGTCACATGGCTCTTTAATTTAATTTAATTTTGCCATATATGGGATGGAGGGAGGTACAACTAGAAATTGTGACCCCACCCCCCATCCCCGCCCCATCCATTAAATATCGGGCTTCTGTAAAATATCGGGCTCCCTGAATCTGCCGGGGTATCCAAGCTCTTTCGATGCCCCTGGGAACAGACACTGCTTTTTAACTTCTCCTACTTATGCTGAGGTATGCAAATACACACCCCCCCCCCCCCCAATGCTATGATGTCACCTCTTACCATGTGCCCCGGCTGCCTTGACGATGAGCTTCATGGCAAGGCGGCATCGTCCCACGGTGGCATAGTGCATGGGGCTGGCCCCGCCCACATCCCGCACGGACAGCTGCTTGGGGTACAGCCTGCCCAGGTGCTCCAAGGCTGCTGTGTTCCCTGACAGCGCCCACTGGTGGTGTGGAGGTTAAACTGCATTACAGACCAAAGCTGCTATGTTCCCTGACTCCAGTAGAATCTCCCTTCCTGTTGTTTGAACGTTAAAGCCTTGTGATTGTCACTAAACACTGCTTTCCCTGATGCCTGATACTGCAGACGGTATTCACTTTATGATGATAGCGAACTTATGATATTTCAACTTTACCACGGCGCAGTAGAGATCCACACTCAGTAGCCATCAGGGAAAACTTCTGAATTTTGATCTGTTTCCTCTCTATCAATAATGCTGTAAAATACGGGCCGATGGCAGCATCTACACAGCCACACTCTCAGTCTCTGCAGCAATTGTGAGTCTAAAGATCTTTAACAACGTATCGTTTAGTTATTTATTTGCCCTTTCATATTCATATTCGGCTTATGATGGGTTCATCAGGATATAACCTTGTCAAACGCTGAGGAGCATCTGTACTTACTTCAAAGACATGACTGGAAGGCTGAGCTGGATCTTCCTCATCTCCTACACATCGGTAGCTGGGGTCCATTGGGTCCACTTGGCGTCTAGAGGCATCACATGTTAAGGATCACATCCATCATTTCGGTCGCATGATCATTAAGTATGATAGACACTAGCATCATGCACTGCGATGTGGTTTATGGACGAAATGGACACCAAAGTCACTATGAAAGTATAGTCTGTATTGCTTTACAGGTTAAATCGAGTGAAAAGTCATGGTTTGTTTTTCTGCGTCAAAACAAATACAGATGCATCCTTTAATTGCAGCTCTTTGGTCACGGAAGTGACCATAAAGACAGTTGCAGCTGCCAACACATACAGTTAATTACGCTAGTGGCCAAAATTGTGGAAACACTTTTTAGAGATAGCAGAACGTTTTTGAGCTGTTGCTCCAGTTACTTATTTAATTGTCCAATGTATGATATTATTAACATTCTTTAATAGTTCATAAACATTACTGCCAATATTCGTGCAGTCATTTCTCAAGCGCAACGCCAAAAATGCTCGGCGTTTCCACAATTTTGGCCACCAGTGTAAATGATGGTCTTATCCAAAGCATTTGTGTATTTCAAGTCTTTGCTGTTGAAGCAGTTCTGGATCCGTGCTGGAGCAAGAGTCATCTTGTGATTCAAACCAACTCCCTCATAGTCCAACGACAGCCCAAGGTTCTCCAGAGATGTACAGATCAGCCAGCGCACGGGAAGCTTCTTATCAGAGATAATCTGATTTCAGCCCTTACATGAAATCAGTTGGTTGTCTAAATTACATTTACTTTGACATTGTAAGGAGACTGGGTCATTTGTGTCAATAAAAATGTTATTGTTTCAGGAGAAATGAAAACAGAGCCGTAAATGAAGAAGGAGAGTCATCATACAGAATCATTTTTTACCATAAGTCATGTCAGTAGCAGTAAACATTTAGGCCGTCATCATTAGCTGGTCATACTTTAGAGTGCAAATCATTCTTATCTGCCAGAATCTTTTGATGATTTACAGAACAGCACTATGGCTGCCCACCCCTCTCGCAAACATGCATGAATTAGTTTCACAACAATAACCTGACAAACACAGGAAACCGTGAAGTCGACAACGTTGCAGGTGCCAGCGTAGCCACAGAACATCCCTCTCACCACACCAGTGTGTTACTCTTCCAAGCCTCTGTTCCACTTAGTGTTCCTGGGCATGAGGTATACAGCCAGGCGGTCAGCTGATGGAGCCTCGGTGTCGTGACAGTAATGGAAGATCAACACGCTGTTTACTCCTGCAGATGCGACATGAAAGGACATCGGTTTGATCTCGAGCTGCCGCTTTAGTACATGCAGACAGATCTCAGTCTGTATACAGAAAAGTTACCCAAAGAGCCGCTTCAGTCTGAGCTGGTAACTTAATTAAAGAGACTGATTAGGAATTTCGATCTGAGTCCAGCAGACAATGTCATTAACGGAAACAGCACGATACATGGAGCTCAAATTCAAGTTCAGTTAATTTTTCACTCCAGCCATATCTAAGATATAGTGGGATGAAATTGCTTCCTCAAGACTAGAAAATGTGCAAAAGAGGAGGGGAAAAAAGGAACAAAGGAATAATATGAAGACTGGGCGTTAATTCATAAAGTGCAACCCAGCACCTAAGTTAAACATTTTAAAACAATTTCCTTCCCCGACTGTACAACCGTGAAGACCGTATAACGGTGTGACAGAGACGGGCGTGTGCCTTTTCTGGAAAATGTGGCCAAGTCACAGGAAGGCGGGGCTTACCTCTGAGGGTCGGTGGCTGAGGACCGTGTTGTCAGGGATCAACTGTGCAGTGAGACTGAGCTTTTATAGCGACAGGCAATGTACGTACTTAATGGGAGAGCGGAAGAGGTGTATTGTGTCCCCCAGCAAGCCCTGGCAGACAGAGCAAAGCTGATGGCCACTTTACAAGAAATGAGCCATGAAACGGCTTGATTCGGTTGCGGAATATTTAATTTGTTAATGATACCTCTTCTTTGAGCAAATGCATTAACGGTATGAATATTATTTACGGAGAGGAGCCCCCACCCTCAGAGCCTGTGGTATCAGGTTCCTATCTGTGGCTGTGGAATTAACATAAAGGTCTGTACCATCATAAAGGGGTTTATGGTAACATGCCAGACATCATCACACATTAAGAGTCTTACCTCTCCTCGATTGTTTCTCTGCTAGTGTTCTGATTCTTCCACCCTAACCGGGTTCTTTTAACCTCCTGATGTAAGATAACATTGTACACGTGTTAACTCTTTGTTTTACGCACTTAAAGTGCAAATTTGAGAACGGCAATGAAAATTATGCATCCCTGTATTCAGGGGCAGATTATCGTATCTGGGGAGCCTAGGTTGACATGAATATGGACCATTCGGTGTTGCCGATTTAATTAACTGTTCCATTTTTCCCACGGCGGGGAACTGATATTTGCTGGGATCTTAGACTATAGCCTCGGCTAGCAAGCTCATTAATCTAAACCATTTTGTTACCAATATTATCAGTGATGACAAACTGTCGTTCAGCAGCTCTCACTTTATGTGGCCTCTCTCCAGAATATCAGTATCTTTTTGCTTTGGGGTCCTTGTAATGCTGTGGATGCTTTTTACCCAGTGGAACAGGAGAGAAGCAGTACAGAGAAAGATCACATCGAGATGAACTGCACACAGCGGGAATTTCTCAACCCATGGAAAAGAGATAATGCTTGGGGGCATCTTTTTATAGTTTGAAGCTGATTTCTTGCAGTCACATACACCACGTTTTATAAATCCCCTGAAAGTGCAACTCACAATGGTAAATGTGAAGACTACCCTTCTAGCTAATAGCAGTAAGTAGCCTTAATGGCGGAATCATATAACAGCATCCATCCATCCAACCATCCATCTTCCAACCAGCATACAAAGTACAAGATCGCAATGAACCTAGAGATCATTAGGAAGGACACATCCTGGACTGGATGCCAGTCCATCACCAGGCTCGTAGTACAAAATCCATCCATCCATTTTCCAAACCACTTATCCTACTGGGGCGCAGGGGGTCCGGAGCCTATCCTGGAAGCAATGGGCAAGAGGCAGAGAACAACCCAGGATGGGGGGCCAGCCCATCGCAGGGCACACTCACACACCATTCACACACACACGCACACCTATGGGCAATTTAGCAAGTCAAATTAGCCTCAGCATGTTTTTGGACTGTGGGGGGAAACCGGAGTACCCGGAGGAAACCCC
>JAODJX010000083.1:13581383-13592941 GCA_026776945.1 Isichthys henryi
ACATGGGGAGAACATGCAAACTCCACACACGTGACCCAGGCGGAGACTCGAACCCGGGTCCCAGAGGTGTGAGGCAAAAGTGCTAACGACTGCACCACCATGCCGCCCCCATAGTACAAAATGTCATTCCTAATTCAAGTTCCACGTGAAATATTTCATTTCAACTCAGCTTTTGGGAACCATCTTAATCTCTATCTCTCCAAATAAAAGCACAATACATATCAACAATAGCAACAATGTCATCTGGCTAAATGAACCAATTGGTTTGTGGACTGGAAATTATGAGATAAAGAGACGTAAAAATCTTCTTACTTATTGAGATTAAACAAGTTCAAAGTTGTTTAGTAAATGATAAGCATGACAGGGAAACTGTTATGGCAATGGTACATAAATGTATAAGTTAGAAAACAGGGGGGTACAGACACGGGTAAAAAGATCACACTTCAAACTGAACCAGGTATTCTGCCTGTCAGTCTTCCCCTCTTCTGCAAACTCCTGAGTCCTCAGCGCTGACAGAACTGGGGCCTCGGACTGTGACTTACACAGCCGAGGCAGCAGAGCGGGACTCAAGCTGAAATGGGTATAGCTGGTGACAAGGTCACACAACTAAATGGGAACAGGCAAGCGGCAAACGGGAAGCAAGACCCTAAGTGAGCAAACCTGAAAACAGAGAGCGCACCACAAGTCAGCAGCAGAGCAAATCCAAGCTGCCGAACCAAACAGCACAGATTCACACCCAGGAAGCCACCAAAACAGAGGAGGACTAACCAAACATCAAGACTAAGCAAGAAATTATAATCAGAAAGTTTAAATAGATTGATTACAGGTCTGGGTGATTACAGACTGAACCTCGTCAAGATGGGTTTGGCTATTAAGGGTTAACCTCGAAAGCTTTTTCTCTACTGGATCTGACGTAAATGTACTAGAAATCGTTTATATTTCATTCATTTCTCTGACACTTTTATGCAAAGTGACTTACAGAGAGAAGGCTTACAATTTATATGCAATCTCTGGGATTTGAACCTACAACCTGTGCATTGTCGGTACAATGCTCTATGAGTTTTAGAGAGTCCAAGTGGTTGTTCTACTGCAGGGGTGGGGAACCTGTTCCATGGAGGGCCGGTGGGGGTGGAGGTTTTTGAGATGGCCTCTCAATCAACCAATAACAGTGGGTCACCAGGACTGGAATTGAGATCCACTGCCTTTTTAATGGCTGATTTATAGGCCACCCCAAAAACCCGCACCCACACTGGATGGAACAGGTTCCCCACCAAACACCAAGCATGTTCAGATCATTTTTGTTGTGGAGTCCAAGGAACAGGCAGCAGATGTCATCAGCTTCTGAATGGGCTACTTTTTATGGGTGCACACCTGCACTGCACTATGTGCACAACAGAGACCTGCCCTTATAGCTATTTTGTTTATCAGTGGCTCAGTAATTGGTGATCTTCAATAAATGCTATAAATATCTTCAATTATGTACGTTGAAAGGTGGCACGATGACTAACACTGTTAGCTCACGGCAATTCTCTATTTCTGCACACGATGCCTGTTGATTATGTCTGTTCATTATTTTATGAAATAGGAAATGTCCTTCGCTGTCGTCACATGGTTTTATACAGAGATTTAAGGCTAAACTTCAGCATTTACTGCGGCTGGTTTCCCTAAAGCTCTATGAACAAAAACAGATGTAAGACAGCCTGTCTCATTAACATTAAAATCAGGCCATAAAATCATGTATTAATATGTCAAGTCTCATCTGCACAGATGGGTTTACAAGTAGAGGGAAGCTGTGTATTCTCTATCTCCAGCATATGTGTTTTAATATTGTATCAGGTAGTTGCGGAATAAATAGATATTGTCTCTAAGCGGTCAGTGCGCTACCAGTCTCCACCTAGTGGGAAATGCAGCTACTGCAGGAATGAAAATATCGGGCATTTCTATTTTTTCCCTACGATTCACATTTTAAACTAATCCAGCAGTAAAAAGGAAAATGGGTATTTCTCAGATTGAGCAAATACTGTAATGCAAACCGATTTTTAGCGCTAACTCAGCATGCAATGTACCAAAATCTTCTGTGCAGACTGACACTATCAAAAAGCCTTTATTTTTATTCGCGTAAATGTGCATTTCATATTCTTTGTTAAATCTATGGACATTTATTCTAAAGTTCATAGTTTCACTGAGTGCCAGAACATTTCATAAACTCTGACAAATGACATTTTGCCACATGATTAGTGCGATGTGTTTTTCATTGCAATTTTCTGGACAGTTCGCATTTAGAACCTTTGCTGACACAAACGTCTACCCATGCTCTCCAATAGAGGGCGCACTTCACATCTCTGGGCAATGTGTGCATGCCCAGCTCCCTCTTCTGCACGGGCTCAACCCACAGGCGATAGCTATGGTAATAGCCTTCAGAATGACGATTTCTTGAGCAAGAAAAAGGAGCATCCCGGAGAAACCCGGAGTGAATTGAAAAACCGTCTGAGTGACTGAATCTGTCAAAAACAAGGACGAGACTCAGCCTGAGAGCCAATTCGTGAACATGAGAACTGAATGGAAAGCAAGACTCCGTTCTGATCCCCCTTGCTAAGTGTCAGACAGGATGGAGAGGATACTCCGGAGAGAAACTGGATACTCGGAATAATCCATTCTTTGCTCCCTGCCAGCAAAGCCATTAGGTGGGGGGGGAATATGAGCACCACAAGCCCGCCCTTCTTCCCAGACGCTCCTGGAACATCCTCGCAGCCCGAACAGGAGGCAGAGGGGGAATTTGCATGTCCAGCCCATATTGCCTTGCAGTATCAAATGGAAAGACAATTCCTTATAATTTTCCCTCCAACTGGCAGATAATCAATAGATCTTTCTTTACTCGGACAATACTTTTTCCCACTTTTGCAACAATGAGCCAGTTATGATTATGCACCACCTGGGATAGGAATAAGACAGAGCAATTGAAACTATCAAGGGCTGACTGGGCCTTAACCTATATATATATATTTTTTTTTGCATTTCTGAAGGAAGATTGGCATCGGGGCTAAAATACTGGGGGCTCAGCTTAAGATATTTGGGGCTACAGCCCCGAATGATCGGACCTAAACCCCCAGAGACAGAGGACCCAAGCAGTTCCATAATTCTAGAACTTACTCACTGCTTACTAAAACATATTAGCAATTTCTCATGTTCACTTACTGCAGCTATTCACGCATGATTCACACGTCTCAGCCTTCCAGGGAAAGACTGGCAAACTACCCTCGGAGGATCCAGATGTAACTAGTTCTCAGGCATGTGATTTGCATGTATAGATATTCTGCACAATTGGTCACGTAGCAGTAAAGGATCATGTCTTTTTAACTGTGTGTATTTTTAGTTTTAATACAAAAGGTGCCAACGGCTCCTTGTCTAGTGCAGTTACTGATCACACCAGTGAAGCATAATGGAAAATAAAGTAATGTCTTTGCTTACAGCTGCCCGGTAGCACCTTAACAACATTACACTTCAAAATAGTAAAAGGCAGGCCAACATGGGCTGGGAGCTGGTTTCCTGTTTGCTGTTGTAACTTAGTAAACTGTTACATGAAAAAACACTGATTTCTAAAAGCTGAAGGATTTAAACCTTGTTTTCTGTTTTGTTCCCAGTGACAGTATTATGTAACGGCATAAATCTGGATAATGTTTCTATGTAGTAAGACAAAGAAACCGGAATTCAGTCCCATCAAAACAGCATCAATGGAGGTGGTAAGGAAGCCATATCTTAATCATTAGAGGAAACTATTTCTCTATTGTCAAATGCAGATGTTGGCATGACAGCAAATCTAGCTGTGATTGTCATCACCTGATTTATGCCACTGTTATAATATACTGGTCAGACATATATTGCACCAGCTTGTACCTTTCCTTGTCACTGGGGCTGTACCCACAAGGGTCCGCCAGTTGTACCCTTAACTGTAGGCAATTGTACCTTTTAAGGTACAGAAATGGACTCTGAGGAACATCCCAAATGTACAAACAAAATTAATGTGCCTGCAAGGTACAAAAATGAATCTTGAGGATAGAGCCCCAGTGACAAGAAAAGGTACAAACTAAAATTCTTTTTTTTCCCCCAACAGTGCATATATTAAGACTTCTGGTTGTTAGACATTAGTGTTATATTATAATTGTATGAACACATGGGCCATCTCACTGGACCACGAATAACCCTAACCCTGACCAGGTAGTAAGAGCATGGATGGATGGATGAATGGATAGATGGATGGATAATATCACATAGATCAGAACCCCATAATAGAGTCACACTGTGATTTTGCACTGTATCAGTGATTTCACACGATGGGCATTCCAGTGATCCTTAACTGAGAGATTAAGGTGAGTCATTTGATTTCCAGCCATTCCAAACAGAAAATTTATAAAGAATGAAGATATCAGCGATGAGCTGTATCCGCCTTGCATATCAGAGTCTCCCTTGGTGGCCCTGGGGTTGAGATCTAGAGCCGCTGCCCAGCCTCTTAACCTGTTCTAGGTCCGAAGACCTTTAAGAAGAAGGTTGCTGTCTGTGGAACTGAAGCCAATTGGTATAGATAATACTGGACTGATAGCGGGCGAGTCCTGCCTGATCAGCCGGGCCACCTGGTCAGAAGTGTGATACATTTAAGGAACGCGGCTGTTTCTGTGAGCTATGTCCTTCTTGTAATGTGAAGGTGTAATTCGAGCCGTGCATCTGTGGACGCTTGTAAGCACCCTGCACAGGTCTGCAACACTGCAGGAGTAACAACGGAACAGGGGCACGACAGTCGGATTAAAAAAAAACACATACTCATTCAGATTTATCACAAATTCAGTTGTTTTTTGATGGCTCAGGCAAATAAACGTTTTTTTTATGGGCATTTTCCCGACTTTGAAACAGATCTGATCGTTCTACTGGAAGCACTTCTGTAGGAAACAAATCTGTTTTGGTGTCGAATCTGGAATGATCTGACTATTCACAGCAGCAAAGCTTGATTTCACGGTATAACGACAATGACACTCCAGCTGCAGAAGAACTGTTGCACGTTCTCAGAAGTTCATTGAAATGGCTATTAAAATACCTAGCAAATCAAGTCAAAATACGTCGAGGTCGGCAGATAAAACTCAATCATCCTATGCTTATACTACTTTACAAATAGTATTAATACGTAAGTATGGCATAACTATTACACATGCACTAAACATTCTCATCGATATTCAGCTCTTCGCACAGAGGTATTCCTTGGTGATCCCTGTTCCTGGTGAGGAAATTCCCGCTTCGGGTGATCAGCTGCTGCCGTTGGTAATGTAGAGCACAATCCCATCAAACTTCACCTCTAGGCAGTAACGCAGAAGCGCCTGCCCTCTGCCTCCCTCCAGTCCAAACGTAGCGCGCCGATCGGTCTTTGACTCCATGGTGCGCTTTCGTGCGCGCTGCCGTCCGCGGACATCTAGGGAAACTACTTTCTCCTCTCCAGCTACAACTTGGGATTTCAAGACGCCAATCGTTTCTTTCTCGTATTTCTGCAACAGCGATGTCGGATGTATTTTTCCTTAACGGAGCTTCTGCTGACAGATTGGAGTCTTAGCTTCCCCGTTGAGGTAATCATAAACTGTGTATTATTTTGTCTATATAATGCATTATCTTTGTTTAATTCAGCAAAGTGGAACACACGCCTCTTGTAATATTTGTTACAATAAGCAGCTGAATACTAATTTAGTGGGATGCCCACGCACTTTAACATGCAGGGCTGTGGATCTGAGGGTGTCACTAGAGCAATAGTGCCAAGCAGTATAGTTAGAGTTTTAAATGCAGAATTACAGCCCATATTAAATGAATAATTAATAAAAAAAAAAAAAAAATTTGTGTAGCATCCGTGTTAAAAAAAAAAAAAAAAAAACAATTACGGGAGTTGAAATTGACCAAAGGATCGTCTGAATTACGTTTGCTTGGTATGATCGCTAAAATAAGTTTTCTTAGCATTAAATCCTATTGTTAATCTAAGAAGGAAATGAATGAAAACCAGTATAGAGGATCGATTACTTTTCATGTGTCACACATAAAAACAAGCAAAGGACTGTGTTTCACGATACCTTTTCGCGTATTCTCACTCTTGCAAACTGGTCTGCCAGATTTTGGCCGCAGAAATCATGTTGCCTTTGATTAAAAAGTCTAAAATAGTTTAAACTGGCAAAGCAATAGATTCAAGATAGTTGAATTCGCCTTTTGTCGGGTTCTGCTATTTGAGAAACGCATCGAGAATATGAGCGACATTTCTGCTGGGTGACATGCATTGACGGGGACATTTCAGTAGGCAAATTTTAGGATTAAACGTGTGTGTGCATTGCTTTATCTGTGTCCGCTTGGAATACTTTTATATTCCATTAACTTTAATCTAAAAGAGAAGAAGAAACGATTCGGTCAAATGTGAGGCACACTCATGACGTCTATAAATTAGCTACCTACCAGCATGCTGGTACAGACCTTTAAAAAAGACCGGTTAAATTTTGCATAGACAAGTTTTTTTTGTAGTTCATTTGTTTATCTTGTACAAGCCGAGATTTTCACAAGACTACCGTTACGGAGATTTAGGAGTAATGTAAACACATTAAATATTTTGCAGGCATTAAATTTAACACCAAAAAGCAGGGCATAATAATCGCATAATATTTCTATTTTATTAATGCGTTGAATTTGTTTTTATAAAAATGCGACGGGACACAGTCCGCTGCACACTAATAATTTAAGCCTGGACACGGAGTTTCTTTCAGATTTGCTCATGTTTGTGCACCGGGTTCCACAAGCTATTGATCCAGGGATGAAACTTATTCTGGATACTGCCGGTTGTAACGGAGAGAAATGTTTCAATAAAATCACTGGGTCTGCTTTATCCTTTTCAGTCATCTTTCACTCATCAAAATGCTTGTTTATTGTATGATCTAGGGGTACCGTAAAGGGGGGCAGTTAGGACCCCTGAGTGACAAGGGCCTTAAAATATTTGGTACATAATTCGGTTGTTCAGGATTGGGGGAGGTCTCATATTTTATTCTTGCATGGGGCCCACAATCTACTGCAGCACCTTTGGTATGATTTACGGGCTTTCAGCCTCAGAATGTGTCCAGCATTGGATCATTCTCTCATATTTTTTCTTTCCAGTTTGTGTCATGGAAAAATGAACCTGAAGAGGATTCATATAATCTACTAATTTCTCTGTACCCACGTTGCACCTAATCTGTGATTGACCACTTTCTTGGTCATCATCTCCAATTCCCACAGTCATGGCGGAGAGAGGAGGATCAGGAGGTCCAGAACTCGTTGAGATCATCCAAGCCAAGAGTCAGTGTCGGAGAGTGCGGATCAACGTTGGAGGACTCATGCATGAAGTCCTCTGGAGGACCTTGGACAGACTCCCCAGAACCCGCCTTGGTAGACTTCGGGACTGCGACACCCCTGAAGCTTTGCTGGAGATTTGTGATGATTACAACCTGAGCGAGGAGGAATTCTTCTTTGATAGGCATCCAGGTGCCTTCACCTCCATCCTGAACTTCTACAGGACAGGCAAGCTGCACATGATGGAAGAGATGTGTGCCTTATCTTTCAGCCAGGAGCTCGAATACTGGGGCATCGATGAGATCTATCTTGAGTCCTGCTGCCAGGCACGTTACCATCAGAAGAAGGAGCAGATGAACGAGGAGCTACGACGGGAGGCGGAGTCCTTGAGGGAGAAGGAGGGGGAAGATTTCGACAATAATTGCTGCCCTGAAAAGAGGAAGAAGTTATGGGATCTTCTGGAGAAGCCGAGCTCCTCTGTGGCAGCCAAGGTGAGCTGGTGAACTCATAGGACTTTAGCTGTAAGGTCATCTGATAGTGCTCATGTGGGCAGAACTGTCCAATGAGCTCGCTACTTGGCTTGCTGGTTGCACCATCTCTGGACAAAACAAACAGGCTTTTGGCCGTTTTTTTACTAACACTGCGCAGAGAAACTCCAGGGAAGCCAGTAACGTTACTGTAAAGGTAATGTTTATACTGACACACCTTGGGTGCTGTATTATACCTTCTGAATTCCATGTGAGGCACAGTTGAGCAAAGTCATATTGCAATATTCATTATGGAGCATTAGGGCTATACTGCAATGAGGTTCCAGGACCCAGGACAATACAAACAGCAATAACACGATAAACCAAAAGACATGCTATGTCCTGGAGACACACTGTACAAATGCTGCATCTATTTCCAGTTTATCCACTCAAAAAATAACTGCATGTTCAGTTCTTTTTTCCAAGTAGCCCAAGTATTTAGCTTATTGGCAGCAGCAAACAGTTAACCTTCCCAGTCGAGGGTCAGTGGTTCGAGGCCTCGTGGGCCAGAACGTTTTCTCGTGGCGGTTTTCATTTCTACTGAGCTTCTAGCTCTTAATTAGCTGTGACAGAAGGTGCCGGCTGAATGAAAGTGAGATTTGTTTGAAAGCAATAAACAAACCTATAATTAGGAATTTATTTATTATAATACACTCTTATTATATAAATGAGATAAAACTCTTAGCAAAATGTAACCCAGTCTAGCTTTTATTTTTAAAATGATAAAAGATAAACGATGGTTTATTATTTGTAGTTCCTAAACAGCTATTCTGAGTTAATTCCAATGCAAACTGATTTGAGTTTCTTTAGATTTCATTTAAATTAGCAAGTGATGAGTCCATCCAGGCAGTTTGGGACATAATTAAAAGGCGTCCTGTTTTACTGATGATCTGTATTATCATATATCAGATCAGTCAGTAGATAGCCGCGTCTGGAATTGTACGTATGACCATGTTGTGCAGGTACATTGCAAACTGCTGCATTTGTAGGGTAAGTTCCAACGAGAGTATTTTGAGGATATGACTGACTGGAAAACTACTTGGTTATGTAATATTTTGAAAGCTTGATGGTACCACACAGGATGCATAAAGATGACAGGACCTCCCATCTGTGACCAGGAAGGGTGTCTGAATAGGGCTGAGAGTCAAATCCGACAGAGAGGGGGCTGACAAAAAAGTAACAGGGGTAAGCAGGGGTGTGAGAGGGGCATGAATACCCTGGCAGATTCAGGGGGGCCAGGGCTAATCTGCTGAGGTGGAAGGGGGGTCTATTGCCTTGTATTTCTTCAGACTGAAAAGAGGGAAAAACTTCCTAATAAAGTCCCCAGATATGACAAACCAAATCCAACAAAATCCCGGTTATTTTCTTTGGCAAGTCACATCGCGAGATACCGCACAGTGACTGAGAAGGAGGCCCAGCAGTATTGGGTGAAGGGGTTGAAATCTGTTTAACGGAACTGAAGAAATACAAGAAGTACAAAGAGAATCTGGTCCTTGAGCAGCTGGGGAAGGCAGTTTTTGGGCCAAGGAGCTGCCATTTAAAACCCTGTTAAGCAGTCACTTCCCTGAAGACAGATCTGTGCCCCTCTTGTTCAATTATCGATTTTTGTCTTTTTAATATAACTATGCCTGAAATATAAACTCGCTATAGAACAATCAGCCTGTTTGAAAATGTGCTGACCATTGTGAGTAATTATAAATATTTAAGTGAGATATTTAGTAGGGTACTGTATCTTTTCTCTGACCTTTATTGCTGCAAAGAAATGTAGAAGATATCACTCGGCCTGATCTGATGTGCACTGATTTCTGGGAAGGTGACAGCATTACATGGAATGGAGATGGAATATATCCTGGTGACGATGCCTCACGTTTTCATGGTGGTGGCCATAACCATTACGATTAGGGGGTATAGGAAATGAACGGGGTACGAACTTGAAAGTGAATATGGACAATCACTAGACTGTCAGAATAAAGGGTACCAGTTTGTACCTTTGCTTGTCACTGGGGCTGTACCCTCATGGGTCTGTAACCTCATGGGTCTGTACCCTCATGGGTCCGCCAGCTGTACCCTTAACTCAGGAATAGCCAATCTTATCCGCAAAGGGCCGGTGCGTACGCAGGTTTTTGGGAGAACCTTTAGGTCAGCTGTTCAATCCTGGGTGTGAGGACTCTTCAGCCAAGCTATGGGCAGATCCTACACTGGGGTTTAGCCCCAGTGACAAGCAAAGGTACAAACTGGTACTCATTTTTCTGACAGTGTATGCAGGAACTGCAAATATTCACCTGCACCTGTAGGAAATTGTGTAAAAACACTAGTACAGCAGAGGGGCAGTGTGTGCCTCTGTAGGTTAGGATTCTGTGCCTGTAATCAGAAGGTCTTGGGTTCAAATCCCCCAGCAGTGTGATTTCACTGGCGGGCCATTGAGTAAGGCCCTTAACTGCAATTTCTCTAGGGACTGGCTGAGCAGTTTTCTCAATTGTGCGTCACTCTGGATGAAAGCGCCTGCTGAATAAATAGTGCAGTGTTTGATAGCAGGTGTAAGGTAATGATTCTGTATTCAACAATAAGTCAGTGGGGATCTGAGAGTATAAGTCTAATTACTAATTTAATACTGCAGAGAGTTCTGCGATTGCTATCGAAATGAGTCCATGGAAAATCTGTCTCAAACGAGGCCTTTCAAAACCAACAGTATGATCCGTACTGAAGATTTCTTTCAGCCTTAGCGAGTCCATAATAGATTTAGTGGAGTCTTATTATATTGCTCTTTGAGTCTGGGAAAAGCAGCATCAGGTGGTCCTGTTGGAGAGCACTCTCAGGTTAATGTGGCATGTTAGGAGAAGGTGGCCGTGAAGATTATACTGCTCCAGGCAAAGACCTATCCTGAATCTGCAGTATTTAAGGTAATAAATACAGATAATAACGAGGAAACAAAGAAGTTCGAAGAGCGACTTTGTTATGTGGCTCCCGACTCAAACGCTGATTGTAATAGCAGCAGTGGGGCTCGGATGCATGGGAAGTCCGACGGGTGAAAGATGGGGGTGCCCAGAGGGAGGTTTGCCATCATAACACCTCACACACCCCCCTAATGGACACCAGATCCACTTCCTCTTGCGGTCCAGGAAGGGAGGCTTTTAAGCGTGTTTGTTCGTTCCCTGACGAGGATGAGATAATGTGAGCTGAGCTGAAACTTTTAATGGAAACCCCAGACTATGAAAAAAACTTCAAATGGAGAGCAAATTGACAACGGGCCAGGAAAGGACTCTTCTGTGGCTGCAGAGGAACCTCTGCTAATGACGATAACAATAACAGCCACTGCTTCCTCAACATCGTTCGAGCCTGCGAGCCGCTTTGAGCTGCGTTGCATACCAATCGCGGTGTCACGTGACCCGCAGTATTATTTTTGTCACATGACATGATGGATGCACTAAACCTGGTATGGTTGCTGCCCTGGGAGAGCTTGGACTTCAGTGTTAGACCTTATGACATGTAATCAGTGTTGGGGAAGTTACTCACAAAAGTAATCGATTAAAGACAGAGGTGGAAAGTTCAGGTCCAGAAAGTACAAATCCAGACCAAGGTTTTGTTTCAATCAACTAGTTGAGTATAACGAGTCACAGTCACAGAGTACTCAACTGGTTGGTTGAAACAAAACCTTGGTCTGGATTTGTACTTTCTGGACCTGAACTTTCCACCTCT
>JAODJX010000083.1:13593041-13642443 GCA_026776945.1 Isichthys henryi
ACAGAGTACTCAACTGGTTGGTTGAAACAAAACCTTGGTCTGGATTTGTACTTTCTGGACCTGAACTTTCCACCTCTGTCTGTAATGGATTACTTTTATGAGTAACTTCCCCGACACTGCAAATTTTAAGGACAATTTAACAGGCTGATTAAATTTCCCGCTGATACCAAATTAGGTGGCACAACAGACACAATACATGAGCTGGAGAGATAACAAAAGGTTTATACCAAATTATGGAAAGAACAGATATTCGGCTGATGGAAGGTTGTGTTCCTCCCAAAGACTCATGTCATCCAGTCAACTCCGCCTGAGAATCTCCTTTGTCAGTCTGTGTTGTTCCTTAAAGACAAGGCTAGGAGCCTCACAAAGATCACTCGTTCTTTTACGTGATAGCTTGCTGTTGGCCACTCGGCCTGGCAGATGCCCTGGAAATGCTTGCAATTAACCTTGTGTAAGTAGAAGGAAATCATTATCTCACCAACACTAACTCTAATGGCTCCCTTGTGAGTTGCGTTAGGTCTGTTACATAATGTAATAGTATGTAATGCATTTAAAGCAATGCCGACAGGTCTCTGTTTACGATTGTCTCTCTGTGGATCCATCTTAGCTTGTCCTGTAGCTGGATGTATTTGAGGAGGGGGATTATCGTAAATATGCATGAACCAGCGTTTGCTCATGTCCTTTTCATCATATGACCTCAAAACCAGTCAGCCAATCAGGCCTTCAGCTAATCCAGTCATTTGCATGAGCGACCCCGCAGCTCCTACAATCTCTCAGTCTATGGAAGTTCAGCTGTCAAAGTGAAGGTGAAGTTTCCCCCGTCCCTAGATGTGGGCATGTGCGCTCTCTTGTAGTGACATGGCCCACATTTGGTCGAAAATGGTGAGCCACATTATTCCACCTGTTACTTAGATAAGTGCTGAACTTTATTTGGAGAAGTTCTGGATAGAAGTCTTGGTTTCATAGTTTGTTTTTGTTGTTGTGGATTAGAGAAAGTTTTACTGGTTTATAATATAAATGCGGTGCTTACCTTCCAGGACGTGCAGTGTCTGTCAACCAAGTTATGTACTTCCTAATGTTGATCTACCAATTTATGCATGAATGAACATTTCTGACAGCCTGGAGCTTCCCACTGGTAACTAAACCTGCCAATTTGTTACTCTGCCTGAGGTAAATGAGTCCCTTACGTTACCCAGAGGTAATTAACCCATCGGTCAGATATGATGCGGCATCTGACGTGATTTTAAATGCCGCAGGGCCAGATGTGATGGTCGAAATCCGGAGTGAGACCCAGGTGAATCACGGAGTAGCTCATTAGACGGCTCGTTGTTGTCACATGATCCATGACAACTGTCTCCTCTACTGGATAAGAAGCTTCTCGGATCCTCAGATTCTAGTCAGAGGTGAAATTGGGATCAATTATGGAGATTGGATATGGAGATCAGTGAGATGCCGGCTTGTGAAATAAATGCAGAGTCACCGAACTCAGTGTAGTGAGTTCTGAGAAGAAGAAGATGAGGCTGGTAGTCATGCAACTTCCAGTGATGCAACCAGTAAGAGCTTCCAGACTCATTAGAAGATGATCTGAGTGCCGCTCTGTAATCCCTCGTAGTGTCATGAGATTATTTAAGGTTCTGTACACGCTGTCCTACCGGCGAACCTAGAGCATCCTAGTGGTGCAAACACACACCTGCACACATGTCGTTTTGCATATGGATACCCGCACAGATCTGCATGACAAATTATGTGTTTGCTGTAGTATAAATGCGGAGAAGCTTATGGTGGGATGGTCAGCAGCAGTGTCAGATCATCCACAGTCTAGTCAGTTGATCTGTGATTTAGGGAGGTTAGTAACAAGGAAGCACAGATGTCTACCAACCCAAAAACCTGATGACAGACATAAATCACCGAAGGTCATTCGAGTGTCAGTTCTGAATTATCAAATTAGTTTCTGCATTGATCATGAAAATCATTCATGTTTTTTGATATCACTAAACTATACATTTCAACAATAGCTCCATCGGTTATTAAGGCCCTAGTCTCAAATCTCAGCTCTGCATTGCATTGGATGGAGGTATTAAGGTGGAGGTACTGTCCCTTCATCCTTTTCTCCTGAGCTGGTAGACAGCTCATTGGCTCCTCTCGCTCATCCAAAATGTCATCTGACCACTGATCTGCTCCATCTTCATTGGCCGTCTCTTGGCAACACTGAACAGTCTTGTATTTGTGCTTGCCTCGTATGAACCTAGTCCTTGTAGTGTTTTGATTTGAATACATTTCCTGTTAGGTTCCTGCAGTGCTTTATAATGTTTTGCATAATTCTTGTTCCATTGCTAACTTATACGTATCATTGACCCCTCATTGAAGGTTCAGCCTTGCAGCACTTGTATCCAAGTTAGTTTCTTCACAGCTCTGTGCTTGTGATGAATTATCTGACTCTCTCATAGGTAGCTTCAGTCGAAATTGCCTGCACAGTAAATAAATGTAAAAGTAACATAAATGTCTAAGAGACGCTTGACTTTATTTTTTATTTGGATAATATTGAATATTACTCTGACAGGAAGGAGAGATTCTGTGTTTGTCATGGTGTCCAAGAAACGACTTGAAGGCTGGTGTTTGATATACAAAAGGGTTTTATTGAACTGAACAGGAGCAGGGAAACAAATGTGGTTGTGAGGGGTCAAACGAGAAGGTGAGTAGGGGGAAGGACACAGGCAGACAGGAGGAGCAACGTCAATGACCGGACTGGGGATGACGAGACAAACAGGTACTTAAATACAAAGACTAATGAGGGGCAACAAGCAAGAGGTGTGGCTCATCAGGGTCACGTCAGGGAGGAGACAGGAGGGTCAGGCGGGCATGACGGGCAGGACGTAACACTGTTGCTATTTCAGATAACATGATTAGTTTTTGCAATGTAAATAGATAAAGATATGAATTCTGACAATCATTTTCTAAGGTAGTGTTTCCCACCCTGGTCCTCGTAGACCCACAGACAGTCACATGACAGGTTTTTGCTCCCTCTCGACTCTCTGCCAGATAGTCCACATTTTTGCTCCCTCACAGCTCCCGTTAACAAAAACGTGCACTGCTGGGGATCCTTGAGAATGAGATTGTGAAACACTGCTCTATGGTACATTAAGAACAGCTGACATGCGTTTTTGTCATAGATTTCATATATATACTTGATTTGATTTTCGTCCATTTTATCTCAGAGAATGCATCGTAATTTTGCGTTTCTGTTCTGTACCTAGTGATCTGACTGGAAACAGTGTTATTACAGGTGTGTCAGGAAGTGACTGTGTGAGCGTGTGTGATGTACGGTTGATAGAGACAGGTCACGTCTGTGCTGTGTCTCAGGAATGTGTCAGCAGCTGTCCGTTCCTGTCCTTCATGTCTCTTCCCCGTTTTGCCAGCAGGTGTCGCTGGCCATCCTGTTCCTCCTCTGTCTTCGTGCTGAACCCTTTTAGGGGGTGTTTTCCATATTCCCAGACTGTCATGGGGCTAAATGGGTTGAGTGTATAGTACAGAGGCTACTGTATATCCCCCCACTCATGGGTCTGAGGTTGGCTCTAAACCAACATCATCTGTTTACTTAATTATTTGGTTTTCTGTTCCTAGTTTGTTAAATTTACTATCTTAGTTTTTCTGTACCAGGTTTCCCCTGTTTGTGTCCTATTTGATTTTGGTTTTGCTTGTATTTGTGCTTTAGTCTTTCCTAGTGTAGTCTAGCCCTCTGTTATGTCCCACAGTTTGTAGAGCTGTGTTTGTGCTAGTTAATTGTAATCCACCCCCACCTGTTTGCTGTTAACCTGTGTTCCTTTTCGATAGGTTGATTTGATTACGAGTCACACCTGTCCTTTGTTTGCCCCGATTCCCTGTGTGTGTGCTGTTCAAATCTCATTTGTGTCCATGAATTGTTTTATCCAGGGTAGCCCTGTGCCATAGGCCCCCCTCCACCCCATGACCTTTAACTGCATAAGAGAATAGAAGAGGGATGGACATACTTTTACTGCAAAAATATATTAAATCAGAATTTCCTTCTGTTCACTTGATTCTGACACAAGTGCTTGAAGATGAATCCTATTTGCATTATGCAATCTGTCAGCCCTATGGAGGTGTTGTGTGACTCAGCACATTAGGACACTGGGCTTGTGAGCAGGGTCAGGCAGTCTGTAAGCAACTGCGGATTTAGGGCCAGCAGTGAAATCGCTCAGTTGACCCAGGAATTTGAACCGATAACCTGCTGGTCACAGGCACAGTGTATTAATTTGCCGGTTCAAATCCCACATGCTCACAGACTGCCAGACTCTGCCTACTCAACTGTATGTTGCTTTGGATACAAAACCTGCTAAATTAATAAAATGCTAATCCATTCTTTTTTAGAGTACCTCTATATATAGAAATGATGATTAGGAAATGTGCTGTACATTTATTTATGTGTATTCCTGTAGAAAATATACATTATTACATTCTAGTTCACACAAATGGTTTTTTAATGCTCTTTCTGTACAAGAAAATATATAGTAAATGTGCATGTAAATATAAAGTAAATTCTGCTTATAGATCTTGAAGTGTGTCCTATTCCATCATAATTCAGTTATAGCTTGTAGGGTACGGAAAATAATTTTCACTGCCAGGTTTCATAATCTTGGGGGTGGCATGGTGGTGCAGTAGTTAGCACTGTTGCCTCACACCTCTGGGACGAGTCTCCGCCTAGGTCACATGTGTGTGGAGTTTGCATGTTCTCCCCATGTCGTCGTGGGGTTTCCTCCGGGTACTCCGGTTTCCCCCCACAGTCCAAAGACATGGTGAGGCTAATTGGACTTGCTAAATTGCCCGTAGGTGTGCATATGAGAGTGACTGGTGTGTGAGTGTGTCCTGTGATGGGCTGGCCCCCCATTGTGAGTTGTTCCCTGCCTCATGCCCATTGCTTCCAGGATAGGTTCCGGACTCCCAGTAGGATAAGCAGTTTGGAAAATGGATGGATGGGTTTCATAATCTTATCTAAGCATCTCTGTTAAAGTATGTTTGGATTTTTCTTTTTTTTCCTTTCCAGTAGAGATTATTAAAGGATCCACATATTAATATTGTTTTTTCTGGGATTTTTGGTGTAAAAAGCTCTGATCTTGCCACAGCAGGTCCAGATTCTAACTCGACCCCTCCACCCCCCCGAAAATGAGTTTTCTCCTATTGAAACCATTACATTGTTAATTTACTCCTGTATTCTGGGTTCTGCCTTTGTTGCATCACCCAGCTTCTCTTAACTGTCAGATAACACCCCTCTCTCTCCAGACATTCTCCTGTAAAAACTTCTTGATAGAATTTTGAATGATAGCAAGCTGCCCAGGGCCTGAGGCATAAACGCAGCCCCAAATCATGATGCTCACTCCACCATGATTTATAGTTGGGATGGGGTTTTGATGTTGCTTCTTTTTTTATCCAAACATAGCAATGTATCTGCCTAAGAGTTTGACTTTTGTGCCATTTACCCACAGAACATTGTCACCGGAGGCATCGTGGAACACCCAGATGGTCCTATCATGTTTTAGGAGCCATCCATGCTGAAATCCAGATAATTATAAAAGGTTCACAAACGTTTTGCACCTGTAACTTGCTTTCTTTATCTTATTTTTTATCTCAAAATGATAAATACACAGATGGGCTGCCCCCCCGTCCCGGGTTGTTCCCTGCCTCGTGCCCGTAGCTTCCGGGATAGGCTTCGGACTCCCTGCCACCCAGAAGGATTAGCGGTTTGGAAAATGGATGGATGGATGGATGGATGGATAAATACACATGGAAAACAATCTTAAAACAATCTTACTGATCAGTGTAATTTTGTCTGGTTACCTGTCACTTTTATAAAAAAAAATAACAGATTAAAGACAGTCCTTCAAGACTCATACGAGGATTACTTACAGGTGACAAATTTATGTCCCTAAATATGGCATTACAAACATGACATGAATCTTTAAATTTAGTGGCTTGGTGGCCTCACATCCCACCTTCTGTGTGTGTGTGTGTGTGTGGAATCTGCATCTTCTGTCCATGCTGTGTAAGTTATTTCCCATTGTAATTGCCTGTAGTGCATGATTGTGAGTGTGTACCCTGTGATGGACTGGCATCCCATCCAGGGTGTCCCTTTGCCTTGTGCTCTGTGCTGCTTGCAGTAGGGCTCAGGTCTTCACACGACCCTGGCCTGCATAAGTGACTAATTAGAAGATGAATGAATGGATCTTCCTACATGCCTGTACTATTCAAGATCATCTGTTAAAGGTAACAATGTAAGTTTTCAATTTTTAATGGGCAGATAGAAGAGTAATTTGACTCTGTTGGTCATCTTGTAATGGACATTTACAGGAGTGGGAAAATGGGAACTCCTAATGCAATAACTCTAAAAGCCTTACAGACAGCTCTGAAACTAGAAAAGAAAAAACAGTTACGGTGTTCCAAAGGCCCACCTACGTTCATCCCCTGTACAAGAAACCTGGCCTATAAGTCTGACAGCACTCAAGCCAGATGAAAGCCCTGTCCATACCCTTCCTACATTCTATAAACCATGCCCACAAATCTGACAGGACCCAGTTCAGATGTTTATAAACCCCGCCCACACCCTTCCTACATTCTATAAACCCTGCCCACAAGTCTGACAGGACCCAGTTCAGATGTTTATAAGCCCCGCCCACAACCTTCCCACGTACTGTGAACCCTGCCCACAAGTCTGACAGGATCCAGTCCAGATGAAAGCCCTTCTCACAACCGGCTGCCTATTATCTTTGCCTGGAAGGCAGTAAGGGAAGTCTCCCATGGCGCTTCTGCTGGTGAGGCAATTTTTGACTTTTCTAGAGAGTGTGAAGGACAGCAGCTGGATTCCTGCACATAATTCCTGAACATAATTTATTGCAAATATATGTATCTGAACCCATCCTGTTTGACATGATGCAATAGAATCAGAACCAGCAGAAGAAATTAAAACTGTAATTGTTGAGTTTGTTTGGCGGCTGAACCACCTTTAAACCAGCAGTAACTCATCCCTAGAAACATGCTTCAGTCCCACTGATTGTGGCTACCTGTGACTGACTGTCCTCCTGCCCCAGGTGACACCTAGGCACAGTGGACACACTCTGTCTCTCTTCCTTATGTGGTCACAGAACTTTCATGTCTCTCTACATCATGGTGTCGTGGTTTCTGCTTGTAAAAGGCCCGAGTCACCTTATGTATTCAGCTGAGTTTGGACGTGTTGCATCTAGACATTCCCGGAGCAGTTAGAGGTTAGTACCAGATCTGTCCCCATCCCACAAGGAAACACTCAAAAATTCAATACCTTCCATGTCACCCCTCTATAAATAAGCCCATTATTGATTTAAGATGGTCTTCTGTTTCTTTGCTGAATCTGATGTCCTACTCTGAGTGAAAACTGCTTTCCATAAATAACTCAACCTTCATTTTCCAGGTTTGAATGTATAATTATAAAATCACCAAGAGAAAAAAAAAATACTTGAATTAGAATCCAGACAGACCAAGGTTCATTCATACCGGGATTCATTCAAACCCCAAGACCTTCATAGAAGCCCATACAGCGAAACCTTGGTATGAAATTTGGATTTATGTAGCTCTGTGAATGTGTCTGGGAGTCTCAAGCAGCAGTTTCATCCTGCAACATTAAGACCAGACTGGACATTATCAGGATTATCGGGTACTAGTATAGTGAGTCACCAGCATTCTCCATGGGTTATCTCTCGTCATCTGCTAATGCTTCCTAAAGGGCTGCGGTTCATTATTGACACTGATTTGCAAAGAAGTGCAGTTTATTATTAAGGTTATTGTTCGGGAGAGACAGACTGAACCGGAAAGGTGAGAATACAGTTCGGAAAGAATGGCTGTATATAAAGTATTTTCAGTGTAACTTTGTATCAGTGCTGTTGGCCTCGTAAGGGGGATTCCGATGCTCACAGTTCATGCTTCCAAAAGGTACTGTACAGTATGTTCCTCACCCGTCCCAGAAGCCCTGACCAAAATCCTAACACCAGTCCCTAGCAGCAAAGTGTCAGTTTTGATTTATTTTATCCTCCCCTCATAGAAATAGCACCCTCTTTCAGTTTTACTTGCTGTGCCGTGAACCCAATTCCTCTCCCATCCCCATTACTCCTGGAAAGGAAGATTTTCTCATGATGCATCTACACGTCTCAATCCAGCGGAATCCCTATTCAACCTGCTCTCACGAACAAGTAATAATTTGCTGCGATGATATTCTCCTGCAGGAAAATGTATCACGCTCTACTACAGTATGTGAACGGACGCCTTTCCCATCTCCCCGGATACAGAATTAACATTTCACGGGGCCTTTCCATCGCTGAAAACCCTGTAGGCTTCAACCATCCCACTGATTCGGTGATCTCCCCGTTCCTGGATCGATGCCTCTGACCTCTCTAGTACCATTCGTTAATTAGTGGTCGTGTTATTTCTGTTTTAGTGCTTTGTAGGTTTATAATTGTTTATATGCTAGCTATGTACTGCAACCCAAACCCAAAATGTATTGCATACTGTTTTAGGGTTGAAACTGCAGAACTTAATCTCTTCAGTTATTATCAGTAGGTAAGTCTGGCTGTGACCCTCAGGATGAGTGCTGGTGTTTTGCTGTAAAGAAAGCACTGGTAAAAATGATAAGTAGTGTAGTTAAACTAGTTTAGTAGTCAGGATGTAGGAAGTCCTCCCTCACTAACTCATTGGAAGCTCTCATCACTATTCTGTGTGTTCTTAAGGCTAAGCAGATGGCAGCTATCGGAAAAATCCGGATCGTCATCTAATTACCTAGGCCAGTGCCAGAGGCCACATTTGTCGAGCCATCACCGGGTCACGGGGTCACATGGTGCGTGAGGCCTGTTTATTTTGCCTGCTTTTAAAGTACATCGATTAACAAATATATTGACTTCAGCAACCTAATGTTGAGTGCTTGTCTGAAACCAAAGAGAGCCAGCAAGCCACTTTTAAGATACATCAGGTGCAGACTTAAAATAAATACACGATAAATAGAGATTAAAAGGAACATCCGCTATTAGCACTACAGATAATCACGATTAGAAATAAAAGTTGAATGAGACACTCAAGAAAGTGCAAAGCCTCTTCTTCCGTGCATGACGAACACCTTTTAATGTGTTTGCACGTAGAATATCAACAAGGTTACGGGCAGCTTCAAATGAGCTCTTCTCAGAGGACAGCAGTAACAAATAAACACATTAAAATACAATAATTTCTGCTTTCATGTCCTGGCACCATTATTCAGGGGATTAATGAGGCATCACTTCGCTCGAGTGAGGCTGACGCAGCCGACGTGTCAAAACGCTCTGCTGACAAACACAGTGACAGGATTAGTGCGTTAGCATCACCTAAGAGACCACTGCCCTCAAACGGCAAAACAGCTCAGGGCCCGTTATTCAGCCTGTCATCCCTCCCCCGCAAATACAGCAGGTAGACACTGGTCAGTCAGAATCCCAGGGGAATTCTTTACAAACGGGAGTCTCTCATTGCATTTGATTGACAAGCTGACTCCTCTCACTACGAACACTTGAGATATGAAATATTACGTGGTTTTTATTTGAAATGAACACAAACTGTCGCTGTTAATCGTTATCTGTAGGGAAGCTGTGTCTCTGCCTTCTGAACGAGCACGGCAGTCCACATTATGGTTGTATCAGCCGGCTAAAAGTTTTGCCGTGGATTTTAAAAACTCTGTCGTGCCGTCATCCACATTCAGATCAGTTCATTTAAAACTCTCAGGCTGTATATTGCGCATCAGTGAGAGATCAAGGATTTTGAACAATTTCCGGTGATTATGTGCAGGTGTTCTTCAAAAGCCCTAATGGGAGCATATATAATGTGCATAAATTACACTGACTATGGATTCTAGATGAAATTGCTTTAGACTAAATTAACTCAAGTGAAACACGTCTTTATTGTTTAACCTTTTTAGTTAGTTTTTAGTCACTATAGATCTGATTTTAAATATTGATCCCTACAATATTGGGTTTAAACTGACAAAAGGCAGAATTATGAAGAAGAAAGGCATGATTTAATAAGCTTATTCTGTTCTGTCTTGTGATCTCTGTCCAGATTCAAACAGTCTGCTTTTCCCTTATCAAAGACATGCTATAGAAATGATCTTTTGACTGGTCAAACTGAAATACCACAAGGCTGGGGAATCCCCCGACAGGATGGCAGTCCATCACTGGACACACATATGCTCACATTGTGACCAGTTTAATAGACAACAGTTTTCTTGATTGCATGCTTTCAGACTGGAAAAGGATGCTAGAGTATCTACTATACAGAGGAAACCCTCACAACATAGGAGGACACACATACAGACCTGGTCCCCACAACGTCAACAGAACAGGTTTTTATTACATTGTGGGGACAGTTGGTCTGCACAATGAAATGTAAACCTGGACCACACACACAGACACATGCGCGCACACACACTGCTGAAAACATGAGGAAACACTGCTTAAAACACAAGCTTTTAAGAACCAATCTGTTGGAATCTAGTGTTTCCGAAGGCTATTTTGACCATGGCATCATTTCTGATAAAGACAGATGGTGATTAATTGGCCTGAAACATAAAGCACACAGGGAGTATGATGGGTGTCATTAAATGGGCAATGAGGTGTGTAGCTATATATGGCTATAAACAGCTACAGTGCTGTGAAGCGGGTAATCATGAATATTCTACAGATTCTCCTTCGTGGAAAGTGTTCCAGGAACCCACTTGTGGCTTTTTGGTCATTGCATGATGGGTATTATATGAATGAGATACCTGTTACAGCAATGAGCCTTTAGAAACATCAGGTAAAACAGAGGCTCATTTGTGCTGTCATGTAGGGCTTACTGCAAGTCCAAGGGCCTGGAAAGGGCCAGGAGGAGAGGGAGGGAAGGATATTTTAGGATAACTATAATAGGATTGTGCTGATATCTATAGCAAGGATACAGAGGTTAGAAGTGATTACTCGTTAATTCCCCACAAGAGGAAGTAAGAGATAATTTGATACCTCTTCACAGAGCATTTTTATAATACCCACCCAGGGGACCAAAGCACCAGGTGTCTCTGATTGGCTGATACCCCGACTACTGTGCCCTGTTAATCTCCTTCTCCTGGGCTTTGAGTCCTAATAGTAGCGTTGGAATGAGCTGGTGCCGTTCCTCTATGTGGGAGTGTATGTCCTTTTAGCACATGAAAAGTCTGTGCCCCTCCCCAGAGAATATAATACAAGCGTTGAACATGATCACACTTTTTGATCTGTCATAGGCTCTAGCATAAATCCTCCATGACCGCGCCCCAAGTCACTATCTCTAACGCGACTGGATGACAGATAAAACAGCTCCTCCCACTTCTATGCAGCTCACTTGCTACTGCTTCTACTTAGGAACTGCGGTTTCTTCTGTACCATGTGCAGGGAAAAAGCTGTGGGTCATGATATATTGTTACTAGCGATCGGTCGATCATCCTCTTAGTATGTTTAATGTGTGGCTTCCTCCATCTAGAAACCATTGACCACTAATTTTGTAAGTGGAAATTTTGGAAATTAGCTAACACACTTTGTGAGCAGAGCTGCGCAGTGGGATCTTAACACAGAGACACTTATGCTGAGAACTGGCTGTGGTAGAGAGAGATGTCAGGGGGTCACGATGGATTCACTAGTAGCGAAGGCACAAACTGGGAGATCCCAAGAAGCCTGCAGCTCCTCTTGGTGGACAGAACTGAATAATACAGACCTATTGGTTACTGCATTCCAGTGAGACCACCCACCATGCCCTAGCCCCGCCCACAGCAGGCCAGCATCTGTGCAGCCCTTGCACATGAATGTCCCAGGAGTTACACACTGGAGATTAGCTGTCAGAGCTCATGCTGCTGTCTGTGATAACGTCCATAGAATCACAATGTCTCTCGCATTTCAAGTTTTACAGGATGCAATCAAGCCAGCAGAGAACCGCTGACTCTGGTTGGAAATGACAAAAGCCAGTGGAAGAGCACACTGTCAGTGCTTTGTTAATATTTAATAAGGCTAAGTGAACTGATGTGGTTCAACTACTTGGTGTTGCATCATTTCACACTATGTGTTGCCTTGGGGTATTTATTTACTCTAACAGAGGGATCCAGTAGCAGTAGTCATGCTACAATGCCTGACCCAAACGCCCAGGGTTTCCTTTTTCAGCAGCCCTCCCCAGTGTAACATAAAGTACCCGATATTCCTGACTGGTGCAAAGCACTGCTTCATTCTTATTACGGAAGCATTTCAGGGCAACTTCGTTGCTTCAGCTTGACATTGCAAACTTTCTGTGCTCATTACATTCTAAATGCAGATCCAAAAAAAGAACGCGGTGGGAATCTCAGTCTAGCTGTGCACATCGATGCAGATCTGTGTGTGTGTGCGTGCGTGTGTGTGACAGTGTTTGGCCTTCAGATGAACTCTTAAGCGACCACTCCAGGTATTTCCACCTCAGTGAGTCTTTGTACAACATGTAGTCACACATACAGATGCCTGCTGTAAGGCAGATTGTTAATCGTCTTGCTTTGTATTATGTCTAAAAATAATTTTTATAATGGGATCCAAAATTATGAATTTCCCCTATGATAGATGCATATAATTATTACTGACTTCTTAGGGCTCCTATGTGCTGTAACGTTTTGATTTGCTTTGTAAATGATTGTTTTCATTTTTTTTAATGCTGTGCTAATGTCAAATATTAGACTTATTAGCTGCAGGGACGTCTGCAGTTCCTCGTAAATATTAATTAGTTAAAAATGTTTCTTTTTCATGGTACTTCCAAGAAATGGATTTTACAGTATTTTAACTGTATATTGTGGGTACAAAAATATGACAAGTATACTTTACGTTTGCAAAAATCGAATGTAAACCCCATGATTGGTGCTGCATGTACCTTTGTATGTATTACATTGTGCGTGACATTTCACCGAATAGATTTACCAATGATATAAAATATGCTTGTATAGATGTAGTTGTCGTTACATATTGATCATGAGGTCAGCATCAGCGTAACGACCCTGAGAACGCTGTGTTCTAGAGCACATCAGTGCCTGGGAGAAAAATACATCTCCAAATGGCCTCTGAAAATATTTTGTCTGCGAAACATCATTTCAGATTGCCTTTTAGTGTCTGACTTACAGATCGTATTGGTCTAAGTGGTCCATCTGAAAGGAGCTGATTGTGTCCTAAAGGCACGCACCTCTCAAAGCTCTTCTCAGGAGTGAGAAGCAGACTGGGGAATTTAGGTAAATCATTATAAAGGCCTGGCAGATGCTTCACACTACTTCATACTGTCCCACAAAACAAAAGCACACATACAGTAGGGCGGCAGCAAAGGACACCCAGGGATGGGAAATGACCGAGCGCTGTAGCATGTAACATGTATGGTGAAAATAGTGCAAAGTCCAGCATCTCAGAAACAACCACCTTCCTGGGATTTTCACCAAGTGCAGTACCAAGAGAATGATTTAACAAACAAAAATTATTAAATTATTTATTTTCTAATTTAATCACAAAAATAGATAATACACTCTCAGAAAAAAAAGTAGCACTGCGGCTGTACCCTTGTAATTGTACCTTTTAAGGTAAAGAAACAGACTCCGAGGAACCTCCCAAAGGTACAAACAGCATTAATGAATGCAATGGTACAAAAATGTTCCTCAGAGTCAATTTCTGTACCTTAAAAGGTACCATTACCTACAGCTAAGGTACAGCTGGCAGGCCCTTGAGGGTACCGCCCCAGTAGCAAGGAAAGGTACACATTTTTACTCTTTTTTTCTAAGAATGTACTTCTATGGACCAGTCGTCCCTTGTGATCAGTAATTTGAACAATTATGAAAAACATTTGTTCCTCTCTGGCACTTGAGAGGAAAGGCTGCGCCATGCGCCAACTCTAATGTTGTCGTTGGTGACACGACCAGCTAAATTATCTTTGATTTTCCTACAGATCTTGGCCATCATTTCCATCCTGTTCATCGTCATGTCCACCGTCGCCCTGTCATTGAACACCTTGCCAGAACTCCAAGACACTGATGAATTTGGGCATCCCACAGACAACCCCAAGCTGGCACACGTGGAGGCAGTCTGCATCGCTTGGTTCACCATGGAGTACCTGCTGCGTTTCCTCTCCTCACCCAGTAAGTGGAAGTTCTTCAAGGGTCCCCTCAACATCATCGACCTGCTGGCCATCTTGCCCTTCTACATCACCATCTTCTTGACCGAGTCCAACAACGGCGTGCTGCAGTTCCAGAACGTCCGGCGGGTGGTGCAGATATTCCGCATTATGCGCATCCTCCGCATCCTCAAGCTGGCACGGCACTCCACGGGCCTGCAGTCGTTGGGCTTTACGTTACGCCGTAGCTACAATGAGCTGGGTCTGCTCATCCTCTTCCTCGCTATGGGCATCATGATATTCTCCAGTCTCGTGTTTTTTGCCGAAAAGGATGAAGACGCCACAAAATTCACCAGCATTCCAGCTTCGTTCTGGTGGGCCACCATTACCATGACAACTGTAGGCTATGGAGACATTTATCCGCAAACCCTTCTAGGTAAAATAATCGGTGGCCTCTGCTGCATCGCAGGTGTGTTGGTCATAGCCCTGCCCATTCCCATCATTGTGAACAACTTCTCAGAGTTCTATAAAGAGCAGAAACGGCAGGAAAAAGCCATCAAGAGGAGAGAGGCCTTGGAACGTGCCAAGAGGAATGGGAGCATTGTGTCAATGAATATGAAGGACAGTTTTGCCCACAATGAGGATCTGATGGATATAGTGGTCGATGAAGGGGACAAAAAGCAAGACCTGGACAATCATCTTTCCCCAAGCAAGTGGGACGTGTCCAAGCACATCCCTCCCACTAGTCCAAAGCCTTTGGGTGTGAAGTATCAGGTGGCTCCTCTCCACAGCCCCAGCAAAAGTCCCCAGCATCTTAGTGCTCAGACCCTGGAGAACAGGTACAACAAGATGACCCAGTCCCCACCATATTCTCCTGGAATAGCTAAACTGAGTGTATTAATCTCAGCAGAAGAATGCAATAAGGCATTAGAAAAAAGCACAAACTCTCCAGTAGACCGTCCTGTCACGGATGGCAGGAGCACATCAAGCAATGAGAGCTACACCAGCTGCTCCACTGAGTTTGTCGAGGATGACAAGGTTCTGAATGGTCGGGAGCAGGCCAAACACCCCCGTGCCCCACCTCCACTAGACCTGAGTCAAATCTCATCCCTGGAGTGTGGTGGAGCCCCCTACAGTGGCTTGTATGACAGTGGACACCATTCCCATCAGCCGGTACACTCGACCCTTGTCAGTGGCACCCTCAGGAGTTCCCTGAGAGGGAGCCACCAAGTGGCCAAAGGTCTGAAGGTTAACTTCAGCGAAAGTCCAGGCACGGATACTGAGAGCCCCATCAGTGGAGCAAGTACTATCTTCCAGCCTGACAGTGGGGCTTCTCATTGCTCCTCACCTTATCTTGATAACTCCATTCAGTCTTCAAGCCTGGGGTCTCAGTTTGAGTTGGTCTCACTCAGCAAGGACCCCCATGGGAAAAATCACTTGGACTCACCCAAACGTAGCACACAGAATTGCTCCCAGGGAGTAGCCCATAGCACTGGAGCAGGCAACACTGAACGGAAAGGGGAAAGTCCCTTGTTTACATAAGCACTGCATGGAAGCCCTTTCCTCCCCACTGTGAAAGCAGAACGTGGCCATGCAGAGATCATCAACAGGTGACTGTTTAGCGTGATCTCATGATCAAGCAGAGGAACCAATGGCGGCACATCTGGGGTCTATCGAATAGCAGGCATGCAAGTTTGGTCAAACAGATATTCTGCATGGCATGATATGTTTCCTAATTCTGTTCCTCGATGGCAGTGCGACCACCCTCTGAAGAGCTGCTGAAAGTAGATTCACACCAAGAACAGGAAGTGTTGCCATATGAAAGTTTTTTTATGAAATCTACAAGTTTTAGCCTTGAATTTCTCTTCTGAGAAACTCCCAGATATTCTTTTAGTGAAGCCCTTCAAGCAGCATGCATTTCAGAATGTATGTGAAGGTTTAGTCTGTATGTAGTTCTTCCTATGGGGGAGATGATGTAGCACTGTGTCTTTCAAACCTGACATCAATTCAAAACTAAAAGTGAAGACAGAATGCACACAGCTACATAACAATCTTGACAAGACAAACATATTTTTAGCAGAAATATAACGTTCTCAGCTATTAATATTTACCGTTAGACTGCTGTAGCACCATGGATTTGTCTTACAATTATACCAGATTTAGGCAACATGACGCCAACATAACTTTGTGAATATGCTCTCGTACAAAGTCCGCTGCTCACAGCAAAGATATCACCTTCACTACCATTTTCAGTGAAAATTTTAAAGTTGAAATGCACCATGAAGGTCTGGTGCCTTGATGAGCACAAACATCCTACTGGTACTTCAAACGATCATATGACTACGACTGCTACTTCTGACTAGTATACACAGCTAACTGCTGCTTTGAGATTTGCATATATATCTTAGCGGTGTGGCTTTGAGTGTTTTTAGCCTACTGGGACTTCCTGATCAGAATAAACATCTCGCTGTGACAGTATTATGTGCCGGGTGGTTAAAAAGTGGGAAAGGTTTCAGCCATCCGGCACATTTTACTTACCATCCCATGAGTAAAATGACTAGTCTATTCAGTTAGGCAGAGCAGAGCGCACTTTTCAGTACTGTTTGGTCTCCATTCTCTTGCAGAAACATTTTTGCCTGTTTAGCCAACAATTCACCACTGATTACCCGTCTGACTCATACATTAATATCACTAATTAGATTTGGTGTATTGATATGTCCATGACAGATATACATAAATTAATGCATTGATATGGTAACTGAACTTTTGGCCAAAAGATACCATAAACACTTTTGCTTGATATGGATACAATAAAATCTTATACACATTACTTCAGTGTGGTTTCGTTAGCACTTCATACCTGCTCAGAAAACCATTTAATTAGTATCTCCCTAGACAATGTTTGAAAGTTCACATCATGCTTCTAAATGTGTATAATGAAACACTTCGTTGCCAAATAAGATGCCGAACGTTTCCAGTCAAACAGGACCGCGGTAAGTCTACTTTTTCAGGTGGACACATTAACAACTTTAGTCATGAAAGTTGATTCCTAATTTCATTATTCAGATATACTCAATGCATTAAAGTACACAGGCTTAGCAAACTTAACGTGGTATATTCAAAATACAAACTATCCCAAAGATCGACTGAAATGGTGCTTTCCATCTTTTCACATAACCTTTAGCCTTCTAAAAACTGTATTTAGCTTTGCTTGTACAGTGCTGAACGGCAATTTGCTTTTACAGTAAAAAGTCAGGTGATTAGGATAATATTGAGAAGCACGTGAGAAGAAAAATCTGAAACTTTTACAATCATACTTTCCATCAATTCCATAGCACTTGAAAGTGGCTCCATTTTTGTAAATTCATGAATGTAATGTGTTCAAGACCTTGTACAACCCAGACAAGACTGCAGATTATACCAATAGCTCAGTAAGCACAGGACACATTTTCAAACTTTAGAAGAGGAAGACACTACCCCCTTGTGGTCATTTGCCTGACACACACATGCCATTTTTGACTAGCGCGTGTGGAAGGTTAAGCCTCTTACTGGATTCAGGCCAGTTTGAGTGTGAAGTTTGTCATTTTTAGCTTTAAACTTGGCTACACAGATACAAGAATATAAGAGACCAGAGAAATAGATGGAATATCACATGCATTTGGGGTAAGGCCAGCAAAGACCAAGTAAAAGGGAAGCTCTTGGGCTTGAGTTAGCTGATTAAACAAATCAGCTGAAGAGAATTAAGCCCAGTTAAAACATTTCAGCAGCAATGAAATTGGAGATCTTTGCATCGGTATCCCACAAGGCACGATGTTAACAGAAAGGGACTGAAATTAGTGTTACCTAAACTTCTTAAGTCAGCCAATAGATATTTAACTGTAAACCTCACTAACAAGTTCAGGGCCTGATGGTCCAATACAATACTCAGACAACCATCCTTTGTTAGAGTGAAGATTAAAAACACAGTGATTCTGTGAAAGGTTTTTATTTTGTACTTTTGAGCAAGTCCAGACTTCAGTTCTCCTGCAAAGAGAAATGAATTGTCTCCCATTAACCAGAAAATGCAATTAACATACACAGAGCCATCAGTCCAGTTAACACCAATACATCTCAGGGTATGAAAGTAGCAAAAGTACAAAAACCCTATAATACCAACACCACATAACTAATTAATGCTTTACCATAGAATCATCCAGGTTAAGTACCTTTCAGTGAAGATCGATGGCACCTCACTTAAGGGCTTAAAAAGCTATTTTAGAATTTAAAAATTCACAAAAAAAAGTGAACTGATCCAACTGCTATAAAGGGTATTATTGAGCATCATGTATGATAAGGCTCGGTTTATACTCCAGTACAATACCTACTGAATGGCACTTATCTAGGCCTGCTTCAGTGAAATATGCAGTGGGATGATACTTCAAGAAAAGGTTTTAAAGATCAAAATGATGAAGTACAATAGGAAACCAGCTTCACTGTCCTGTACAAAAGACTAGTTTACAAGTTTCATTCTAAACACAAGGCTACAGTTAAACTGAAGCAGAACAAAAGCGATTCGAGCACGATTGGGGATGAACGTTACACACAGTCTTACCATGAGCTCAGTTCATCCTTCTGATCAGCCGGTTAATCTGGTCCTCCCTGTTCCCGGCATCGCCTCCCTCAACGAAGTGTGTGGTCTTCTTGTTCATGCCCCCACGGGGAGAGGACAGCTTGAAGGGCCACAGGAAGTTGTTGGCCGCCTTGAAGTTCTTCCCCACGGTGTAGATTTCATGGATCAGGTCCTCAACGCAGATGATGCCATATTTTCCTGCAACGAAACCACACTTAACAGGAGGGAACTGCAAGAAGCCATCAGCTCAATACTTCGCAAACACTCAAGTCATTTTCGGCTATATTTCCAGGCAAAACGCTCACCAAGGGATCTTTCAATCAGGGAATTGTCGGTCAAAGCGATGCGCTGCTTCTTAATCTTGCCATAGCCACGCTTGTAAATAAGCTCACGCAGGGATTTCAAGTTGGGATACCTAGCAACAAAGAACAGGGCATTTAACAAAAAGCAGTCATGGTATAGAAAGATCACGCACTCAACAGTGCATTTCATAGGTCCAGACCACCCTATCAACATGTCCTTCAGCATGTTAGGTTGTAGTCCGAGTAGAATTAGCAGTAGGATGTCAGCAACCTGACATCAAAATCTCACCCCCACGCGATGTAGGGCTCAGCAATCCTGAGCATGTTAATGGAGGCCTTGTTCAGTTTGACGAAGACGCCATTGAAGATCTGACGCAGGCGAAGCAGCTGCAGGACCTTGCGGACCTTGGGCCTGACGCCGTTGATTCTGGAAACGTAGACACACACTGAGCATACAACACGACATCCAGCGGCTTAACCTGGACAGGGCTAGCTGTGATTTCAGACAACACTGGCTTACGTCATGAAGATATCCCCATGGTCGATAAGACGGGGAAAAAAATCCATCATCATTAACCACAAACCGAGGCAAACGGCGCTCCCTGGTTAGCAGCACTACATACCCCCTAATCCTGATGACGAAGGCCAGTTTGGGTTCTGCGGGGACATAGTAGTTTCCAACCTTACGGGCCATACGGGACAGGCGGATCTCCCGTCTGTACATTTCCTTGTATTCCTTATGGTAGCATTCAGCCCTCTTGTAGATCAGCTTTCTTCTGGATTTGCGGGCCTGGAGAGACAAGACGTGTTACCCTTACAAATGTACGGCATGTGGCGACATGAGGCCACGTAAAGGGCACACTGATTGGATCAGCATTACTATTCAGTCAGGTGTCCGTACCGACTTCTCCGCCAGCATCTTCTTGATGCGCAGAGCTTTTTGTGCCGCGTAGGCCTTTCGCCTTTTCAAAAGGCTTTCGGGAACAGTTGGTACCTTCTTCCCTCTGAAACGGAGGCACATATAGGGTTTAATAAATTACCGCACCAGGAAGCATGCGTTATTACTGCGAAGCATTCAAGAGGCCTAGTAATCATTCTACGCAAACGTAGCATAATAATTTCAATTCCATAAGCAAATAACTATTAAAACATCCAGATATTAGCAAAAACAGCATAAAACCATGTTAACCTATATTGACAATGGAAGGGCATGTAAAACAAGGTTGAAAACACATGCTACTGTATCAGCTATTTCAGATACAACAGCTTATTTGTTGCCAATTATAGACAGTAAACGCAAAGGTAAACCACAGGTTATAAAAATCAACGTATACGTTTAATGAATTCAATGTCTGAGTATTGCAGAAATAACACGTTTGTTTCCACTATATCAAAAGCAAGAGCGGACATGACCCAAATTTGTGCCAATACGGCAACGGGCTCATAAAAAATACAGGCGGAAATGTAACTTTATATGTATTAGCGTTCAGGTTACGGTAAAATATTTGAACAGATTAAGAACAACTAGACGATGGAAAAGGATTTCGAAAGCAGAAAAATGAACTCACTCTTCGCCCGCCATTATCCCCACCGTAAAAGAGGGCTATACGCATGCGCAGACCGCACTTATAAGAGACGAAAGAGGAAGTGGGTGTCTTCCTGATGCCTGATTTTATATATATAAATGAAATCAATCTTACATAGTAAAAGTGTCCCAAAAGTAAAAACCATAAAAACCCATTAAAACCCTTATGTTTCTGATTTTTTCCCCATGAGGAAAAATCTAGATATACTACAAATAGCTACTTCCGAAAGCGTACAACTTTACGGAAAATAATTAGTTCAGGCAATAGAATATCGACTTATAACCAAAGGTCCTTGTGAGTATGGAAAGTTTAAATGGAGCTTGTCAACAGATCGCGTCGTTGGTCCGGATTTGTTTACTAGCGATTATTTGCGAAAGTTTTCTTAACTGCATATTTGTGCTCTTTTGTTGCGTAAAGTTCGTGTTTTTTTATTAATTGCCCTCGTTATGCAATGATTAATTAAATTTATTTTATTCAATAAAAAAAATATATATATATATAATATAAAATAATTTTGATTGTTCTGGATCTGTTTTATTGTTGTTTTTCCATATCATGTCAGACACAGTGAGTATCCTTTCGGAATTTTTCCTGGTGACTTTTAAAGTACTTTGGGCTTTCGTACAGTCTGGGTTGAAATGGTTTGTTCGGCAAAAAGAGAAAAGCGTTGCGGGGCAGGTGTGTTTGGTGACTGGGGCGGGTAGGGGTCTCGGCCGACTGTTTGCCAAGGAATTCGCCCGAAGACGAGCAGTGCTGGTCCTCTGGGATATCAACAGTGAAAATAACGAAGAGACAGCGGAGATGGTGCGCCGGATCTACCGGGACATTCCCAGTCCCACAGCTGGAGAGGGTGAATTTTATTTTGCTGAAACACTTCTTGGTTGTTTTAGTGTATGATTTAGCCGTTGTGTGTTGCGGGGACGAGTTTACTCGTAATGCAAGTCACTAATGATCTTTTAAATCCAATTACTTCAGTGTTCTTTTGGATGTTGTAAATAACTTTTGGAATGGCAATCTGAACTTTCTAAGAAGCATATCGACTGTAACAACAGCGGTGTGTGCGGCATTTGGGTTCTACACGTACAGTATCAGACACATCTGAATAGGCTTTTTATTGTAATTTTGTTTTTCAAAGAGCTCTAATTTTTAAAGGTTTTACAGATGTCAGTCCCAGGAGAATTTCTAACATAACATTCTGGATCTCTCTGTTTCAGATGGTCCTCATCTTCAGGTATACACTTACCAGTGTGACGTGGGAAAGCGTGAGTGTGTGTATGCCTCGGCGGAGAGGGTGAGGCGTGAAGTGGGCCCCGTCGACCTACTAGTGAACAGCGCTGGCGTCGTCTCCGGCCACCACCTGCTGGATTGTCCAGATGAGTTAATTGAGAGGACTTTGATGGTCAACTGTCACGCCCACTTCTGGGTGAGTTTTCCCTTGGGGAGAAAACCACTGCCCCTTGCTACTTCTCTGGTTTCCACCTGGACACTTCTCACACCATGTCTGTCTGAATTTGAGAGCTAAACTCTATACTCTAGTGTACAATCGCAGTCTGCTGTTGTCTCGTGCGTAACAAGCCACCAACCAGTTTCCTACCTTTTAACAGACCACCAAAGCCTTCCTCCCAGACATGCTGGAGGCTAACCACGGCCACATCATAACTGTGGCCAGCTCCCTGGGGCTGTTCAGCACCGCTGGTGTGGAGGTGGGTTCTGAACAGGAGGAGTCCATGCAAAGCCTTGATTCTGCTGCTGAAATGAGAATGAAGATGACTGAATGCTGTTGAGTGGCCGGTTGACATTCCTGTGTTGTATGGCTGCTGCGCACCATATTTTTATGGGCCTTTCCCATTTTTTGTATCGTATCTTGCAGATAAATTAGTCATATTCTACATGGCAGGGGTAAAGACGTCTGGTGCTATTCTCTCTTGTTTGGTTTTATTTATCATTGCTTTGCAGTTAACTGGTGAGCTGTCCTGCTGTCCAACTTACTTCAGAGCAGCAAGAGGGTAGTTAGTCTGAACTTGAGCTAACGCAACCCTGCATTCCTCAAACTGTCCTTCCCCATCACCGCTACTTCCTGATTTTAGGATTACTGTGCCAGCAAATTTGGGGCCGTCGGCTTCCACGAGTCCCTCAGCCATGAGCTGAAGGCTGCAGAAAAAGATGGGATCAAAATGACATTGGTGTGTCCCTTTCTTGTGGACGCGGGCATGTTCAGAGGCTGCAAAATCCGGTAGGAGATCGGTTTTAGTGCATGTCTGTAGTGCACTCTGGCAGGATGCTGGAATTCTGAGAGCTGCTTCTCGTCCTTCTTCCTGTCTGCACAGAAACGAGATTGCATCCTTCCTGCCCCCCCTACAGCCAGAGTACTGTGTACAGCAAGCTATGCAGGCCATCCTGACTGACCAGCCCATGATCTGTACGCCTCGCAGCATGTACATGGTGACCTTCATGAAGGCGTACGTTTGCATCTTTCCCTGCTCCTTTATGCACATGATCTCCTCATAAACAGTCGCCTTACTGAGTGCCATGTTTGTCTGTCCTGCAGGATCCTGCCGTTTGAGGCCATTGTGTGCATGTACCGCCTCTTAGGGGCTGAGAAGTGCATATACCCCTTTCTGGCACGTCACAAGGAAGCAATGAACAACAATGAGGCCAAGAGTGGGGTTTAGGAGTGTTATTACCCTGAATGCAGTGCTTGGATTAAATGTATGCAAAGGTTTAGCCTTAGTCTATGACAAAATGTATACTGCGTTAAACGTATTCAGCTTTAATGAGTGTTAGCAATCAAATCCTGAGGGTAGCAGTGTGACAGTGTGCTCGGGAATGACCAGAACTGTCCTTGCTGTGGAGTGTGTAAGATTTTCAGGTAGGGGGCACGGCGTCTGGTTCAGGCCAGAGTCCTTACTCTGTCAGTGACTGTCAGTGATGTCTTAAGACTGCCATCCTTGCAGTGTGTAGTCTGTAGTGACGAAGTACAGCTTGGGGATAAATGTATGACGATGAAGTGTCCCGACAGCTGTTTCAGTAATCTCATGTGCCTTAAGGGATGGATTAGATTGGGCATATTACAGCAATACTGTCATATCTATGCATATCGGAATCTAAGCTCTATTCACATTTTCAGTTTATTTCAACTCGCAATCTAACTGTAGGAGATACGCCTTTTATTATTTTACCTTAAATTTTAAAATCACCTTTGAATGTTCAGTGCTTGAACTGGGCTGGTCTTCACCAGTACACGGTACCAGTACCCCTTTGTTTTTCTCTTCAGCGTACTGGGAATGTTTCACATGTACTGGTACCTCTCATAATCTACCGGTAGTGTACTGGCACCTGTTTGTTCACACTTCATGCACTGGGAGTATTGTTACCAATTCCATTGTGCCGGAGGCAAATGTGTATTTATTTTGTATGTTTGTAATTTTAATTATTTAATGAGTTCTTTGTCCTGAATCATGGAATGTTTATGGCCTCGGAAGCAGGGATTAGGCTACCAGGACAAGCTGTGCTCCCTGTGTATGAGGGTGTGGCTAATGGATATGTAGGAGGAGCCTAGCCCGAATGCGACTTGTTCACGAACCAGTGTGATAATTAACTGCTACATATTTGCTGAAGCAGGGTGGTACAGTGATTAGCACTGTCGCCTCACACCTCTGGGACCAGGGTTCCAGTCTCCACTGCGGCTCTATGCGTGTGGAGGCTGCATGTTCTCTCCATTTCATTGTGGGGTTTGGTGCCCCATCCTGGGTTGTTTTCTGCCTTGTATCCATAGGCTCTGAACCCCTCACGACCCTGAGTAGGACATGTGCTTCCAGATAATGGATTTATGGGGTACTTCCTGGTTTTCAAATGCTGGGAATGAGGCTATTTGGACCATCCTCTTTGTCTGATATAATGCACATATATGCTTTTACGACTAAGGTAACTGTTCTATTGGAGGTGCTGTAGAACCTCAACGTTACGTCCATCAGCTTTATGTACATTTTCAGTCTGTACAATTATATTTTTTAATTGTATCCACTTGGTGATGATCAGGTTAGGGCTGCTTGATTATGGCAAAAATCATAATCATTTGATATTTGACATTTAATATGATTACTCATTGATTTTGCAGATATCATGGATTCATTGAACTTTAAAAAATATGGTCTTTTTAACAGTGTATAAATGCATATAATTCAACTGAGAAACAAGTGAGCAATTTTCTAGAAGGGGGTGTGTTGGATTTTTAACAACACAAATGGGAGCATCGTCGTGAAATGTAATGCGGCACGAAAATAGTTTGATCTCAATTTTTCTTTTGATAATCGTTGGAAGCCAAAATCATAATTGAATTTAAAATTCAATTAATTGCCCGTCCCTAGGTTAGGCACAAAAACCCCTGTGTCTTTTCCACCCTTAAAACTGGACTTCTGGGCTGCCAACAGTACACATGGCTATTTAATGCTATTCTCTGTGTTGATGATTTGATCTGGTTCCCTGTGTGATATTTGCTCTTGGGCTCCTTTAAAGAATGGCTTTAAAGAAACACACATAGCAGTGTAGCTTTCAATATACTGCCATGCCCGTTGTCATTCCAGAAGTGCCAGATCAAAGATCTCAGGAGCATTGAGTCAGTGCCTCATTGTCCTTGTCACCACAGTGAAGATAACAGCAGTATCATTATCATTGAAGTAGGTTTAATAGCTGTAAAATGCTGTTTAATGCTCACTTCTGTAGATCTAGGATAGTACTGTATCAGTATTGTACAAATTCCTCACGCCTTTCAAATCACATTCCAAATTTCCCTCCTGTAGAAGTAAAGGTTATGTTTATAATAGAAAAGGAGACCTGTGCTATAGCATCAACATCTACTGTCTGTAGCAGGAACCTCAGCCAAAAACCTTTCTTGATAACGCATTTCCATTTATTTATTTTTTGCTAACTTTTTTTTAAGAAAGTTTAATGATTTCACATCTTTGTTTCTGAAATCTGCTGATTAAAATTTGCTTTAAACATGTTCAACTTGCAATAAATTAACTGGACGAAGATGGGTCTACATCATTTGTAATTCAGAAGTGTTTGAAAGTATGAATGATTGCAAAGTACTGTAGATAGAAGGCTGGGTAAAGAGGAAGAGGTTTGCAGATGCAAACAGTATGCAAGGATGTTAAAAAGAACATTATAAATTAAACAGTAATGGCAAGTTGGTATATTAACCAGGCGCATTAAACTTGTTTTACGAATAAAACCATTCACGGGCTCTTATCTGCCTAACATTTAGAAGAAGAAAATTTTATACTGATGTGATTGGACTGCATGGTTGTTCATTGTAAAATTAATGTGTTGTCCAGCACAAGATTTATAATAAGACTAGCCAGGTTAGCCAGGGTGATTTCAGCCTTTCATACAGCTCGATAGTCAAATCTGCTCTAGGAACCTGAACTTCTAACCCAAAATGACAATTCATGTCCATAATAATTACACCATTGGCTGCCAAGGGCAGAAAATGAGAAACCTCTTTTGGAAATTTGTTATTATTATTACCAGATAATAAGAAAATGGTCTTTTAACCTGAAAATGACATTTTATAATGTAGAGAAATATGTAGTTTGAATAAAATTATTTCCTTATGGATCATTGTCTGTTGGTAAAAGGATAGATGGAAAAATAAAGACGTTTTTCGCAAGACAAACTTGTTTCATATAAGTGCAAAAAAAAAAAACAAGACGAATTAATTTTGTGTGTTACTAACAAACCATACCTTTGCCGGGTGTACATGAGTGACAGGAACCAGGAGTGTAATACATAGAAATCTTCTTCATAACATATTTCCTAATTATATTCCTCAGGTGGGGAATGCATGCTGTCGGGAGGGGTACGCTGTCTTTGGAGACTCTCTCGTTAAGATGATACCTCGAAAAGTATTTCACAGATTTTTTTTTTTTTTAATTTTGCAGAGAATTTTGTATGAGTGACAACCTGGAATTTATTAAATTTTGAGGCAAAATCGATGCCATGAACACCACATGATGTTAGGAAAGACAATGGGAAGTTTTGGCACTTCATCGTAGAGTGATAACTGAAAAATTATTTGAAGGATCCTTTTAAACTTTCTAGACACATTGTGTGGGTGAAGAACTGCAATTATGCAAGGTTTGAGACAACTTGTTCCAAAATTGAAGTAATGCCAGAGGTATAATTTTAGTAATTCGGAGGTACGTGGTGTCTGCCAAGGCAGTTTCTAGCTATCGAAAAGATCAGGTGCTAAGTTAAGTTTATCTGAGGCTTTGCTTTTTTTATTTGAAGGAAGATTAGCATTGGGCTGAATGATCAGACCTAACAATGCCCATAGCATATACCTACCGCTACAATATGGATTTACCATATACCCACCTAAAAATTGTCAGAAATGCATATAAGTCAGAGGATAAGTTTATACACACAATTATATGGTATAACAGAATATATACCTACCAAGATACCACTACACTAAGAACAATACCACTTAGTAGCAGCAAAGGAAATGGTGAAAACAGATGGCATGACCTTGTGAATAACTCAAAAAGTATTTGATGGATCTTATAACTGCTTCGCAAACTACACCTGGTTTCATTTTCAGACAAACCCACTTGATCCCGTTAGTGCGATAATTCAAAAGTATTTGACAGATCTTTTTCAAACTTTGCAGAGATGTTGTAAAGATGAAGATCTAGACCTGGTCAAATTTAGAGTCAAATCACACCAAAATTGAAGCAAAGGCACTTAGTGACAGCAAAGGGACGGATGAGTTGATTAGAAGCATGTGAACAGGATCACTCTATCATCATTACTGTACTTTATTTGATCTTTAATGGATCTTACTTTCACTTCACAAAGACATTATCCATCCATCCATTTTCCAAACAGCTTATCCTACTGGGTCACGGAGCATCCGGAGCCTATCCCGGAAGCAATGGGCACGAGGCAGGGAACAACCCTGGATGGGGGGCCAGTCCATCGCAGGGCACACTCACACACCATTCACTCACACATGCACACCTAGGGGCAATTTAGCAACACAAAGACATTATATGGATGAAAATCTACATCTGAATATAGACTCTAAATCAACCCCAAATTGGAACTCCAGTACAGAGGGCAACAGAACTGCAACTGCAGGACAGAGAGCAGCCAATAGTGAAAATGGAACCCATAGCCGCCATCTTGTGAACACAGTCACCTGTTGTCTAATTGTTTTCTGTGGGTTTTTTTTTTTTTTGTAGACTTCCCAGTAATATTGTACTGGTCAATTATTCTAAAACTGTGGGGTGTGAGATTATTTACAATATACTATATAATAAAGTTTATATTGATTTTTCGTTGCTAGTCTCCCCGTTTTCTCTGTAGCAGTCTGGTGACTGTATTTTGGGGAACTTGATTAAATTTATTGTGGGAGAATTTAATCATATCACTTTTTTTTGGCGAGGAGACAAGAGTGTGTACGGTAAGCTTGTAATAATATTTTCTTTAGGCTGCAGTGTTTTCATTCACATGGGGGAATTTAATAATGTCAGACCAGCTAGTCAGTGGTAGCACATGAACGAACAGATCTGGTGACTCTAATTGCATTAATGATGGCCGTACGGCAAGTGAATTTTCAAGCGATTTCACCATCACATTCAATTTTTGATGTGATGGACTTAGGGTGACCACCCAATCCATGTCGGGGGGGGGGTGATGGGGGACGACACTATAAGCTACTTCAGGTTTTACAAACTACTTTAGAACTGTGAGGCTCCTGTGCTTGGCCTAATAGGTCAGTTCTTCTTGTGCTTTTGCTGGTTTGTTTCCTTGATTGAAAGACTCATCCAGCTGTTTCACATTAACATTAGTGACACATGCATGATTATAGGAGACTGACCAATCAGCACACAGCAAGGACTCAGTGACAAAGTGAAATCCGGTTCCTTTGAATTGAAATGGTAGCTTACAAAATCTGTCTTAGCTCAATATCCTCTCCCCCCCGACATGGATTAGTTGGTCATCCTAGGTGGACTTGTGGCATACTGCTGTCTTTTCAATCTTTTGGTTCATGGCGGTCAGGATTGCGGTTTTTAAGTGACTCTTTTTCCCGCCTTGACATTCCAATCAAATCAATTGTGCTTAAAATGATCATAGGTGTTTAGCCTTGGCTCACGCAAATAGTGACGTGGATGGTCAATAAGTCAATAAGACGGCACCAAACAATAAGGAGCAAAGCAGAAACAGGATCTCATGTAGGGCAGATTGACATGGAAGAGATTCCGAAAAAACAGTATTTACAACACGAAGGTACGGTATTTTGAAGGCAGGCTGAATTGCATTTCCACTGCTATTTAACGTTACTTGTCTGTTTTGCACTGTATCCTATTGTGCAGTGTTACTTTTCTGTAGAAAGAAATATTGAATAAATACACATTTTGCTGCTTATTGTTTTATTCCATGTAAACCAAAAGCATGTACATGTTCAGCAGTAAAACATTAATCTTTGTTACTATAGTAAAACAAAATCTAAATGAATTTAATTGCAATCTTGCAAAAAATGATCCTACAAGATCCCCAGGCTTTGCAAAATCATAGTTTGTGGGGAGAAACTCTGTAAATGACACATTATTATCTTTGGAAATGAGTCTGATGCCAGGAGAACGTTACCTGCCTGACTGCATTGTGCCAGCTATAAAGTTTGATGGAGGAGGGATAACGGTATGGGGTTGTTTTTCAGAGGTTGGCCTGGGCCTCTTAATTCCAGTGAAGGGAACTATTAATGCTTTAACATACCAAGACATTTTGCACAATTCTACGCTACCAACTTTCTGGGATTGGGGAAGGCCCTTTTCTGATCCGGCATGACTGTGCCCCAGTGCACAAAGCAAGGTCCATAAAGGCATGGTTGATGAATCTGGTGTGCAAGAACATGACTGGCCCACACAGAGCCCTGACCTCAACCCCATCAAACACCTTTGGGATGAACTAGAATGCAGATTGGGAGCCAGGCCTTCAAGTTCATCAGTCACTGACCTTACAAATGCTCTTTTGGATGAATGGGCAGAAATTCCCACAGACACACTCCAAAATCTTGTGGAAAGCCTTCCCAGAAGAGAGGCAGCTGTTATAGCTGCAAAGGGGGGACCAACTTCTTATTTATGCCTATGGATTTAGAATGGGATGCCATAAAGGTTCCTGTAGGTTTAATGGCCAGGAGTCCAATACTTTGGCCATATTGTGTGCGAATTAAAGATGCATATGTATACATTGAACCTCATATGCAGGACTACACTGACAAGTGACCTCTAAAATCACTTTATTTCAGTAAAATCAGTTAATTCATATATTTTATACTGATTTGATCTCAGTAGGACATCAGACAGAGCCATGTGGCGCATACAAGGCTGCTGTAATGCACGGGCTGAAGCCTAGGGTCCTTATCATAAATAACCAACCCCCCCCGACCCTGGTTAACAGCTTTCACCATCCATAGAATGACTACACCATTGTACAAAACAGTTTGAAGGTCTCTGACAGCTCAAATAACCCAGGATATATATCTTAGTGATTGCATGATTATGTCATTCTTCCACTGTAACCTGCTAGGTTGCTCACACACTTTTAAATCCTGTGAACTTCTACTGTCTTTGTTCTTTTGAGCCTCTTGCTGAGTGGACGCGTTTTGTGAATCTTAGCATTTAAACCATGGAGGACGCCGAAAATAAACGTCACCATGACAATCCAAATAATCATCGAAGTTAAAATAACGGCCAAGGCCACAATACTAAATGAAGAGCTGACAGTTGTAGAAGAGAACAGCAGAAGGAAGGTGGAGGAAATGGTGAAAGACAAAAAGCAGACGACAAACAGAAATCCAGCCAATCAGAAGTCTTGGTCCCGCCTCCTCTAGTTGCTTGGACCCACCTCCTGTATAATCTGATTGGTTATCTCTCTGAACCAATAATTTTTTCTTATGCCCTCAGAACTTTTTGTGTAAGTGAAACTCCCACGAGCACCGTGAACAAACATGAAGGCTGGTGAATAAACAGAGCCGTTTCTTGCTAAATGCGGACTATGCAGATGCATAGGGCCCCCGCAGCACTAGGGGCCCCCTAAGCTGCAGGTTCAGCCTCAATATGTTTGTGGAAAATTAAAATTACCTGTGTTCATTTGTAGATTTAAATTGCTAAACCTAAATTGTAGGTTTAAATTGCTTGGGTCAACTTGACATCTTTAATTTCAATTTCAGATTCACGAATCTAGCCTCTTTTCTTAAATTGGAACAAATCAATGCATCACCATGGATCATCTTAAAGGGTTTGAATTCCCCCCTGTCATAGTTTTACAAAATAGGGGCCCCCAAATAGAATCTTGCACAGTGGTCCCGAAAAAGCTAGAAATGGCCCCTGTGAATGAAGACCCACACTATACGCTCTTTATGAACTTTAAACAATCACAAACTTATGCATACAGAAACTCAGATGAATAAATAAATCTTGATTGATTGTCTATTGAGCTACTAACGAGCGAGTAATGCTGTCTGGCTGGAGGGCAGTCAATAGCTACCAGGATGAAGATTCACACTTTCATATCGAAAGACCTATTTGAATTACTTACTGGCATTTTAACATTCCAGTTATTTCTTTGTGGCACCAGTTCCTATAATGTGCTGTCATTATTTATCAAGCTCAAAGGCCGCTATATTGTTAATAAATAAATAATTAGCCTATGAATATTCATAGATCTTGTCACGCCTACAAGAATATTGTTAGCACTTCTGTGATTAAATCCTGTTACATAATTCGACTGTGCAGTGCAAAAATATGAGAAAGCCACCTTCCTGGTTAATATGTCCTGTAAACACGCCTGACTTATCTGGGACATGAAGTTTACATTTAAAGTCAGCAAATACTAAGTAATATCGCTGTTTGTGTTTTTTTAATAACCAAAAAGGGCAACGTTTACATTGTATTTACAAACAAGGACACAATTGACGTCTGTTTTCATAGGCATTTATCACAAAGCAGGATTTCTTGCTTAGCCAGATAACTTGCCAGATTTAAAGTAGCGTGGGCTAAGATGAAGTCCTTAATTCCAACAAGTTATCTAGCAAAATAAAGGTAACAAATAGAAATAGTTAAACATAAAAACAGACGCTGTGAATACACTTTATCTGTTCCTTGTAACTAGCTAAATGTGGATAGAGAACTGAAGCTATCTGCAATTGTTAGGTACATTGAAACTTTGAACCCCATAAGTGTATTTATTGGCTTAATTCTCCAGCTTGGAGAGTTCAGCTGATTATTTGTCATCACCTTTAACCATTTGGGCTATGCAGATCTCTTGACATTTTTTGATTTTCCATTACAGTTTTGCTCACTTCCTGGAGAGTTCATGTTATTAATGAATCATACTCGTAACTTATTGCAGTTACTGCAGACGTTTAATTCTGTATCTATCTAGCAGTTTGTTTGCATGAACATCAACGTGCACAGGACAGTTTCCCTTGTAGATTTCGCTGAGCAGGGGGAGGGGGGTCCCCTCAGTATATTTTGCCTGGCCCCTCTTCTGGCGATCAGACCCTAGGCAGCTGCCTAGTTCAGGAGCATCTGTTTAGATCCAGCCCCGAATGTCCATACTGTCCAGGTCCCATTTTGAATGTTGATTTAAGAACCTTATGTTCTTAATATCTCTTAGTCGGGAGTTGTACGTTTTATCTTTGGGTCACGGGACACAAGCAGTACAATATATCAATTCACAACAACGGTAATGAGGTTTTTCTATGGACGCCAAGACAAAACCTCCCTAGGGACGTCAAACCACAGGGGACACCATGGTTTCTTGCGTATTCTCGAAAAATTAAAACATCAGATGAAACAATTTTTACCGGCTGACGTGTAGAACTATTAATACAGGGATTGTGTCTATAAACGGCAGTGAATTAATTGTAATAATTGTAACTGACTAAAAAGTTGCCAGAGGTTTATTAAAATGTTTTTATTGAATCTAATTGTGTATATTTTTTATTAAAAGCATGCAATGTATGATTTATCATTTTGAGATCGGTGTGTTAAAATGTAATGTATAAGCAGACTATAGGCAAAAGTGTTTAAAAAACACTAGACAATAAAACATCCATCTTTCAACCAATTATCATATACAAGACCCTAGAGTCTACTGCAGGCAGCATAGAGCCCAAGACAAGGGTGCATGTTGGGTGGGATGCCAGTCCATTGCAGGGCACAGAGTCACAAACTACACACAAATTAGAGACACCAGCACATCTAGCTGCATGTTTTTGCATTGTGGTTGGAAACTGCTAGAAACCTCAGCAACATGCGAGAAAGAAATAAGCTAATTTAAAAATGAGAATAAATAAATGTATTAAGTAACTACCATCCTTTGTCATATTTTTTTTTAAAAAAACTAACCAATATATTTAGTACATTAATTCACTGGTAATTTCCTTGTAGAGGGTCCATGTTCAGAAGAACACAAAAAATCTATTAGCTTTTACTTTTGCCGGTAATCTGCATTTATTATAAAACCCATTAAACGGTTTCTACGACAGCTATTAAAGTATGCCTATGTTGTTTTCAGAGCCAGTACAAGGAAGGATGGAGTTTTTTTTAACACACAAACAGAACATGCAATCACATTAGTTTATTATATCAAAAATTATAATCTTGTCCATGACAAAAGAAAATACCGCAGTGAAGTACAGCATTCTACAGAAGAAAAGCAAAAGCCGTCAAATCATACATAGCACACACTACTAACATCTCTTTTTTATGGCAAAAATTCAAACACTAAAAATGTAACTTGAAACACAAATGGATCCTAAAACCCAAAGCCTCCTAATGTAACTCCATAACTTCTCTAACAATCTAAGAAGTTTGCAGCCATGAGGAGCTCCAGTGCTATCTCCGGGGCAATGGGGAATTCTGGGATTTCCGTTGAACTGTTGGTGTAGCGAACTTTGTAGGTGAAGTACATGCACACTTTGGAGAGGACATGAGAGGGAATCTCTCTAAAATTGACTTCGTTGGTTTCATTTTCCGCAAATTGTCCTGGCAAAAATAAAATAGTGTAAGCAAAAACAACGTAAAAGAAACACTGTTAATCCATAAAGATACAATCTAGTATACGTGGACATTTCATCTTGGTGTTCTTCCCACAAAAGTATTTTCTTCCCACATAAATTCGGCATATCCTAATATTAAATAAACATGTCAGACTTTAAACCTTGTTGATCCACAATATCTCCTCTTTTAACAGATATTGTGGTAGCCAAGCTGTCCCTCTCTTCACCGCCACTTCAGTGCTTATGGCTTCCATGATATGCCGAAGCATGAGTGTGTGGTTTGCGCCGCTAACAGAACTTAATAAACACAAGCATATGGCAAATTTATACAGATTTCTAACTTTTGGGCATCACAATATGCCTCTCATTAATATTTTAGGCATACTACTGATCTGCTAACCAAATTGTGAGCTTAAGTAAATGCCCGTACAGTACTGAAAAGCCAGCATCCTGACAAATGTTTATGCCGTTCATCTACAGCCCCTGTGATCACTGTGCATGCGGCATTTAATTGCGATTATATTATGATGTGATACTGTGCTCCCCTATCACGAACTTTTTCCAAAGTAAAACAAATGCACTGTGGATTTATACGTACAGCATATAACTGTAAAAAGTGGACATTGCAAGATGAATGTCTACCCAAGTAAACTGCAGTAGTCGCCAGTATACTCTCCTTCGAAAAGATGACGACAGCTATGACAGCAAGCTGCGTTTTTTGAATACTGTTACACGGACAAGGTGGCACAGCGGCTCAGCTGGGTTCAAATCCCACCTCCACCCTGCATGTGTTGTTCTCCCTCTGTTGTGTAGGTTTCCTCCCACAGACTAAAGGATAATTATCCATGAAGTACGATTGTGTGTGTGTCTGTCACGACCTGTCTGGTATAGCCTGCAGCCTATGACGACCAGGACTACCCGCCAGAAGATAAGACCGAGACACACGCTAACATGCAGACACACTCATGTGGTTTGACTGTACGGATTCAGTCATAGCTTTGGAAACTGCATAAAGCAGCTTAACAGTTCTGTAAATGACATGACTACAATTACAGTATTGTGTTAGGGCCTGTCTCAGTCACTCACCAGGGCCACTCAGCATAGCTTTGATTGTGCCAGAAGTCAAGGCATGCTCTCTCTTCACTATAAACTCATGACCATCAGAGGAAATCAGCTTCACATACATGGCATCTGGCCCTTCACAGCCACCGTAGGTTTTCTCTTCGCCATCTTATAAATGGAAAATATCTTCACTTATGATGTACTAGATGAACTAGACTACTAGTACAAAGTTATAACTACATCAGAGCTAAAAAAGTAAAATTCACACTGCAAAATGACCAACATTACATTTACAATGGAAATAATTACATATTTGTTTTTAGAACAGAATTTGAATTAAGATTTTTGAATTGAAGAAGAGATTGTAAATACACCTAAATTTAACCTGGTCAGAACTACAACTACATATATTAAATTTGTGCATTTTTTTTTTCAATTTTAATAAAATTTATCTTATTTTAAACTTATACTCACCCATTGTGCCTTGTAGTTAAAGTACTTATATCCTGAAAAAAATAAATTACAGATTTCATTCATCATCATAAAAATATAAAAATACAATGAAATAAAAAAAAAAAGAAAACTAAAATCACATTTGAAGCATGTAACTTACGCTAGTTTTCTTTATATGCTGTAGCTAACACTGTGACATGGTTCTGGCTAAAATACCTACGCTAAACGTTTATTAATATTGTACAATGAGTGAAGGAAAATAAAGGCACCCTATAATTACATATGAATTTACGCCATATTTTCTACCAGCAAATTACAAGTTCTTGTCTAGCTACTGGAAATACCAGCTGCCTTGCAACTAGTATCATTTCATAGCACGCCGAATAATAAATCGTTGCCTATAATGAGCGACAACATTAAATGAAAATAGCAGAAAATTAAACGTAAAATGTCATTATTTTATTACACTGATGCAACTTAAGTCCCAAATCTGAAATGCCATTTGCGGACAACATACCAAAGGGATATACCAAAGTTGGGTGCATTCCGGAATGTATTCATCAATTTCAGTCCAAATCAGGAAATGGAACTGGAGTTGGGATCAGAAAAAAATTATAGGGAACAAATTGGAAATTAATTCTAATTTCATGGAGATTTAAATTCCAACTACAGTTCCATTTCCTGATTTGCACTGGAATTGATGAGTGCATTCCGGAACACCCCCAATCTTGTGAAATACCACGTAAAATAACCGGCATTTAACGCTTAAATTATAGGAAGAGACATTACGAAAGAAGCTTTCACAGCTAAACTGTAACATTTTCTATTGAGTCAGAAAAGCGTCACTTATAACAGGGCCTAGGCGGTATATTTTTTCATCAGGACAGATGAAGAACTAACTAGCTAACATTTTAATTTAGCATTAATTGACCGGCCTCAAACAAAGAGATACCGCCGAGTTTCCAAATAGACACCATCGCAGTGATTCCCGTTTAAATCAATGATAATAACCTGATAGGAGCCTACTGGTGATCCGCATAGAGCCGCCGCCGCCAGCACCAGGGCCCCCACTTCCTCTCCGCTCAAGCCCAGTCACCGGAAGCGCTTTAAGAGTGTGCAGCACCATTTAGTGCCGACAGGAAACGAGGAGCCCTGCCATTAAGGCCCAGGCGAACATGGGCAATAAATTTGCCGTCTAATATCTGCGGTTTTCTCATTTATTACCGACAAAGTTTCCCAGGAAAACATGACAAGGCAGACAAATAATACATACGAATACATCTCAATGTATTTTATATTATTACCTCACATACAGCGTCTTCTTATTGGTATTAAGTTAACTATGCTTTTATCCAATCTCCAGTATTTTTAACCGTGTAATTAGATATCTATATTCGAAGGGTATTTAGCCGTATGCCGAAGCTCGCATACGAAATATCAAAAAGCGAAAGCCTTTGAGGTTTGTTTCAAGTGCCCAGAACTAAAATTATGTCGGCGATCGGACTGGCGGAAGATACTGATGGGGTACACAAGCGCGCGTACCCTTCCGGAATCTTCATCTGGGTCACGCCGTCTTGGTGCCTTTACCCGGTGTTTTGGTACATCGATTTCTATCTGGGAGTCTAGGTAGCTGCATGCGTTATATCGAAAATGACAGCCCTCTATATAATACGCGGTGTGTATCCTCAGGCTGGCTGTACCAGCCTCATTGGAATAGGTCAGCTGTTAGTCAGGCGCTGCTATAGTACATTGCACGGTCTCAGCTCTCATCTCACACATATACCTTCGGAAAATAAAAAGCATGTTCTTCAAGTCGTCAAATCTAAGTTCTTGTGTAAAGTCGTATTGAATAAGGTAACTTACTCTTTTGAAACTACTTTAACTTACACAATATCTTTAAATAATTCTGTCGTTACTATAAACTGTGCCTCCTTTTGAGTTGAGTTGTAATTGTATTTCTAGTTATGCATTTACATTTTGTCTAGTCATTTGTCTAAGTGGCTATAGATAGTACACACATTTCTTTCTTGTTGGTTCCAGCAACCTGTAACAGAACTTGTGTATTTAGATGTCCTACTTTTGCAGTTTTTATGGTTTGTTGGTATTTGGCACTTTGGGTGTGTAATAATTGGCATATACTGTAGATGGTTGCTTGACTGGTGGCAGATTCTGAGTTGTTTTCTTATGGACAGCCTCTGCGATGCTCTATCCCAAGGAGCTTCAGTTCATCAGCTGCTGTGTGCTCTGATCATGGAAAGCTGATCTACACCGGGAACCTAGGAAAGGCTGTGCTTGGTATGTGAGACCCCTGCTTCGATACCCACACAGAAGGGCCAGGCTACACCAAGGGCTCTTAGCAGAATTAGTTTGTCAGTACGTTCTGCGAAGATGTAACTTTGCCGATTCTTCTCTCTCTAGGGGTTAAGTTCTTCTCCTACTCCAGCAGCATGTTTAGCATCTGTGTGACACCCTACATCCTGCTCAAAACGGGCCTTGGGGTGCAGAGCCTTCCCCTGCAGGTGGCGTTCTTCAGCATCATCGGATTGTTCACTTTCCTGACCCCGGTGCTGCTCCACCTGATCACAAAGGGGTATGTGTTACGGCTGTATCACGACCGCGACACAGACACTTACGCGGCCGTGACGTACAGTGCTCTCCTGCTGGAGAAGACCACGGTGTTTCACCAGAGGGATGTGAAGGTGCCTGATGTCAGCAAGATGTTCACTACCTTCTATGCCAAGAAGAAGTCCATGCTGGTGAACCCCGTGCTGTTTATGTTGCCACACGATTACAACCACCTCATGGGCTATGACCAGCCCTTTACTTTTGACGTGGAGGAGCTCAAGAAGCCAGACAACAGCTGAGACCACGGCAGCAGACTTATGCATAAAGCAGGGTGGTGATGAGGACAAGAAAGAAAAAAAAAACATTCTGTGCTAGTGAGTAGTGGTGGCAGTGTGACATGGAGCAGTACAGTTGAGACACCTGATGATGTAAGTCACAGTTGGTCCTGATTTCCTGCTATGGACCAAGCTACAATGCTGCTGCTTTCTGAAGATGCTCAGCTCTGTTTTCTGCCTCAGTGAATGCAGAATAAGTAAAGTAAATAATTCAGTTTTACTACACGTCTTTATTATTTCATTCTACCAGTCTTACTGGAAAGGCAGATTCTTTCACCTGACGTAATTTATCCTTGTGCAATAAAATATATTAACATCCAACCACCATATCTGTTGTCCTGTCAATGAATGTCAGTGACAGGTGGTTGGTAGCACCATACTATGCGATTTGTCTCTGTAGAGCAGTGTTTCTCAGCCTGGTCATCGGGGACCCCCAGATTGGCAGGGACCTGGGAGGAAGCTAAAACCCAGACCATCTGGGGGTCCCAGAAGACCAGGTTGAGAAACTGCTGCAGAGGAAGATATTATGTAAGTGAGGTGACCCTACCAATCAGAGGTGATATAGAATTGAATATTGCAGCTGCATTATACGGTTCAGAAAGAGGTTGTGTTTGTTGCTCTTAGGGCTGATGGGGATGAGGTTGTTTTAAGGGGTTAGGATGCTGTGCCTGTGATTGGAAGGTTGTCAGTTCGAATCCCGGTGTTGGTACGCGGAGTTCACCATTGGGTCCTTAAGCAAGACGCTTAATCCTAAATTGCTCAAGGGACTGCTTGCTCAAGTGCATATAACTGTTGATAAAAGTGCTGGGTAAAAAGATAATGAATGTATCTGTATACTGCCTGGAGACAAAAAGAAATGAAGATTCTCCAAACTGTCTTGCCAGCTTCTAAGCAGACATATTGGATATTGATAAAAATGGGGGGGAAAAAATGGTGCAGGATTTATTCATGCAGGGGAGCTAGAGAGTTTGCTGACCTGCTTTTCGTCACCCTTTCAAGGATAGTATTTACATTTCTTTGAGAGAAACGTGGAGCCCAAAAGAACCAGGGACTGTGGGAGGTGAGCGCCATCTATTGAGGTCAATGGGCAGCTTGATACACGATCGTGCAGGTAAAAAGGGCATTAGAGAGCGTCTTGCTTCAGATTGCTGTTGAGAGCATTGCAGCCTTATAGTTTACCTCTGAAGGACGTTGGTAATGAAGGGCCTGCTAAATGAAATAACTCAAATGTAGTTTGCCTGACCTGCAGCAACATGCAATAGATTTAATTGTTTAGAAGATACTTTTGTCCAAAGTTATATGTAACTGAGAAAGTAGAGCCAGCCTGTCCCTAGAACAATTGTTGTAAAGGTCTTTCCTCAAGGGTCCAATCTTGAAATAGGTATGCTGACCCTAAAATTTGAACCAGCACCCATGCGATCACAGAGTAAAATCCTAACCCACACAGCCACACATTGCCCCAAAGAATTTATCTGGCCAAGGCAGGTCTTTCAGCACCCCTCTAGTGATCTCTAACCAGTTGAGCGATCCAGCTCTTTGGCAGGTGTAATGTGGTCTTCATTCCTTCTGCAAGCTTGGATCGCTGTGAGGAATGAGGCTGAAATCTATATGCAGGCCTTTACAGTATCCACCCTATAGCACAGCTACTCTGCTACCGCAGAGACCAATGCACACATGTCAATATTTCACTGGCATCTTTTCTCACCTCTGCAAAGCCTTTCCAAAATTGGAAAAAAGGACATAACATGTCATTTCTCATGCACAACTTGTTTTTGAACTTATCCTTAAAGGAGGTTCTAATTGTTACCCCTCTGTTAGACGCCAAAACACTTGCAGCAACACTCTCATCAATACCCATTATATTATGTTCTATATATAAACGGCTCAGCGAGGCAGGACTTGGGGCCAGGTGGCGATGGTGTCTTGGCTTGGGCCCTGCAGAGGCTGACAGGGCAGGGCAGGTGCTGCTGGGATAGCTGAAGCCGGTGTCCTGACCTCCTAAGCCTGTCAATCATCTCAGGGGATAGAGTCATTTATCCAAGGGTCATCTCTACTAGCAGGCAAAATGTCGATTTCATTAAAAGACTATCTGCACTGGGGCAGGACACTAACTTTCATTAAATGAATGTGAATAGTGGCAAGGAAAAAAAAAAGCAAACAGATACATGAATTAAGGAAATACAGACGCTCCTCTACTTACGAACGTTCAACTTGCGAAATTTCAGACATACGAACAAAGAGGACAGTAAGTCCAAATGGTGTTCGCTGGGCTCCCGTTTCCTGTCCGCAACATTTTTTTCCTGAGCTCAAGTTCCGCCTAGTACGACTTCTGGCCGCTACTCCCCCCGCGCAGCAGCATAGCTGCGTACTCCCAGCACCCTAGTTCTTTGTACTTGCGTATATTGTACCCTTAAAATGATGTTGAATAACAACTTATGAACAGCCGTTTGGAACATATCTCGTTCGTAAGTAGAGGATCGTCTGTAATTAGTTTTCTTAAAAGGCTCCCTGTATTATGGAGAAGATAGCACCTTTTATTAAAGAGCTCTCCATTTCAAGAGAAGCAAACAGCTTTTATTAAGTGTGCCATCTGTATTAAGTAGGTGATGACAGGTGGTTTCATCAGCATGTTAGATTCTTGGATAATTCAGACCATTGAATGTCACACCCCCAAACCTAAATGGTTTGGTCTATTGGATTATAGTATATTTTCATCCAAAGCAACATGCTTTTTTTGAGAAAGCTGAGTCAGATAGTCATCAGAGGTTGGATGTCAGGTCCCCACTAGAGAGCTTTGGATTAATTATCTCAGTCATCTCACCTATGCCAGAGATGGACATTAACCCTATAGAACCAGGTATATTGGGCACAGAGGCTGGCAGGGATGCAATTAATTAACTTGTTAAAATACACCTATTCTTTACATTTCTGCAAACTCAAAATCATCCTAAACATATCAACTTGGTCTCACTCGAGACCTGATCCTCCCCAGCCGGGGGCAGGTTCATGCATAGGCTGTCCCAGGATGTAGCCTAGGGCCCCACCAGGGGAAAAATGCAATGGTTGATTAAATCAGCAACACCGAAGTGCCCATGCTAATGTCAATTAGGTGTTATATATGTATACTGTGAACACACCATCCAGCCTTGGACCTATGACCTCATAGATGTAAAGCAACAACGTTACCTGTTGTTCTATCAGGCTCTTTACAGACACTCCTCACTTAAAGTCCAAGTTCTGTTCCTACATCTGGGTCGTTAAACAACTTGGTCAAATACTGTACTGGTTGTGGGTTTGTGTCAGCCATCTTTAGGTATTGTTTTGATGTCACCTTTGTACCACTTACAACATTTTTAGTATATTTATAAATGTTTACAGGTAGCAGGTAATCATTTTTACTCATTTTTACCGACATCTTGTACTATGGGGTGCACAATGAAGTATAAATTTATAGACAAAATATGCAGTCTTGGAACGAGACTGGAAAGAGTGATGCGAGATAAGATGCGTAACACTGAGATGACTGGTTGGAGTGCAGGTCATAAGTCCGGGTGGTATTTAAACAGATAGGCCATTAAATGTCTGTATTTGTTCCTATATTATTTGTCTTACTGTAGTAGTACATGTAGTAGTGGGATAATGTCATGGGGACATCAGGAAAACTGAAGACTATGAACATTTCCATACCTTAATTGTAATGTTCAGTAATTGTTCCTAGAATGAAAAATTGTTAGCTGGGATTAGGTCTCTCTGGCTTCTTCAAAACACCTGCTGCATTTGTCGTGGTTTTCATCTCTCAAATCATTCACATTTTGCACATGCTGGGCATCTACCTTTGAGCCCACCTGTCAGAGCATCTATCACGCTATCTCTGTAGGCTTTTCTGTGGGTTACAGACCTGTTGGGGAAACAGCACCATCTTACCTTTGTGACCTCATCAGCTTTTACACCCCATCTGGTTCGCCATGGTTGTCAGCATAGCGACATTTGCTAGCTGGAGATCAGTTGAAAACCTCCCTATTACTGACAGGAAAGCTAAATCCCACATCTCCAACAAAGATATCAGCTGTGTGAGCTACACCAAAGCCCTTCCTGCATCCTCCATGTCAGATCTCTTTAATTCTTCATTTTTTGGGGGAATATTTGTTTCAGTATTTCCTGTTGTAGTACCTATCAACAGTGGTTCCTTATTTTCTGTCTTCATATTACTGCCTATTTCAAGATAATGATTTTGTAAGTTCTTTAATTCTAACCAACCTTCAGCTATGGTTCTTAAAGAGATTATCAATAAACGTTCATTTCTGAACGTGCATTTCCGTGCCACATTGTGTGGCATAGTCTGTAATGATACAGTGGAATGTGCTATTTTACAATTGTATATATGAAGCAACACTGCAGAAAGCATCACTTCCCTGACTTTCCCTTATTTTGTGCTGATTATGCACTAACAGTAGGCTTATGAGATGACTGGTACCAAATACCTGTAATACAGTATACAAGCGCAGAACAGTGGTTCTGTAGACAGCTATATAAAGCCAACGTATATACATACTGTATAGGGCTGACGCTTTTTAAGGTCACTGCCGGTGTTGTGTTGCTGTTGAGTGTGACCTGTATGGAAACGGGCGGGCTCACTTCTGCCGGAGCTGTCATGGCAGTTTGCAGCGAGCTGGCCAAGCAAGACGGGCCCTCAGCGTTCCAGCAATGGGCTAATTTTAGGGCCGTGGGAGGTCTGGCCAAGGAGCACAAGCCAGGCCGTTCAGGGCCTCAGCAGAAAGATGGATGGCTGAGGGGATCTTAAGTTTTAAGTGACATCAATCTGAGACATGGGCTCTGCTGTGTGCTACTCTAAGTCTGGCGTGCGTGTGAGCCGAGCTTTGGGAAAACAAGCCCGCAAGCCCACTCAGAGTAGGATGATTATGTGCCATCCGACACCACCTGCCTTCGCCCGATGAGAATCGGAAAACCAGCCAACGGGAAGTGGGTTAAACCGGCCCAGTGACGAATGGAGCAGCATTCTCCCGCCTGCCGTGTGTTTCAGAGCCTCGTCTGTCTGAGGCAGGCACACAGCTTGCGTTTCCTCACGACACGGGACCGCTATAACGTCAACTAGAATTTCTGGCTGCCGTCCGCACGTGGGACTGGGTGCCATGGCGACGCACATCACAGCCCCACCAGCCAAGCTGCCACCTCGGACTGCCAGCGGGTGGGTCGAGGTTGCCAGGGTAACCGCGCCAACGCTGGAGTGGTATTGGCTCGAGGCTCGGCCTGGCAGGGAGGCTGTTCGATGGGGAGCCCATTGACCTCAGGATGTCTCATTCCGGGGGAGGAGGTGAGGCAACACGGACGTGGGGAGAGAGACTGAACAGCCCTGACAGCATCCCGTGGCCGTGAACAGAAAGCGGAACGGCGAGAAAGCAGAGAATGGCTCATCGACACGTTTTAGACAGTGGTGCAGTTTTATTCAAATAGTACGATTTTTAAGTTGAAGTTCAAAATGTGGTGTATGTATGTGTTTATATATATATATATATATATATATATATATATATATATATACACACACACATAAATAACCAAACATAGTGTATAATTACAAACAAGTTTGTTATAGTCAAATGAAATGTATAATACATTGTCCAATTATAAACAAATTATTTGAAAAGCTAAAATACAATAATTGATAATTTAGAAAAATACCAACAGATTTGGGATTGTGCTCTGTAAAAATGCTTTAGAAATTCTATATATTTTATGTATAAATGACAGCAACATGTGCAATTATTAAAAAAAAAAAAAAACAAATAGCCCAAATACTTTTTTGACAATTACAGCACTTTTGTGAGAAAACTGGTTCAAATTAATAATAATAAAAAAAAAATAATAAAACAATAGAGCCATGTACAGAGCATTGTGAAGAGACTGGATAGATAGTGAGACGCGCATTGACATCAGAGCTCATCACAGTTAGAGTAGTGTGCTTTAAATGTGTGAAACATCGCGGTGGCTTTCGTGGCATCTCTCAGATGGTAGTTCTCCCTCTTCAGGTGGCATCGCTCTCTCATTACTGCACGGGCGTGCCCTTGGGACTAGTGGCTACATGCTACAGCTGCTACAAAAGTACCTCCTGGCAAAGATTTCCCACAATACCTTGAAACATTTAACTGAAAGTAAACCATGCAAAATATAAATAAAATAAAAGCATAGGAACAGAGAAGCTTTCTTAAGCCCTTGTTTAAATATTATATATCTATGTATACTACACTTTTTATATGATGTATAAATAATTTTTATTTAAATAAACTCTGTATACAATGTATAAACTATTCTTTTGTGAGAATAGCTCACAGACAAGCCGAGCTGTACCAACAGCTAGACCAAATGCACTTTAAAATCCTGTCTAAAGATTATGGCAGTCCAACGGCTCACACGCACACACATACACACACAGCACGATTAAGACAAACTCTTCTTCCCATCTGAGGACTATAGTTTTTTTTTCTTTTTTTTCTTTGCTGAGGTAAACTTTAGTGCAATAAAACACTGTGAAGGCATCTGATCCGTGGAGGCTTTCACGCACCATGTCGCTCTCCCTGAACGTGTTCACCACCACGTTCCTGGAATAACTGAAATAGCGAGTCTCCGCTCTCACAACATGCTTATGAGCACCAGTCCTGAGCTATAAGGCTTTCTAAAGTTCACCTACCTGCTTACCTGCCTTTCAGATTTCTGATGAAACACTAGAAGCAATATTTAATCATTCTACAAAAATTCCATGCATGAAAGTTACTGCCTGTGTTACAACATACTCTGACAATTTATTTGCAGTATTTAAAAATCACTCAAATATTTAAGATATCAGATTCCTGCCTGAGTTACAGGCAGGCCAACAATCCGTACGAATGAGCCAACCAATCCTCACTGCAGAAGCTCTGAACTACTTTCTATGACGACTGGCCACGCAGCCTCACAGAGCTTCTCTCATGAGGTAATCAAACATCAGTACAAAGCTACTTCACATAATGACCAACCAAACTTGCTGCAGAGCTGCTTTACATAACGACCAACCAAACAGCACTACAGAGCTGCCTTCCAAATGAGCCAATAAGATACCACCGAAGACGTGCTTTCTGCGAAAGCCAATCAAATATGACCAGAAAGCTGCCTTCCACCAATGGTTTTTGTACAATAAATTAATTTGAAAACAATTATTATAGGGTATGATAAAGTCATTGACCAAATGTAAAAACCATTTTCAATATTGCACTTTCATTAATATTTAGAGTATTTTATGTATTGTTTTGATTATTACATTGCCCATAGAAAAGATGACTATTTAAACTGATCACAATCCAAGCAAAATAAATATAGTACTTCACAGCCAACAGAAACAAGACATAAAGCTATTAAAACTACCATGCATATCATATCGGAGTATCCTGATTTCAGAGAGGACCTGGGGGAGGGACTGCCCTGTGGGGGTAGGGCTTAGCCTGGTGATTGGCACATCTGAGTGCGTTTGATGTCTCCTTCTGGCAGCCGCTCGCATATCTCGCTACCGCCGTATCATGCCGTAAAATAGCCCGGCAGCTGTCGACCTCTGTCACACGGCGTCTCCTGGATGTCCAGTACATCCAGACAAGGGGAGGAGCTGCGCGTGTGTGCGGCCGGGGCGACGATCAGCTGCTTGGGTTCCCCAGCGCTCGGCCGCCCACACGCCACGGCCTGGGTGTAGCTTCCGTCCTCTGCCTTTGCCTGCTTCATTGTTTCTAAAAGGCGACTCCAACTGAAGGGTCAAAGCGGTTAGAGCGCTCGATCACTATCCTGACCAGTATTCAGCTGCAGCTTTATATGAGTACAAACAAGGACGTTTCATGCAGGCACACTCAAGAAACAAGCACTGGACAGCAATACTGCACACTAAAGATATGCTGCGTTTAGCAGATAGCAATGCATGTCCCCTATTTCCACCCCAGGTTCAGTAAACCACGCCCCCAACGGTGTGACAAAATTTTAGCTATGATCCACCACTAATTTTCATTAGCTAGCATTTGCACAACTGATGACAATTTTTTTAATTTCTAAATTAAATATAAATTCCGTTTACTAGATGGTTCATGAGCACCCCATCAGTTTTCACCTTTGGGGTTTTATTTTCTACAGCCAATTAAAATGTGAGCCTCTTTCTCTCCGGGCCAATGAGATCACAAAATAGGCAAAGGTTCGGTGGAAATTGTATAAACGCGATAGCAACACCACACATTAAGATGTACTTTGTTTAGTGGATAGCAACGTTACATGCAAAGAATCGCTGCATTTAGTGAACAGCAACACCACATGCTAACAAAACTCTGCGTTTAGCGGATAGCGCCACATGCTAAAGAAAGGCTACGGGTACAGCGCCACATGCTAAAGAAATGCTGCGTATAGCAGTACTACATGCTAAAGATACGCCGTGTTTAGCGAACAGCAGCACCGCGAGCTAAAGATACGCTGCATGCATGTCTCCATATGCCGTGTGGCATGAGCACTTACCCGAGTCGCACACCCATCATGTCAGGAAGTGAACGAAAATAATTGCTAGGCCGATATTCAGAAGCATCACGAGGGCGACCAAAATAGAGTTTGGACCCTGCAAAAGTAGAAAAGGAGGAAGATGTTCAGGAGAAATACCTGCTCAGAAAAGTCCCATGAGAAGTGGCTAGGAAATAGATAGATGATTTCTTTGTGGAACAGTAGAACCTTGAAGCTAACTCTGGTAACCCTTTATACTTCAGTGTGGCTAGTGCAATGGAAGCTAATAAAGCTGAAGTGACTGCTTGTAACTGTCATTGTGGCGCGAATGGATTAGATAATTAATGCATATTTATTGATCAAATGCTGCCCTTTCTGGAGACTCTTCTGTGTAAAGGCCAGCTCAATAAGCCTGTCCCACATTGGTATCTCAGCCACCCCCCAGGTACTCACCGATTCCTCCTCTGTGTTCTCGCTGGGCATATCCATGCTAGCCTTCTTGGTTTCTGCAAGACTCTTTGGCTTCAAGGACTCCTGTTTCTTCAATTTTGGCTCCACTCTGGTTTCTGGGGGCGCTGGCTTTCCAGGCACAGGTTTGGGCGTGGGCGTGTGGAAGGACCTGACGGCTGGCGGAGGCATTCTTACCAAGCTAGTTGGGCTCGTTTGGACTGGCTCCTCTTCTTCCACGGGTTCCTCTGGTGGGATCTTCACCACGGTCTTCACCCGGTAGCTGTGGTATTGTCTGAGAATCTGCCCGTTACCTGGGCTGCTCACCTGTGCTGGTTCTATCCTCCGGGGTGGGTTTGGGGGCGGGGCTTCGAGCCTCACCTGCTGAGGTGCCGCTTTGCTAATGATGGCATCTGGATTTTGGCTGGTGGTGGAGGGCTTGTTCTCTCGGATCAGCTTGCTGAGCAGGCCTTGGTGCTGCTTCTTCTGACTGCCACGGGGGGAGGGTGGAGGAGTGTGGCTGGGCGAGTGGTTGGGGGTGGTTCCTTTGCGGTAGAAATGGGGGCTATCGGAAGCCGATTTGCCTTTTGGCTTTTCCTTGGGAACTTCTATAATTTCTTCAGTTTCACTGTATTTCTGTTTGACATAATCAGGGCCTGAAAAGAAAATGCATATCAGGAGATTATTCATCACACCTACAGTATAACATTTCCAAGCCACGATTTTAAACAATCAGTCTACCTAACTTGAAGACAAGCCCATAATTCATACAAATGCAATTTTTGCACCACAGACTAAAATAATTAAGCTACCAGATATCTGAAATGAGAGGGCACAGAATACCTTGAATATACCTCTTTGAATGCCTGACATTGTTGTTTTTGACACAAAACGGTGACCCTGACAAAACACCTCATATCGGTCACTGAATCCAGTAAGGAGTCTTTAGTGTCCAGAGGCATTTAGGATGTTCCCAGAACTGCCAAATGGATACCTAGTTATATGACAGTAGTTTTTATCCGAATAAATGTATAAATTGAATTGCAGCAGTGAAAGTTCACCTCTAAGTGTATAACCCCACCACTGCCCCTATGATCCCCCAAGCTGACCTGGTTGGTGGAAGTTCGGAGAGAGTTCCTTGGCCATTGCTCTGGCAATTAACGAGTCCTGGATGGCGGCCTGGGCAGCCTGGTCAGCGGCATCAGCCTTGGCCCTGGCATGAGCCGTCCTGAAGGGGGAACAGAGCCACAGAGGTGAGCTGCCTGCACCCAATCACTAAGCGACAAAGGGAGTCCCAACACTAGTGTAGTATGACAGCACACATGCATGCACATAAACACACAAGCTCTGAGCAAATGCCACACACTCCTTACCACAGAACACTATTTTGTCTGCCACACACATCACACACGCAGCAATTGGTGGCCTAATGACAGACAATACTAAGGAGAACTTCCAATAAGTCCTGACTTACTCTGTTATAATTAAAAGTAGTAATACCAATATCAGTGCATCCCAGTGGAACACCAGCCAATCCCAGTGAATTCCAGTGGAACACCAGCCAATCCTGGTGCATTCTAGTGGAACACCAGCCAACTCCAATGCATTCTAGTGCAACACCAACTATTCCTGGTGCATTATAGTGGAACACCACCCAATCCAAGGGCATTCTAGTGGATTCCACTGGATTATTAGTTTATTCCAATACAATATTTAATTTTGCATAGCTTTTGATGAAAAATAAATCATGCCTACTGTTACTTCCTCTTATAAGTACAATGTGAAAGGTTCACACCTATCCTGTGGTGTGCCATTTTCTTCAAATGTTTTGTATTATTACAACAGTATTTATTAAAATGATCTTAATCAAAACTTAGCTAATTTCCAAGAGTATGTTTTTGATCACATTTAAGCACGTGCTGAAATACATTTTAATAAGGCAAATATGTACAGCACATGGACTGATATTTCGCTACTGAAACCCAAATATTGTTTTTTTTTTTTAAACACAACAAACACCTGTTTCCTAGTGCTAATTTATTCCAGGTCCTTTGCTCTTGAAAGATGTAGAGGATGGCATGACATTGGAGAAGGTGAGGTCCGTTTAGACCTGCCAGTACCCTGGCTGGGTGGCTCTCGGTGGGACGTAGCCCGGAGTGGGAGCCCCTCCCCTCCTCTCCTCTCTCCTGCCCCCCCACCCCAGCCAGGCCCGCTCCTCACTGAAGGAACGACAGACTACGCTGTCAGTAAAGAAATCGATCTGTACATCGATATGATGGCTTCATCTCAGCACCGTTGTAAGT
>JAODJX010000083.1:13645025-13658160 GCA_026776945.1 Isichthys henryi
CAGCGTGAGGCAGGACAGAGGTAACAGTACAGGAGGGCAGCGTGAGGCAGGACAGAGGTAACAGTACAGGAGGGCAGCGTGAGGCAGGACAGAGGTAACAGTACAGGAGGGCAGCGTGAGGCAGGACAGAGGTAACAGTACAGGAGGGCAGCGTGAGGCAGGACAGAGGTAACAGTACAGGAGGGCAGTGTGAGGCAGGACAGAGGTAACAGTACAGGAGGGCAGCGTGAGGCAGGACAGAGGCACACAAAGCACATATTGTCACCTGCTGTCACTGGACGCCGTCATCACAAGCAGTCACACTCACGTTTGTTTGTCTACGCTTCTTTTTTTAGTGATTGTATAGTCAACTGTTTTAGGTAAACACTGAGTCAAAAGTAGTGTAGAGCCCCCCCCGGACGCCTTCACTTCCTTAAACTGTGTGTCATAAAGGGGATTTAGATGTGTGTCATGCAAAAGTTTGTCATTGTCATTGTCAGCCCAAATCCCGTCTCTGTCTCTAAGCCCCCCCCCCCTCATAATCAAATAGATGCATAGTAGTAAGTGTTTAAAATTCATAAACCTTCAAATCCCAAATCCTTTCTCAGAAAATGCATGGTAAGTACTAGAAGTCCTTTAACGGTGGAGTGTGGTACCCTGCCACAGAATTCTGCTTTGCAGTCGGTTATGAATATGTAAAAAAATTGCTATTGTTGTATTAAATGTTACAGCATGGCTTTTAGTGTGCTGGGGCTAGTCTGAGACTGGGAATCCAGATTCCACTTTCTTATCAGCATTACCTTCATGGGCATAATTTTGACTGAGTGCTGTTGAGTAAACTACTGTAGAGTAAAAACAAGTCGGAGGGAAGGAGCATGCGCTGATTACAGCACCCACCACATGACAAACCACCTCAGGGAAGAGAAACTGAGTGTAGCCATATTGGGGATTGATACCTCAGCACCACACTAGTCCAAAAGAACCAGTGTGAGTTTTTTTTCTGGTGGCTAGAGTGCCATGAAAAGTTCATGTGCATGGAAAAGCCACGTCTGTAGGTAGTAACAGCATATCTCCAAGTTACAGAATAAGAAATCATGTTGTGAAAGCTGGGTACGTATAATATATCTCCCCACTCAGACAATGCTAGGAAACCAAAGTACACAATACATCTCCCACCTCAGAGCATGCTGGGTAATCAAAGTAGACACAAGATGCCTTCTCGTGCAAAGCATGCTGGGAATCCAAGGTCTGCACAAAACACTTCCACATCCAAGGTGAATAAGACAGAACGAGAAATGAAAACCCTGCCACCTCTGTCGTATTTCGCATTTAGCTGGTGCAGCCTGTCTCCACTCACCTAGAAGTTGCTATTTCCACTTTAGTTCTTGCTACGGCCGCTGCGCGCTTGGCTCCCTCCACGGCCCGGTCCACCTTCTCCTTCGTCTTGGGGTTTTTCAGCGGAATAAGCTGCTTCCTGATGCCACGTACCAGCACGTTGTTTTTGTACTTCCCCTCCTCTTTGGTGCTGTCGGGGAACAGTGTGGTGCCGTAACCGTGGCGACGGTTGTTCAACCACTCGCCCTCGTATTTCATGCCGTTGGAGCGCTCGCTGACGCCGAAGCCGTTACGCTTGTCGTTTTTCCATTCGCCCATGTAGGTCTCGGTGGTGGTGGCGTCCACGTTGTCCCCGGCGGCCGGCTCATCCTCGGCGCCCTCGCCGTAGCTCAGGCTCGAGTTGCCATCACTGGAACTGATGCGACTCATGGTACCGTCGCTGCGGGCGGAGCTGCGCTTGCTGGAGAGCGACGAGCGCGACTCAGACTTGCGCAGCTGCTTTAGGCTCCCGAACAGCGCCCCTCGGTGGAAGAGTCCCTTTTTCTTGGCCCCGACTTCACTGTCGCTGTGCACGTTGAGCACGAAGCCACCACGGCCACTGGCTGGGTTGTCGACGGCCGGTTCCTGGAGGACGTTGCCGTTGCTCTGCTCGCTGCGCAGTGACGCCAGAGAGGTGCGGAGGGGCGAGCAGATGACTGTTGCCATGCCGTAAGGGACGCTCTGCCTCACGCCGTAGCCATGACGCATGCCGCCCATCCACTGACCTTGGTATGTACCTGTCAGAAGGGAGGAGGCCAGAGTTATCATGTGAACAGGGTAGGGCTGAGGAAGAGGCGTGCAGGTGGAGGACAGCTGAGGGTTAGGAGAACTACAGGTGGGGTACAGGAGGGGTACAGGTTCAGGGAGACTACAGCTAGGGGGAAGGTGGAATATAGGTTTAAACTGTCAGAGAAAGGGTACCAGTTTGTACCTTTGCTGTCACTGGGGTTGTATCCTCAACGGTACATTAATGCTGTTCGTACCTTAGGGATGTTCCTGAGAGTCCATTTCTGTACCTTAAAAGGTGCAATTACCTACAGCTAAGGGTACAACTGGCGGACCCTTGAGGGTACAGCCCCAGTGACAAGGAAGGGTATAAATTGATATCCTTTTTTTCTGACAGTGTAGGAGGAATACAGATAGGGCAGTGAATTTCAACCTTTTTTGCACCACAACCCAGTTTTTACCACGCCAGCTCAGTCGAAACCCTACATCATGTATAGGTTTAAATTAATGCTATGATCAAGCATGCAGTGCCCTCTGCAATTTATGCCAGTCAATACCTATCCCCCAAATCCGATTAAATGTGCCAGTGAATTTGAAATGAAGCATCTGGGGTTTGGCTTCTTTGATTGGTTGAGTGTTCGCTAGTTTTGCCCGAAGCATTTGCAGACCCAAGAACCCATTTATGTAGGTTAATTCTAGGATTGGGGCTGGAAATCTGATCACAGATCAGCATATGAGCTTGGTAGTTGTAAAATGCTTACATTTAAAACTCTGCCTCGCAAGCCTTTCAGAACTTGCCACGACCCAAATTTCAGTCATGACCCCATGGGTTGAGAATCGCTGCACTAGGGTTCAAGTGGGATACAGGTTTATGAGGACTACACCTATTGTGCAGATGAGGGTTAGAAGGAGTACAGTTGGCTTACAGGTGGGGTACAGATGGGGTACAGGTGGGGTACAGATGGGGTACAGCTTAGATACTGGTGGGATAACTGTGAGGTTTCAAAGGACTACAGCTTATATATGTTCAGCTTAGGTACGGGTATATATCAGAATGATACCAAGAAGTAGAATTCAGGTGAAAGTCCCACTTTCCATTTCACACATATAATTTAATCTGCTACACGTACAGCCTGGCTTTGATTTAATCTGCACACTTGCTCTGCTCAAATAAAGAATTAAAATTTATATGAGGCAGAATTCCGCCTTATATAATGAGAGCTGTAATAAAACATATATATATATTTTCTGATGACAAGTCTATCACTGCTGACTTGAAGCCAATGAAAGAATATCTGACCAGACTAAAGCAGAAGGCAGATTCTGGACATGGTGATATTCATCTCACATGGACTGGATCAGGGCATCTCAGGAGCATTGGGGCAACTCTCACGATGACATCGAAAACGTAAAAACCATCACATCCACTCATGACGCTGATTGTAAACCTCCCTTTAATTAGAAAGCAAGCAAACCCTGTCTTAACAGTAAGAGGATAATCAAAACGGGAACAGTCATTGAATGCAATTAACTGCCGATTTTGTGATTTGTAAAATAAGAAGTCAGAAGCTTTCACAGTATCTAAGCTCTACTGGATCTTGAGAAGTACAGTACAAATCAATCTTCTCTTGAATCTCCCAGCCAGCTGGTGTGCCTTACTCACCGCAGGGGGCGAAGTGATTAAGAGCTATGCTTCTGACCGCGAGGGTGAAGGTTCGGGGGTTCAGGGCCAACCAGTGCTGGACTCTTGTTTAAGTGACTGCAGCGTTCTCAAATTATTATTATTATTATTATTAAAACCAGGGCCAAATGATAAACCTTCACGACTCGTGAATATCTGTTGATTTTATTAGATAATTAATAAAACGGTGTGTATTTTCATTATTATGTTAAATTCATATTAAGGTCTTCCGCTAAAATCAGTGCAGTATCTTTTACATTAAAATGAAAAAACTTAACGTATAGTGTCCCCGCTAAACACGCCCCATCAATTATATCTGGTGGTAATTGAGAAGGTATATAGACACTATTACAGCAGATAATTAGATGCATGACAACTACAATAATGGAGATAAATAACTTACCGTTCAATTTGCCTAGAAATTTTCATTAGGCATTTGTTAAATGGCAATGGCTGTACTTTACCCATAAAATATAAATTAATAACAAATTCTGGACACCTACACAGCTACGTGCGGGACAACGGCCCGTGGTCTACTACTGTAGATGGGCTACCTAAAACAACCCCTATAATTTGCTTGGACATGAAATCACTGATCGTATTTCTTGTATTTATTTAATTTACATACCGGCGTGAAATGACTCCATATCACATGAGTATAAATATATTCGTCGAAGATTAAGTACACCTGTTCATCTCAAAAACAGTGGATTCTCCAAAGATTTTTCATCGCCAATTGACAGCACCCTAATAGAGAGGTTCTTAGTATTTGCTTCGATTTCTAAAAAAATTTCAGTGATTCCCGTTTGGAAGAAAACACCCACGCAGTTATATCACAGCTGCTGCTGCAAGATAATCAAATGGATTAAATTTACATCCTAAAATAACAACGCCATTACATTACAGCCCCGATCCTTTAAACTGGTAACTTTAAACTATTTCCATAAGGACACGTGTAATTCCGGGGACGTGGCTTCGGAGTTCTCCGATCCCTAATCTGTAGTTATAGGAAGGGATATTTCTCATTCTTTTTTTCAGTTGGCGAGTAGTAAGTGTTGGAGATGCGGCTATTTTTAGACTTGACCTCTACGAGAGCGTTTCGGACTGACCTGGCCGACCCATGTCAATAATGTACAGTGAGGCCGCCAGGACTCGTTCATTAAAATGGCAGCAGTGAGTTTTATATCACGGAACAACAAATCAATCGTGTGCGCTACATTTCGGCTTGACATAAAAGGGAGAAAACACGATCTCACTGTTTAAAACACCTAACTGCCAGACTGGCAATTAGCCTATACCAACTAGTAAAAGTTATCCAAACATTGCAAATGACAAGATTTACTTGGGAGAGACAAGCCTAAAATATATGGTCTCCATATCGTTGATAAAGCAGTGATATTTCCAGGCTGCGTGGTGTCATTTTAACACACTATCTGGCACCAATGCGTGCCACCTGACTTACTAAACAAACAAGTATTACAAATATTTGCCAAGCTTTGCATTTGCAGCACATTCGTGTTGTGTACGTCTATTTCCATAAATATGATCGCCAACATCATTCGGTGTCTTTTTACCCTGTTATGGTAGTGTCGCACTACAGTGGATGCGCTCTTAATACAAGCAATAATAACAAGCTTCACTACAGTATGAACATCACATTTCAGAGCGTGGCTTAAGTAGTTAAACGCGACGCGCTCTTACCCCCGTCTCCGTAAGTTTCGATGCCATAACCATCCTGAAGACCATTGCTCCATGTGCCATCGTATCTCGCAGGCGTGTTTATGCTTTGCCGGACTCCGTATCGACCCTTAAACCCATGACTCCATTCTCCACGATACATCCACTTCCCTTTAGATTCAACCCCCAGCCCATGCCGCTTGCCCTGCGCCCAGTGGCCCTGGTACGTGTTCCCGCTGGGCCATGTGTACACTCCAATTATTTCAAAGCCGTTGGACCAGGAACCGGCGTATTCCCCCTGGCCTTTGGGGCCAGTGCAGATGCCGTGCCCGTGGGCTTTTCCATCCTCCCAGCCGCCGCAGTATGTGCCGCCATCGTCGAAGTCGAACCGTCCGCCCGTCATTCAGAAGAGGCTAGAATGGAAGCGCGTCGCAGGAGAGCCTGGATGCTGTATTTTCCCACGGGACCCAAGAGCGACGAACAGCCAGAATAAGGGGGGAAATATGATCCTGAGAACCAGGACGATCAGTGTACGGCCTGGACGGTTTCCGAGCAGTGATTTTGAGAGTGTGCATGAGTATGTAGTTATGATTGCCGCACGGGAGTCGTCACAGCCGCACGCCGGGTCTGCAGCTGGCTTTCACAGGGCTTATCACCCCCCTCGCACTCGCCCGGGGAGGGAGAGAGAAATGCATCCCTCAGCCCCAAAGAAGATACTGCCTGTTATTGACGTCAAAGCCGCGGCACCTCCCAGCATCCCTATTAGGCTAAGTAGGGGGTACAGGAAGGACCGCTGTCAAATAATTATTTTAACCCGCAAATTGTATTCTTATCAGATGTTGCCGGCGAGACGGTGTGGTTTCAGGCTCATGACGTGCGTTTCATTTTCCTCTGTGTTGATAATGAGCCGCAGAGATTTCTAAGTAGCATGGATTTTAATAGTCAGCACTGCCGTGTAAGCACAATTCTCGTTTTATTGCTTTCAGCAAAATAAACAGCACAAGCACAGCAGAATTGTAAATACAAGTTGCTTGCTACAAGCACCTGTCTCCACTAAGCTTGGACGACACATGGTTTACTGGGTGTCATCATACGCATTTCCAGCGATTTTCTGTTACATCTCTTTTCAACGATATAGCAATTCAGTAGTGTTCAGGGCCGTGGCTTCATATCGACTGGGGTTTTGGGTTCGAATCCCACACCCGCTCTGTGTTTGCATGCTCTATACCCGGCCGCGTCACATAATGATATCCTGTCCCAGGTGTACCAATCTGGTGCACTACGCTCCTTGGGCATAATAAGCTCCAGGCCCCACTGACTAGGATGAACCGTTGAATGATGGATAGGATATTAACTGAACGTTTGGAAGACTTTAAATTGCACGAATGAATGTATTACGCAAGAACTGGTCGTAAGTGTTATTTGCACTGAATAAGGCTATGCGCATTTTTGACCAGTAACAGGTAAATGTTCAGTAAATATGAACGTGAAATTGTTGAGTGATTCCTATGACATTAACTGTATGTATACGTGTGTTTACCAGTTCGCCATTGTTTACAATGTTTTAAACATCCTTATAGCGTCAAGTCTTCATGTGAAACGCGGATTTTCAAACTGGAGATTAGACACGAGGGTACTTTCAATGTAAATATTACGATATATAAACGCAGCTTTAAAAACATCTCGACTGACTGCGCAGAGTAAGGAGCATGTGCAGCGTGGGCTCTTTGGAGCATTGAAATGCCGACGACTAGCACAGTGCATAAGCGTATTACATGAACGTTCAGTGGGAAGCGATAGATGTTTTCTATAAACAAATGTGCGGTTTAATGTGCGCGCATTGGATTAATGATCGTACATTAAGTTGTATATATCCGGAATGGGATATTATGAGAAATTCGCTAGATATTATTTTTGGATATCTCCCCTTTAAGAGAAGCCAGAAATAGGGTGGCATCTACTGAGACGGTTGGCTGCTCTGTTCTGCAAGTAAGCAATGTGGGAGAGCGGCTTAATCTAGAAATGATTAGGCAGTAAAACGTTAAGTGCAAAACTAACCATAAATATAATTGGTCTTTAAAAAATAAAATGCTAATGCTTATTTTAAATCGAGAATACATTAGAATGTTATTACTGAATACAAACAGTAATATTATAGCAACAATAACATCAACAACGATAATAAACATCAGCTCTAATAAAGATAATACAATTGAATTTAAAATAGTTAGAAGTTAAAATATCTATATTGGTTAACGAACTTTATAAATTGATATAGACAAACAAAAAAAACGCCAGTTTAATCAAAAACTATTTCTTATTATAGTATTTGTCTATGAAAAGAAGAACATTTCTCAAATGGCAATGAAAGCAGTATGTTAACCAACTGCCAATCATTTCAGATCAAATGTGTCACTAAAAAGCAAGGAGTTCATCTGCCGAATGAAGACAGTCAGTCGCAATACTGAATAACGCCACTGGATGGTTAAAAGACCCAGGGCAGTTATTATTCGCGACACCAGGACGACAGCCCAGACTTCATAGCTCACAGGCATCTATCTGCTTTGTTTTTGCCTAAAGTTTTCATTTTCAGAAACAGGAAGTGTAATACCGTCGTACCATATGTAAAGGTATTCAAAGTGCTAGGTATTTGGCGTGCAAGTGCTCAACTAAAATACCCAGCTGTCACCTATGCAACGAAAATACCCTCTAGCTATAAGATTGGTGTATATTTTTAGGCTAGACTTTAAGGTAGGGAGCTCGTTTGCATCTCGAACACGGACAGCTGCTGTAAATTGCTCCATAGCACAAGTTGTATGAGTAGAACTTAATTGCTTTCATGTAAATTGGTTGTAAAATGAAGATTCCATAAAATCCTGAATGAATGCTCAGTCAGTGTGGATATATACAGTATGGCAAATTTCTCACGGGTGATGATGATGCCCCGCATCTGCCACTAGAGGTCAGTGTGATTGTCTGCACAGAAGAATCCGGCGTTATTTCTACCACTAGATGTCAGTATTAGTTGTATCAAAGTGTTTTCGACATCCCATACATCTTTTATATCCATGCTGTTGTTTGTGACTTTTGCACATTATTTAATTAAATACGCAATACTATGTACAAGCAGAGAGAATCCGCATGCTTATATATGCGGATACGTTTACATATTCAAGAGATGGCCTAATCTTCCGTAATGGTATTGTTTTAAAGATTGTGCGCGCCACAAATAAATATATCATAAAAAAATTATAATTCATATTAACAGGCAGCATTTATGACTGTTGCGACATCCAACTGACACATGTAAATATGAGAGAGAGTGTTTTCACAAAATAATAAAACTATGTGTTAAAGATTGTTGGGATACCTTTTCCAAATTGAATAGTTTGCTGAAAGCTGTATTAACACTTATTTTGGTTACAGTGTTCTACTAGGGTGGTCCAAAAATTTGTAATTTTACAAAGTCAACTTTCCACCCACTTATTTTGATCTATCTCCAGAATTAATTAAAATCCATGGCTGGTAATTATCACTATACTGATATACTCATATCCCGACACAAAATACAGATACATACGACTGATACATACAACAAAACTATTTCATTACACAGTACACTGTGGAACTGTGGTCAGTACGACTGACTGACTGACTGAATGTGAAAGTCTGTTTTCTAACAAACAGTATGGTAACTTCAACACTTCTTGGTTAACATCACTGGCTGCTAGTGCTTGGAGCTAGACCCTGCAAAACCGTTGACTTATTTGACTCAAGAAAACGGTTTTGGTGCTTCTTGACTACTTGGGGAAGCAAACTGCATTTTCTCTTCATCTTTTGTCAACAGTGCATTGTAGTCCTGCGCCAGTACAGCTCCACTTTCAGCAGTGCCATTGACAACACGCAGTTCTCGGACAACTCCAGCCTCCAAGTAGGCTGCACTGATCGCCTACGTCTCAGGATCAGCAGAGAGGAAAGAATCAGGAATGGAAAGAACACAGAAGATGTTCCTTGTATTGTGAGTAGCATAGTAGTGCCACTGCTCATTACTGATCTTTGAGAGGTCCTCAGTAACGCGCCTTGGCGGGTCCTCAGTTCCTTGGTGAATAAATACTTCCATCATGGCTCTTTTCTACTACTAACAATGTTCTTCAGCACAGCAAGAGATGCTGGTGATCCGGATGATGCCAGATGTTTCAGCAGTTGTGGGTCACTGGTTGGTGTTGCAGTTGGCAGACGAGAGAGGAACCATGGTCAGTCGAAATAGACCTGCCAGCCCAAATACTGAAATAAAAGCTTGATTTTTTTTTTTTTAATTCACATACAGTGTGCCTTCTCATGTCACTTGAAATACCCCAAATGTAAATGTTTCTTGACAATAAATTACACTTTTATGCTGTCTAATGGTATTATCAAATAGGGGCGTGGGAGGAAAGATTTTTTTTATATATATACAGTATGTTTTTGGACATTTCTCTGTATGCCAACAGCACATGATGCAGAAATCCCAGTTGTCTCAGAAGTGCCATTACGAGGCCATTGCATTAAAGCTGAAAACCATGTAGGACATAATGATTGACTATAATACTGAAAAATAAAGAGCATATTTCATTAGCCTGGAGACCAAAATAGAGGAATGACTAAAACAATCCCTATTTTGACAAACTGCAGAGTAGTTTGACAGGTCTGTTTCTTATCAGAAATATAATGTGTTATAGCAACTTGAATGTACAAGGCTGACGACATCATACGCTTTGGCGAATGATTATCTCAGCCTGTAGCTCACCAGGCGTTCAAAGATCTTAGTGGTAAAATGTAATTCATTTTTTTAACCAAAATATATTCACACACCTCTCATGTTTAAGAATGCTGGTCAGAAGGGAAAAGCAGTACAGACATTCCTCTACTCACGAACGATATGCGTTCCGAACGGCCGTTCTCAACTTGAAATGTTCGCAAGTCATTATTCAACATCATTTTAAGGGTACAGTATACACAAGTACAAAGAACTAGGGTGCTGGGAGTCTGTACGCTACACTGCTGCACGGGGGGAGTAGCGGCCAGAAGTCGTACTAGGCGGAACTTGAGCTCAGGAAAAAGAAAAATTGATGTTGCGGACAGAAAACGGGAGCCCAACAAACAGAGTCCTCTTCGATCGTATGTCTGAAAGTTTGTAAGTTGAATGTTCGTAAGTAAAGGAGCGTCTATATTTTGTTGTTTAAAATATGAGAGGCTGTTGAATCCTGACTATGCCTGAGCAGCTGAAAGAATGGTTTCAACTTCCATCTGTTATCTTATGATATGACCCACAGAATGACTTGGTGAGGACGAGAGAAATCCCCATTGTTTTATATTTACAGCAATAATCTAAAAGGCTTCCATATAGTATGACGTATAAAGTATTGTGTAACCAAAAGTATAACCCCCCACTGATCCACTTTCTCCTATGAACATCCTCTTACATTTCCATATCCACCAAAAAGCAATACGAATCATTTGAAGCTGTTGAAAATGACTGCCACCCTCATGTCCCACTACCTTGTCTTGGAACAAGCTAGCCTGGCCCATACACCACAAGCCCCTCCCCAGTCAGATCAAGCGCATCAATAAAAAAAGAAAAAAACAACTTATTTCCGTCATTAAGAATGTTACGTAAACAGTAATTGGCCTTTTCTTGCACTACGAGTCATTAACACAGTTTACATTAGTACCATACAGTATTTCACAGCAGTACTCGGGTCACTCATAACTGTGCGTCCCATACAGTTACATGCCTGTCTTTCACAGGGCAGTCTGTTTTCTATTCTGGTGAACATCCTAACTGAAACTCAGCTGAATCTGGGCTCAAATCCCCCAAATACCCCAGCCCCACTTTTGAGTGATGCAACTGTTATATAAATCAAACTCAGCATTTTTAATAATGAAGTTTCATAGGAGTATTCCTGACTTAAAGTCGTCAAATATAATCTCCCGAGTGCTACCTGTATGTAGGCCACCCCTCCAGTAAATGATGGTTAGATCCTTTCCTCTTCTCTCCTTTCCTCTCATATCCTTTTCTTTCCTTTCATTTCCTGTCCTTTCCTTTCCTTTACCTTCTCTTTCCTTTCTTCTCCTTTCCTCTCCTCACCTCTACTTTCCTCTCATATCCTCTCCTTTCCTCTCCTCTCCTTTCCTCTCTTCCTTTCTTCTCCTCTCCTCTCCTTTTCTCTCCTCTCCTTTCCTCTCCTTTCCTTTCCTCTCCTCTCCTTTCCTTTCCTTTCCTTTCTTCTCCTCTCCTCTCCTCTCCTTTCCTCTCCTCTCCTCTCCACTTCTTTCCTCTCCTCTCCTTTCCTCTCCTCTCCTCTCCTTTTCTCTCCTCTCCTCTCATATCCTCTCATTTCCTCTCCTCTCCTTTCTTAAACTCTGATCTCCTCTCGACGCCTATCCTCTCCTCTCCTTTCCTCTCCTCTCCTCTCATATCCTCTCCTTTCCTCTCCTTTCCTCTCCTCTCCTCTCATATCCTCTCCTTTCCTCTCCTCTCCATTCCTTTCCTCTTCTCTCCTTTCCTCTCCTCTCCTCTCATATCCTCTCCTTTCCTCTCCTCTCCTTTCAGCATAGCAGCACGCTTACAGTACCAGTGTTGCCAAGTCCACTTATTAAAAGGGACGTTGGGCTTTCTGCTGAAGTCACTTATAATTTAAATGAGCTGCGACTTGCATTTTTTTGGCTTATTCTTTTTTGGAGGTTGTGGTTTTAGGGCTTTTTTAATGTAATCCTCATTTTTATAGGCCTAATATAACAGATTCATCATTCAAAGAATTTCACATTTTACTGACAATTGTTGCGACCCAGTCTAGGGTTGGGTTGCACAGCACTATTGTTTGTAGCACAATTATATTACAGACTCAACCCATCATTAATCAAATGGGATTAGGGAACTGACATATGCATAAGTGCATAGAAATGGCATAATGCCATCAAATGCTTACTTCAGTTTAGACTATGCTTGCATAGAAATTTTCCCTCTGGGATCAATGAAGGTCTGGCAGACCAATGCATTGATATGGTGGTGAGAAACAAAAAGCCTTAATTTAAGTAAAATCAATGTCTGTTTTCTAAACCCTTCAAAAGACTTACGCAAGCACAGAAACACACACTTAAACCACACAGCACAGGAAAACACAGGGAGATGAGACACCGGACAATAAGGTGGATGATTTGTACAACAGCTAAAGAGGATCATAACGGGTTCATGATACAGGCAAGGACGCATACAACAATCGGAAGCACAAGCATTCACAGTTACGCAAACTTGAATTTTCCCAGCATGCTCTGGTGCTATATTAATATTGGTTATAATTTAATTACACTTTTCATACTGTTATAATGTCAATACAGTACATTATATCAGAGTATATGGTTGTTGGGCCCGGGTACAAGTCTCCGCCTGGGTCACATGTGTGTGGAGTTTGTATGTTCTCCCTGTCACGATTCGGGAAACGCGGGTGGTGCACACGGGAAGGCAACAGGCAGGAAGCAGGCAAGGAAGGCAGAATTCGGGGTAATTCGGGGGTTTAATCGGGGCAGGACCGGACAGGAGCATGAGCAGCGACAAAACATTTACATTTACATTTACAGTATCTGGCAGACGCCCTTAGCCAGAGCGACTTACATAAGTGCTTTGAGACTCTGCGATGAATTTTTCCGATGCTAGCTCAA
>JAODJX010000083.1:13660552-13674089 GCA_026776945.1 Isichthys henryi
AACATGGGAAAAGACAACCACTTTGTAAACATGGGAAAAGACAACCACTTTGTAAACATGGGAAAAGCCAACCACTTGTTCAGTTTGTTGTCACTACCTGATCCACATCACCTGTCCGATTTGTACCTTGCACATCCACGTATGCACAGCATCACACTTTCAGGCAAATTTTACAACCGTGCCCAATTTGTACCACTTAGTTTTACAACTCGACTTGATATAAGTTTGTGTCACTACTAGGTCTGCCACTAACGACTGTTTTTCTGTGGATTAATCTATCGACTATTTTACTGATTGGTCGATTAATCAGAACGATTCATTTTACTCCAGAAAATTAAATTGATCATTTAAGTAAATTTTATTTTGACAACAACAAACTGTATCTTTTTTCAGGACTTTAGCAAATGGACGCCGGCTTTTTGACACTGTAATTTCACACACAGTATATAATTTCCTTTCTCATAGTTCTACACTACAAGTGTGGTATATCTGTATTCGCACCCTGCCACAAGGTCCTTGTGTGATTTCTGAGCTTTCTGTAAGTATTTAGCCATAACAGAAGTTTTTAAACTTTAATCTTTATTTTGTTTTGCTACGTAATTTTCTTTCACTGGGGAGTGAGCAAGAAGATAGGGAGGGTGTGCAAAGGAAGGTGATGGTCATCAAGCCGCATGTCAATAGCTTCATTCAGTCATTGTTGGAGTTTGAATGGCAGACTTCAAAATGAGCCGGTGGCCTGTTGGACAACCACCCACATGCCCATCATTAATAGCTCATCTACAACCAGTAGTGAAAGTATTAGGACACCGTATTTGCTTACTTGTATGCGAGCAAGGATTTACAGGGTTAATTGAGCCTTTTGCTAGGACCAGCCAACCAAGTACTCAAGTTCACCTACCTTGCATGTTTTTGTTTCATCTCTCATCTTGCACATATGATTCAACCACTGTCCCCATTTAGAAGGCTGCTGCGTTTATTTACCTGAGAGCTGTACTAGCATTCCTAGACTTGGTTTGTAATCCAGAAGTCTGTGCTTAAATACATTTTTGTAGATTGTCAAAAAGCTGTCAAAACCTGTTGTAGAAAATCGTCACATGATTGTGATGATGACTGATGTTGCACTGTCCTCCAGGCTGAACTTTCAGGAAAAATGTTCGTAAATTTGAATGTTGCCAAAACGCAGTAACTTAAAGGTAATGAAAACATTCTTGATTACTTTATTTGAAATTTACGTTTCGATAAATCTCAGTAGCTCTAACGATGTACGAACCATGTGTAGCAATTTATTGGGGATGGGGGCAGTTACACAAACGTTTCTTTCTCTTGATTGCTCACATAGAAACACTCCATTGACTGAAATTATTGAGCTGCCTCTCCTTCACTGGCCCACTTCCAGATACCTGGTGGGGTTTGTCGAAATATATCACAGCTGTGACTGTGCAGTGATGCACCATGCCTGTACTAACTCCAGTACACAACAAGGTCGATCGGTGTTTCTGTAAACAATTATTTGGGTGATCATTTTATAAACTGTGACCTTTCTAATCTACTTGCTTGTTTTATCGTGTGATTCGTTCATGACACCTTTAAAGGACTTCAGTCACTGACTAGATATAACTACCTTGAAGGCCAAGGTGGATAGTTCACATCCAGACCAAGATATTGTTTCAAGCAACCAACTGAGTGTGAAGAGTCAAGGTTACAGAGTACTCAAGTTTGATTGAAACATAATCTTGGTCTAGATTTCCACTTTTGGAACCTGAACTACCCACTTCTGTTTGAAGGTGAAGATTTACTACATTAGATGACGCTAAGCTCAACACTTCTTAAACATAAATGTAAGTATTTGTACTGTATAACCACTTCACTTTATGACCCTATAGCTGATTTTGCCCAAGTACCCAAAGTAATAGGCTGTATCAAAGTCTTCGATCATCCAGTTTCTTGTCATGTGAGCTATCAGTGCATCACTAAAAGTGCGAAATGCATGCCGATCACAGAGAAGGTCCATCCTAAACAAAGCATGTTTTGTTTTAGTTCCCACACCATCCAGGTGTTCCTGCCAGATGTCGTCCTGCTTTTCACAGACGTCTCCAGAGTTTTGTGCTTTGATGTTCTCCTGATACAAATCTTGTGATGTACTGTATTCGGTGAAGCTTCACATTAACTGCACCTTCATAACGCATTCATTATGCATTCATAGAACATTCACTACACCTTCATAATGCATTCATTAAGCATTCATATAACATTCACTACACCTTCATAACGCATTCATTATGCATTCATAGAACATTCACTACACCTTCATAACGCATTCATTAAGCATTCATATAACATTCACTACACCTTCATAATGCATTCATTATGCATTCACAGAACATTCAAAAGCAACATGTAACTATACCTTAACATTCTAGCATACTTTAACAGCTTTAATATATATTAAAAACAAAAATTATTATACAATTACAGTGTTCTTTATTATCACAAAATGTTTGTTATTATTGTATATTAAAGCTGTTAAGGTATGTTAGGATGTTATGGTTACATGTTGCTTACAGTATGAATGCTCTATCGATTCATTAGGAATGCATTGTAAAAGAGCATTGAATTTTCTACAAATGCCTTTTAAAAGCATTTTAAGGTGCAGTTAATGTAAAGTCTTATTCCGTATTCTTATGGAAATACCAAACAATTTACTTTTTGTGTCTATTTGATAGTAATATTTGAATTATATTACTATCCCTTTACTTTTTATGACAAATTATGACAAACCTTATGTTGCTATAGCAAAAAAAACTTACTTTCATTCTAAATCCTTTTACACATTTTCACCTGTGTAGTTTAAGTATCGAATGCTAATTGCTGCCAGATATGATCATTGCATCATTTGGAGACTTCCGGTGATATTAAGGACACAATGAGGAATCGGGAGAAATGCTTCCCAGACAATGTAAAGTTAAATAATCAGTTTTAAACAGCTTTTGGTGAACCACTGCCATGATTATAGACTAGATCTTTTTTAAATCAGGCTTATGTAAGGCCGAGCATTTTTATCCATGATTTCTAAGTCAATAAAGACTGTGTGGTTTTGGGAGACAAATTAAAGTCTGTCTGCTGGTCTCCTTGGCTTTGGGAAGGTTAGGGTTACGGTTATGACCAGAAGGAGAACAGACATACTAGTCTCTGACCTCCGGGGTCTTAAAAAGAAACCTTTTGAATAAATCTGCTAGATGTGTGCATAAACATGCAGGAAATCTTCGTAAACAATGAAGAACCAACAAAAGCGATCTCAATAAACTCCACTTTTATTTGGCTTATGGCAGACTGAAGGCTTTCTGGAAGGTCCAAACCACCTACTGAGATGAAGTATGGGCCAGGAATGAAGAAGGGACTGTATCAGTCAAGTAAATCCCGAAACGCTGGCAAATTCACACGTTTCCATGCCATTTACCCACATGCAGGCAAACAAAACACAGCAATTTTAAGCTAAACCATACATACTGATTTTCCGTCTTTCATTACAAAGAAAAGGAGTGACATCGAAGACAATATCTTGGATATGTGTTGTGTATCTGACAAGAATTTTACACGTCACAGACAAGATGTTTCATTAAGTACAACGCAGACTGTATATCCCTGTGCCCTAGGAAACATCCAGCCAGCCCTAACCTGTTTCTCTGCCAATCAACAAAAAAAAATGCACTGACCAGCAACATTTTCAGACTATGGAAATATCTTCCTATTCAGCATGTTTCTGAGCTTCCCTAGTCTCCATACAATCTGTTAATAATAGTGCTTCTTCTCTTCACAGTTAATATGTGTGGCACATATATACAAGGATAGGTAAGATTGTTTGCCAATCTCAAAAAATTGCATCTATTAATCTATTGCAGGTCCGATCTCCAACCATCTGCACAGAATCACTTCCCCCAACATTCTACTGCTTACAGCAAAGATCTTCAAATGGGCTCGGGGGGCGGGGGGGTTAACTCTTTTAGCTGTGTGGTCATTGCATTGACAATCAACAATAGACTCACAGCTAAACAATAACAATGACAAACAATGGCGTTCGAGATGGATGTGATTGTCCCCATTACTGCACAGTCAATAAACTCGTGCGATTTTGGTGGGAACTCATTCTCTGCATGCGAATGTTCAGCTTTCAGCGAGGTAACGTAACACATGTCACACAAAATAGCAGAAGAGCGTATGTGTATATTACTTAGCAGGGGTATGTTTCACAAAAGCATAGTTGCTAACAACGTTAGTAACTTATATGGTCGGAACCATGAACCTGGTTCCGACGATGTAAGTTGGGGTGGATTGGTTGCAGAGCTGAGTGTCGCCCCACACTATTGGCTTGCTGAAGGTGACCATGCAGACTACAATTCACTGGACCGTCTTTGATCAAACCAATGAGGTACCAGCATCTTGATCTTCATGAAAGGTGTCCAAGAGCTGTCTGAAATCTAGTCTTATATTGGTTCAACAGCTGTGATCAATCAGGGTGGATTAAAAGGAGTATTAAATAGCCTGACTTTGCTTTGGCTTGTCTTTTGTGTTATAATGCAAGATGAGGAAGACTGCATTAGCTCGAAGACGTAAGAGATACACGGTGCGTATCTAGAGTTTCCTTCAGACTCAATCCAATGCATTTTCATATGATTTAAGTCATCGCAGTTATGTAAACATTGCCATGCTGGGCGAGCATAAAGCAAACATGTTACTTAAAGGGAAAACGGTGATTTAAGAAACATTTACAAGTGCAAAATATTGCTAAAGGCAGCACTGAAAAACTTTCCCGAGGAATAGTAGAACTTTAACGTGCCAAAACTAAGGGTAGTCCGAGATCTCCTATAGGTAGCAGCAAGGCACAGCCCAGAATACGACAAGCAAGTCTGTCCTCTCGAGAGGCATACAATTTCAAGAACCCATACAGCTACAGGTTTCCTGTCGTGCAGAAACCAAAGAAATACGTCTCAGGTAGAATGCAATTTTAGTTATTTTTGTTTGATACCAATAGGTTCAAATTGATCATTTCAATTATTCTTTTGAACTCGGGAATCGTGATTTACTTCGTAAATTCAATTTAAAAGTCTAATCAGCAGAAAATTAATTGCGACGACATGCTGAGAAGTACGACCGACGTCTGCCTGTCTCTTATTGCGGTTGTCGTCACCCTAGCAAACAGTGACCGTGTCGCTGTGGTTAATTCCACCGGGTCTGTTTCAAACCCCAGCGGGTTGTCCGGCGTTAATTCATCGGTCAGTAATGCACACACATCTAGGACCAGGCAGAAACGGTACATTTCGCAGAGCGACATGATCGCCATCGTAGATTATCATAACATGGTCCGGGCAAATGTCTTCCCACCAGCAGCCAACATGGAGTACATGGTAAGTGTCAACTATAATTACTTAAAACTATGACAGGTTACTCCATAAGTAAATGCATGCAGTTATTTGTAACGCAGACAAATACATGTAATAAGGGCTACAACATTTAAAATCTTGAACATTACAAACGTAAATGTATTTATTTGTTAAAATTTTATTGTAAATGATAGTTAACAATGGCCACTACTCTAATCATTATACCATACTTTACATTGCCAGAGGTGGAATGTAAGAGTTCGGTTCAGATTGCCAGCAGTAAGTCAGACTCATTTTTGATAGTGTTTTTAAGTTTGGTAGTCTATTTTTATTTAACACTAAAGCTGGATGCTAAATTGAACTGGAAGACAGAGGAATGCGACATGGCGTTATAAATTAAAGATTGTATTTTATTTCTGAGGATCACAAAACCCCACATAAAAGTTTAACTGACGGTTTGAGTTGGGCTGGGAAATTATGTCATGTAAACCCCGCAATTATGTTATCATTATCCGTGTCATGGTGCATTCCTATATAACCACTCAAGATATATATTCATATCTGGTTGCAGTGGACACACATTATATTCTAAAAATTGTGAAGATGCCTTCAAAATAACCTGTGTAGACATGCCTATAGAGCTAGATACTCACCGAAGACTGGTGAGTGCAACCCTACATTTGACTCCTAACGTCACCACCATCAAGGATTTGGTCAAGCCGACATCTCTGTCCCTGCCCACCCAGGTCTGGGATGACGGCTTGGCCCAGTCAGCAGAAGCTTGGGCGGCCACATGCATCTGGGATCACGGGCCGTACTATCTGATGCGCTTCTACGGCCAAAACCTCTCGGTCAGGACAGGCCGGTATAAAACACTTACTGTACATCTTATTAATCCATCTTATTTCATTGGCGGCGTTTTTCAAACGGACCAACTCTGCCATTGATAGTCACGAAAGACTGATACCTTTATTTTACTGGCATACATGTTTATAATATTTGTAGTAATGGTCATCATGCGCCTTACATATGTCTACTTATCAATCCATAGGAACAGACACCCTGTTCGGTGCTTAGTGTGTGTCGGTATTATTTGTACACTAGGGTGCGTATTGTTAAAATGGGGCACTTGGCAAAACTTTGTAGTTAATATATACATTTAGCAATACTTTATTTTCTCTTTTATATAGTGTTCAAGGGGCATTTATGTATTCAGAATGGTGGGATTCAAGACATTGAGATGATTCTGTAAATTTTTCCAAAAAGCGTCCGATTTTAACAATGCTCGCCCTATGTGTGCGTTTTTACGTGAAGCTGTGAAAAGTGGGCGCTTCTGACCCACAGCTTCTCTTTCTGTTCAGCTTCAGGTCCATTTTGCAGCTTGTGAAGCCTTGGTACGATGAGGTCAGAGACTACGTGTTCCCCTACCCCCGGGACTGCAATCCCAGGTGCCCGCTGCGCTGCTACGGGCCCATGTGTACGCATTACACTCAGGTACAGCTCACGGATACGAGCATGCTGAGCCGTGCTCATGACAGCTGCCAACCACCATAATCGACTTCCAATGCACTCCTGGGTTTATTTCCCTTCACTTCCATGCTAAATGGACCCATTAATATAAGACCCCGACCTGCTGTGGAATGTAGGCTGTGGGTATTGTTATGTCCGTTCGAGTGTGGCTAGACTCGGTGTGTATGGATTTTTAACCTTCTCCCCGCATCGGTGAGGGTTTCCGAAGCATACTCTAGTTTCCACGCTGGCTGCAAAAACACACCCCTCGGATACTTAACCGAGTAGCTGTCCTGAAAGGTTTACCCGCTATTGGGAATTAATGTTCGGATGGAGGAGTTCAAAAATACTGAGAAACAGCGTAAACGACCGGCAAAGTACATTTCCAGTAATGAAGGCGGCCTTAAAGCATCGCGATCGTGAACCCAGTCCCGTTTCTCCGCAGATGGTGTGGGCGACGTCGAGGAGGGTGGGATGTGCGGTGCAGACTTGCTACAATATGAACGTCTGGGGCTCGCTGTGGAGAAGAGCCACATACCTGGTGTGCAATTACTCCCCGAAGTAGGTATCCACGCAGCAAGACCGCTCTGATATTATTAAATTAACAAGAGAACAAGGAGGTGAGCGATTTATTACAGCCTGCTTGGTTGCCACGGTAATTTATGCGTTAACAGCCGTATAAACACCATTTGTGCATTTAGGAAAACAATGGGCCCCTCTCAAAGGGTTTCCATACAAGGACTGGTTAGACGTAATGTAGCAAAGCCCTAAGTCTCGTAGTATGAGCAAAATAATATGATCCAAATGCACAAAATCCTGCGAGGAGCAGATAAGGCCAGTTCTGCTGACTGCTTCATTGTTAACCGCCGTTCAGAAACACAAGGCCATAAATGGGAATTAGCTGGACTGTTTCTAACACAGAGAGTTTTATTGGTTTAGAGTAATATTTCTTTTAGTGTGTTTGGATGGGGCCATTAATTAAAGTCACCATTTCTAATACATTTACCAAAAAGCAGATGGGCCTCATGACGTATTTTGGCATTTTTATGTTCCTAAAACAAGTGTGTTATAACTGTAAGGCTCTGGACGACTTGGCTGATTTTCCCTGAGGCTGGATGCGGACCACAGCTCTGACATAACCTGGATGTTTCTGTCCTCCCCTCGACAGGGGGAACTGGATTGGGGAGGCGCCCTACCAGGTGGGCATACCCTGCTCGGCCTGCCCCCCCACCTATGGGGGGTCCTGCAGCAGTAACCTGTGCTCCCCCGCTGTCAGCTCCAACTATCTGTACTGGTTCCGATAAGCCACCTTTCACCGGTCCCGATGGCTGGCACCTTGGACCCCCCCCCCCCCCCCCCATGTAAATGATGTTTCCAAGAAGCATTTTTTGTTCAGACCCGCCGATGCTCCAGAATCGCCTAGCAACCCTAGACCTAAATCTTTCAGCACAAAGTACTTTACAGCAGTTAGTTGCATGAGTTTTTTTAATGTCACAGACTTAATAATCGACTTTTTTAAAAAAAAAAATTTTAAAAAAGAAATTAAATGTTCACATTTTACGCGTATTGAATACTGGTATATATATGTGTGTAAATGCAAAATTGAACTACACCTACACACGTTCCCGTTTCTATTAAACGTGTCAATTTCTCCCAGTTCACTTCATGATCAAACAAGACAAAGTGTTTCAGCCAGAATTTGCGTTTGCTGAAATCGCTCCTGCATGTCAGTTTTGACTGCCGAAGCTTACAGATGCCTGAATGCCGTGAACTTTCACGTGCAGGGTGGCGTGTGCCAGCTGTAATATAAGGCTGGTTGCACAAGGCTTTTGTAACCTTAGGAATATTAATACACGGTTAAGGAAGATACTATTGTCTTTTAATTCATGGATAGCTATATAGTATTCCTCCATGTAGCAGTCTTTAAAATAAAGCATTTAGTTAAAACACAAAGAACATGAATTTATGAAGGTTTTAATGCCTGTAACAAGATCCATGTTTGTTTATTCATGAACTGTTATATCCTGTATAAGGATGTGATTTGTGTGTGTAGGAAAATCTAGTGCACTGGTTTGGTGATTGCAGAGCGTGTGATACTGCCAAGGGGTTACACAGAGAGGTTTGTTTAGGGATAATAGGGATTGGGTGGTGGGGGCTGGCTGCTATTACACGACACCAGCACTGTGTAGATCTATGAGTTCCAGCTCTCCTGCAGCCATTTAAAAAATAGTCAATACGTGGATCAATTTATGGGCATTTTTATGTATGGGGACTAGTGCTGTAGTGCACAGTGCATCCACACTCAGGAGTCAATGATTTCATCACAATTAGATGTACTTTATCTTTTTAATGTTCAGTTTCAGATGTATGAATGCAGATGAGTTTCTTCTCAAGACTCTCGTGGAAAAAATAGTAATTTAAAGAATTAACTTTGATTAGTCGAGTTACATAGTTCGTAATAGGGAAGAGACTGCTCCTGTCCAGTTGAAGTGGCCGAGATTTCTAGTATTGCTAGACAACACTGCCCTCTGGTGGCTACTGCTGTACAAGCAAAATAATGTATAATTCATCATAAAATACGATAATCTAATCAGGAAGAGACAAATGGACACGTTTTTTGCAGGTTATGTAGAGACCGTAATTCTCTGTCGTTTCCATTTTTGGAAATGCAAAACAACATTTTGGACTTTCTCAGCGCTGTCATGACGTTTCTTTGTTGATAATTAACCACAATGTCATAATTTAAGTTGATTCCTATTTCAAAACATGCATTTACACTTAACACAAACACTTTTTTCTTTATTATTTGATTTTATTCTTTTTGCTTAAAAAAATGTCACTGTGCTGAATTGATAATTTATTGTGATTTAAGTAAACGGAAATTTTTCATGGTAATTTAAGGTTCACAAAAAGCAGATTAACACATTTGAGTATTTATTTATAGAATCCTACCCATGTGACACTGCAGCTTGTACATCAAAATTTCATAGCAGAATCTCTTCCAGTAGTCAAAGGTCATGAACTGGAATTTCAATAGTAGCCAAAATAAACTGGTCGTAACCACTGCAGCAGGCACATTGCTAATAACATTCTGTTAAAATGTAACATGAAGGTTTTATACTGTGTTATCAGGAATACCGTTTCAGTTTTACACTACACTGGCCATCAATTCAGCTAGCTGAGTTTCTATGGGAGAAGAACAGGCATCCCACAGCTTGCAGACCATTGTGCCTGACCACTGAGTTTTCAGAAGACTCATCATTAACTCCAATAATCTGCCAATGCTCTGTCAGGTTCAGCCTGCCCCAGGATAGCCCCTGTCTCTAGACACTGCCAGCCTTTTTAGTCTGGCTGGAAATATTTTATAAAGTGTCCTATGTTAGACAGATCATTAGGATACAGATTTAACTTTTAGACCAGGAATTTGCTGTACTATTTCAAGCTTGTGAAGGTTGCTATAGTAGCAATTATTTAGTTGTACCACAGAGAAAATGAAACATTTGTGGTGTCATGGTGCTACTTAATTAGTATTAAATCATTTTAATGCATACAAAGTAGCAATTCTTAAAGCACAATGTTATGCTACTATTTCACCACCAGAGAGAGCCATGCAACAGAAATGCAACATTTCTTTCACTGGCAGTGAATTTGATGAGTTCTGCAGTAACAAAAAGTGTTTCTCCTCAGGTAATGAGCCCATGAAATGCCGATGTTGATAATTAAGTGAAGTAACTGTGCTTCATGTATTCTGTTAGGCTGCTGCCTCTGTGTAATTTGACGCCTATCCATTGCACATAAACAAACAATCACCCAATTCCGGTGCATTACAGATGCGAGTTTGCTGAACTGTGTTTGTATTTTGGAAGGGAGTACCTGGAGGAAAGTCACTTGACACAGGGAGAACATGCAAACTCCACACACAAAGTGTGGAGGTCAGGGTTCAGACCCCCAACTGTGGAGCTGTGAGGCAACAACGTTACCCTCTGAGCCTCCATGCTGCCCTCTGTCTGTATTATTCCATGTTCTCAACACAGTACTCAGCTTCAAATTTCAAAGCCTGATTTCAAATTGTATTTCTGGATGTGTGACTTCAACCATTTCTTTCAGCTCGTGACAGAAATTATCCCAACAATGTTTGATGAATGATTTATAATTTGTAACAATGAGTAATAATAAATCCTGCCCTTATATTAATAAATGGGTGTTTTTAAGTATAGATTTGGAATTTATCAGTTCCGATCACTAGAGGGTCCTGATACTGTATCAACTTTAAGCCAGGAAAATGTAAATTAATTTTAATCTTTTTATAATATGTCGTCTAATGATGACTTGATGTGTAATACTAATTAAACACTATAATAAATGACCACCTTGCAGCTGTAATCTGGGTGTCAGAGCTGTGGTCAAAATACAAATCTCTTCATCACCATGTACCATGTGTTTATTCTCTAGTGTGAATTCATCCGTATTAAATGTGCTAATTGTGGACAAGATCAGCCACAGTCAGATTCAGGTTCAGTAGATCGAAATAAACCATGTGTTCAGTCTGGAGCAGTATCACAGTGTGTTCGTTCTGTTTGAGGTCGGTATGAATCATGTGTTCAGGCCACATTATGGCTGCTTGAATCACGGTTTCCACGTTACGCTGGACTGCATGAATGTCCCACTTTGCAATAAATTGGCACAAATCCTGTTCATTATGCAGGTTGTCTGTATTAATTACTTGTTTAGGTGGAAGCGGGTCACTGTGAATTTGGCTGGTCTGCAGCATGAACCACGTTCATTATGCAGCAGAACTGTATGAATAATTTCCAAAATCAGTAAAAATTTCTGTTATTGCTTTCATGAACCACATGTGTGTGCGGTTTTAAAAACGCAAGAGCTGCGTGAGTCAGTGTGTGCACACTGATGTCTCACGCTCTCATCCATACGTATGGAAAACCTAATTATAGTCAGTAAATTATCAATAGAAAAATACAGTTAAAGATACAGTAACATAAAATGATTTTTAAAGCATCACAGTGCTAGGGATGCTGGGGAATACATTAACACATAAACAGTGTTTATGGATATGGTTTAGGGGAGAAACGTCCTAAAATACACAGGCAGATCCTGGCTGCATAAATAGATTTGTTCCCTTTTTAAACTATTCTTCAAACATCTGTCTTAGTAATTATTTAGCTTATTTCAGTTGATATGTCTTCTGAGCTTGTAGTAAGTACAGGTTTTGTGCTTTACAGTAGTTACATAAAGGTTGAACTCTGGTATTTTTGAAACACATTAAAGTTATATGTAGAGCACCAGTGGTCAGTGAATGGATTTGAGTTGTGTGGTCACAGCCCTTGGGATGCAAACCGCATTGACTGCTAGTTTGGCTCTTGGTTGTGGTTCAAGCACATTTGCCAGCAAAATATCAAAATCCCAATTCATGGGGCTCACAGCTTCGGTAACATTTACCTATGTGATGGGTGAAATGAGCGGCTATTTCTAAACCTTTCAGCAGTTTGCACAAAGATGCCTTTTTTGGCCGGTCAGTGACTCAGAAGGTTGCCGGTTCAAATCCCATGGCTGGCAGAGTGATGTCATTAATGGGCCCTTCAGCACTACCGTTAACCTCGATTACTCCAAGTTACTGGCTGACCCTGCTCTCTGATACTCACGTCATAATACCGTAACCGAAATTTATTTTTGGACATTCCTGCTCATACAACTCTTATCCATTTGTACACGTTTTTTTAATTATTTTTAAACTATATTTTTGATTTTTTTTTCTACATGGCTGCCACGTGTCCCTGTCTTATGATCATGTCTCAGTATGTTGTGTTTCAGTTGTCAGACTGTCAATGTTTAGTCTTTCATATTTTTATTTGAATTCTATTCATTATTGTTTTCTTGCGCCATGAGCAAAGAAAATTGAAATCTCATCTCAGCATGCGACACATGGACTATATAGTTGAAGGCAACCAATGAAGTTACATCGACTTTGACTTGATTTATACATCGCTTTGGACAAAAGGGTCGGCTAAATAAGTTAATGTCAATTTAAGATGCACAGAAAAAGCCATGGCGAGAATTAACAAGCAGAGTTAATGGAGTTTTCTGGGGGGGGGGGCTGAAGTTCCTCCGGTGATAAAGTCTGTGACACAAAGGATTTTTCTGTTAGGAAGCAGGGATCATGTTGTTTTGACACGTATGGTGGTTGGTATGATGGTTGTATAGTGTTACCATGAAGGAGAGAGCAAAAAAAAGTACAGAAACCTGGCTACACATAAGCCATGGCTTTTGTTTCTTCCATTGGTTTGATCTTCATTCCATAAATACATACCTGTACAGTACCTAGTCACATGCCTCCTTTAAGGTTTGCTAGTGCCTGTGACTTGTTTTGTGCTGTCGAATCCTGTTGGATGTCATATGCTACTGACTGGAATGAACTCTAGTTGGTAAATATCTGTCAATAGCTCAATTCATCACGAATCACCGTCTGCATTCTGTCTGAACACTACGGGCAAGAAGCCATGCTGCCTGTGAATGCACATGCATGCACGCGACGGGCCTCCTTGATGAAAGTGCTCTTTGACATACGGGATAGGCCTGTCCCCTGGTGGTGGTGGTGGTGGTGGTGGGGGGGGGGGGCAGCAGGTGCTTGGGGT
>JAODJX010000083.1:13692478-13711488 GCA_026776945.1 Isichthys henryi
TCCTGGATGTGGGAAAGACAGTGAAGACGGACTCATCAGAGAGCAATACATGTGTCCCATTGTCCACAGCCACATTTGCACCATTGAAATCAACATTTGGCATTGGTATGAGTGACCAACAATTTGTCCTCTTTTGAACTCTGAAATGTCTCCCATTATATTTTATGGATTGTAATACTTTATGTACAGCTGTGTCATTGCTCTGCTAATTCACATTTTTAAGATACATTTTAAACGTTTGGATTTTGGCATTTTAACCATGTTTAAGATACTAGCTAACGGCAGGCATCTGCTGACATCAGAGCAAGTGTAATGTTAACTATCGATGTGAAGTACAGTGATGTTTCTGTTGCACCCAAGCAGTAGGAGGCTAATATTTAATTCGACAGCTCAGGCATTTAAATGGCATGGAAATGAGGCACCAAAATCAGCATTTGCAATATGGTCTGGTACATCCTGATGCCATACCGGCAAAGGGCTCCAGGACCCAACCTTAGTTGTTCGTTTCTGTTGTTTTGCTTTGTAAGTTTTGTCCAGGTATTGCCTCAGCTTCTGTGCATGTGGTGCTACATGGGATGGTCTCTCCCAGTGTCCACGCTAAGTCGGGAGTGATGTCTTTGAAAGTTGGTACACTTATATCGACTTAACCAAGACGCATTGTAAGAAAACCAGGAATCATCACAACTGAGCTGGCTGTTAATGGAAATGTGAGGTTTGCACGACTTAAAACACAAGTTAACATACGACTTTATATGCCCATGGGAACTTTCCATTCCAAGCTTCCGGCTCATCAAAAAATCAGAATACTAGAAAAATAAGTATGACATATGAACGTGTCAGTTCTGTTCATAGTGCTTGGTGAAGCTTTGCATCATTTTACACAGACAGCAAAAAACAACAGGTCTGTTTCCTCAATATTTCTGCCTGATTCCCCAGTGCTTCATATTGCAAGTCTTCTGTGACTCGTAACAGGAAAATTCCAGAGCACATGTTGAATGTTCTTTCTCGCCAACGCAAATGTCTGAAAATTGCTTACATATGCTTCCACATCTGGGACCCCTGAATCTGTTGAAAATGCAGTTTTTCATAAATCTTTACAATTTTTAGTGTGTGTTCGCCAAATTAAATAATGTTCCACAAAACTCAGAAGTCAATCCAATTGTTGGATCGAGAATTCAATTCTTCACAACAAAAAAAATCTAACAGTAATTATAATTGTCACGCCCACACGGGCGGACACCCCCAGCTGCAGCGCATTGCCCGTAACAAGGCTAGGGATAAGAACAGTGAGCAAACACCAGTCCGACGCGAAGTATTGCGCTAATGTATACCGGCCTTACTGAGCACTTTCTTGTCCGTTGTCTTGCCCTGCATCCTAACCCTGCCTGTTTGCCTAGCGTTCTCTCCTTAACCCTCTCTCTCCCGTTCCCGCACCTGACCCATCTACCCTGCCTACCCCGGCTCGTCCTGTTCCCGTACCCCCGTGTGTTCCTGTCTTGTCGTACCTCGTAGGACTGATTCCCCGGCTATTGACTTCCCTGCCTGTTTTCCGACTCTGCCTCTTGCCCAATCCTTCTGGTGCTTCTGTCTGGTTGCGTGAAACAAAGCGCACTCCGGTTTGCATATCTGGGTCCTGGTCTTTCTGCTCCGTCTTTCGTGACAATAATAATAGGAATTATAAGCCTTTTTTATTCCTTGTGAACACTTAAAACAATAATTCCACGTTACTTAGTTATTTTTCTACATAATTTCTATCCTTTAATATAATGCTGGATTGATCTTGTCTTATCAGTGTGTGCACTTTCTCGCTTCTTGTATCTCACCATACCTACACATCACATCTAGAAATGCCTCCTCATTAGCTAGCTATGAGAAGAGATCATAATGATGTCCGTTCATTCCCAAAACCTCCTGTCCTATGCAGGGTCACGGTGGGGTCTGAAGCCTACAGGCACGAAGCAGGGAACAACCCAAGATGAGGCAGCGTCCCGTCACAGGGCACACTCATACACACCATTCACTCACACATACACCTATGGGCAATTTGGTAACTCCAATTAGCCACAGCATGTTTTTGGATGGTGGCGGGGGGAACCAGAGAAAGCCCCACAATGACACGGAGAGAACATGCAAACTCCACACAAATGGAACCCTGACGGAGACTCAAACCTAGGTCCCAGAGGTGTGAGGCGACAGTGCTAACCACTGCACCACCATACCATTTGGATTGAATAACACTGCATATCAAAATGTGCAGCTCAGTGGGCTACGCCTGTGTGCCAATAATCAGAAGGTTGTTGGTTCAAACCCAGCCTCAGCATGTCTGTGGGTCCTTGAGCAAGGCCCTTAACCTCAGCTCCCTGGGCGTAAAGACAATTTCCCCATGGGGATCAATAAAGGATTGATTAATATTATATAGATATGTAGTAAATATATATATTTAAAAAAGTGGCCACTGTGTCAGATATAAATATGCCACAGTGGCCACTTTATTAGGTATGAAGTACATGTGCTTAGCACTGCGTTAGACCCCAGATTCAACAATGTGGTGAAAACTTTCCTTATGGAGTTTGGTGCTTGACATTTTTGCACTTGTGCTCTTCCTGATATTAACAAGGTTATTTCACCCTCAAAACTGATTATATTACATGTATTGCCCATTCTAAAGCTTTATCAAAAACTGTGTGAACCACCTACGCCTGTGCGGCTATTCAGAAGCAGCCACACGATACTCTGTTTGTAAGAATGGTATATAGGTATTAACAGGCAGGTTTATTAAGTTTACTGGCCACAGAGCGTATGATAGACACTTGATATATGAAATTAAAACTGATCAATAAATGTGAATGTTAGTATGGCTAAGATTGGAGTCATTTTCACTCAGGTTAAACACCGAAAAAAAAATTTCTTGGTGATTAAAAGTGACGTGCGTCAGTGAAACAGGAGAGTACAGGCGATATAATTACCCCTGAAGGTCATTCTAATTTCAAGTGAATGTTGACTACACATAATTACATAAAATAGCGGAGTGACAACAGCGTGAAGCTTCATCTAAGGCTCCTCAGTGAAAGAGTAAAGAGCAGAACCTGCTAGAAATAGCACCCCCCCCCCCCCGCCACTCACCCACCCACCGTCACCCCTGGACCTTCTCTGTTTGGAGAAGGTATTTAATTTCTGCCGTTGCCCACATCCACACACGGATCATTGTAGAAGCAACCTGGGCATAAAAGACTCTCTTTGTTTTAGCAAACCAGGGCTCCGGAGCCAGACGGCCTCTGCCAAGCCTTGAAAGAATGGCACGATACCAAGGGCTGAACCCTACTGCTCTCACCAGCCCGGCGTCGTAGCCGGGAGATCAAGCGAGGATGCCGCTTAACTTCACCTAGGACAAGAGGCATCAGTCGCAGACATGCCTTATGTCAGCGAAATATCCAAAGCCGCTCAATAAAACTGGCATCAGGAGCTTGGTGCACGACAATTTATAAAAAGCTCAAACGTACTAAGAAAATAAAAATCAAATCGCCTTGCGTCATGCTAATGCTTAACATACAGACTTGTTTCCAAAAAGCACAAAACCATGTATGACTGATAAAATGCCAAATACAACATTAGCTTTCCATTCGTAATTAACTACATTCAAGTATATCACGGTAATGTTGTAGAAAGGCACAAAGTTATTTTCAATTAGTAATAAATAAATCACAAAACAACAGTAAAACAGTTTTGCAGTTAAAATAGTCAGATTAAACATAAAAATACAAATTACCGATGAACTTTCAGACAGGAGCTGCTCAATTCGGCTTTCCGATTTTTTAAAACACCTTTATTCCTTCTGAAGGTCTATGACAATACTGCCCCCTACGGGAAAATATAAAAAAGTGCAGAACACGTTTTCCCCCAATACTAGTACTCATGCATCAGCCAACCCATCAGGGAGAAACCGTTGGAAGATACATGCCATATACAAATTCACCACTATAGTTATACCATAAACTTAGCCAGTCACCTCCACTTTATCAATTTATGACTTAAATTGCTATGCAATGTATTATTTTACCTATTATGATTATTTTTCAGTGCTTGTGTGAGCGAATGGTCTGTGAGTGTGCCCTGCAATGGGTTGGCATCCCATCCTGGGTTGTTCCCTGCCTTGTACCCATAGCTTAGAGGTTAGGCTCCAGACCCTCTGCTACCCTAAGCAAGCAGACACAGAAAAGGAATGGATGGATGAATGGATGGATGAATGGATGGAGGAATGGATGGAGGAATGGATGGAGGAATGGAGAGATGAATGGAGGAATGGATGGATGAATGGATGGAGGAATGGATGGATGGAATTATTTTTCATTAGCATTTACTTTCTATTTTTCCTATAGACCTACCAGTCGGTCTTCAATTTTGTACAAATTGAGAGGAATTACTGGGACTGAGTAACAGTACTTGGATGCTTTGAAGTCCAGTATTGGGGGTTGAAGTATCACATGGAATGGTCATTAGTGCTGTATGCTGATGTGGGCAGCGTATAGCGAGAAACGCTAGGTCAGAAGTTATATGGTACAAGTAGAGCTATAGAGATATTCTGTAAAAGTGACAATATTCTTGTTCACTTTCGATAAAAGGAGATATTGTATGAGACAATAGCTGAAAACAGCGGGAAAGCTGTCAAGTTTAATGATAATTTATTCAGTGTTAAGGAGCTGTGCTCAAAAGACATTCAAGACAAGGCCTTGGAATCTACATGTTTGTCAGAAATACAAAATAAATCAGATCTATGGTGATTTATAATTGAAATTCATGCACAATTCATAGCAGAAGAAGCAGCCGCATTCTGGAAGACAGTGGGGTGAATGTCATTCAACTGCTTTCTACTCATACAGCAAGTATATACACAGATAAAAAAATGTATCCATGGGCACAGTGGGTATTTTTGCCATTTTACCTTCATGTAACTTCATTTTGCATCTGTATCGTATTATTCCTACAGAAAATACACTGCTCCTCTTATAATATAATAAGGAATATAGACTCCATAGCAGTGACTCAGTGGGTGGCACTGTCGCCTCGCACCACCATGGTTGGGGGGTTGAGTGGGTGTGAAGCTTGTATCTTCTTTCTGTGTCGCGTGCTGCAGACGAGAAAGAGATGTGGTTAGGCATCTCTAAATTACCCTGATGGACCATGGTGAACCCTTGTGTTGCGTCCTATGCTGTCTGGGTTAGGCTCCAGACTTCCAGTTAACCTAACTGGGATAGGTGGTTAAGAAATGTCTGTCTAACCAATTATCAGGACAGGGTTGCAGGGATGCAGAATTGGACTGTGGATGTGAACCCAAACAACATGAAGAGTACATACAAATATGCATGCAGAGAGAGGTCTGCATTTGAAGCCCAATCCTAGAGAAATGTGAAAGATTAAATGTTTATACAAAACTGGAAACAAGCATGCATGAAACAAAAATGTGCTCAGTGAGCAGACCGAATGTTTTGAGCCACTTGGTCAGGTAGGTTTGCTGTAACGAGGCGATGCATGTTGTCATCCGTTACGTGAGCTTATCTCCTGACAGGGCCTGAAGCCTCCGCTCTGTTTCAGGCTGCCGAGAATGAGTGTCTGTAGAGCAGAGCAGCGTAAATACTTGATGTGTTCGCAGTTACTAGGCAAAGGCACGTCTGAATACGCATAAGGCTAACACTGCAGATTCGAGGGCTTTGCCAGTGCAGCATTCTCATTTCTCCATTTTCAGACAAACTTCTGATATTTTATCTGAAGCTTTGCCGCACAAATCGTGCAATCGTGCTTGTCTTACACCGTCGGCTAAACATTTTCCGATTCCGTAGCCGTAGTCTTGTCCACATTGACAGTTAACAGAACCTAAACAGCGTGTGCCAACTGCTTTATTGTTGCAAATTTATGCATTTCACGGTCTCAGTCTAAAACAGGTCACTGAAGCGACTAATCGTAAATGAAAAACCAGTCAGCTTGGATCCCTGACGGACTGTGGGTCTTCATGGATGAAGGTCACTGTTAAATAATATCTATTTCTTTCCCACAGCTACTGTGCAGGGTCAGAGCACACATATCCCAGAATGCTAAAGCTATATCATGGACGCCACTCCACCACATGCCAAAGAGACACATATAGTTATGGGTATAAATAACATTCTGGCCCACTTTTGTCCTTTAATGCATACAGTACGATTCATTTTCACTTATTTTCTGTTTGAAAATAGGTCCTTGGTGAAGACTTTAAAGCTGCCTTACTACAGAAATCCATCTTAGTTTTGTCTGCATTCTGTATTTCAATTTATCCCAAAGATGAATTGTAAGATTAGGGTCCTGTTCTAACCATTGCAATATTCCCATGTTGATCTCAGCAAGCAAAATATTTACTTATTTCATACTTGGACATTTTCTATAAAGCAGGCATGCTGGGGGAAATGTGAACATTCACAATACTGTCAACCCACTGTAGATCAACTTGATATACAATTGTGGTCAAAAGTTTACATACACTTTTCACAAACATGTCCGTCATGGCAGTTTTGAGCTTCCAGTGATTTCTACAACTGTTCTGTCTCTGCAGCAGAATTATTATAATTTATTTATAAATAAGCAGCACAAAATCGATAAATTAAATCCCATGCATCAAATTTGTGATTTTGTTTTGTAAAGTTGTGTCTTATATAATCAATCGGCCACAGAAAAAGAACAGAGATCATTGAATGTCCTAAACTGTCATGAAAAACATGTTTCTGATAAGTATAGGTAAACTTTTGACCATAACTGTATAGGGTATATAGGTTTACGCCCTTCGATGGGCTGGCCCCCCATCCTGGGTTGTTCCCTGCCTCGTGCCCATTGCTTCCGGGATAGGCTCCGGACTCCCCGCGACCCACTAAGGATAAGCGGTTTGGAAAATGGATGGATGGTATATAGGTTTATTGACTTTAACATGCACTGTATTTCATTGTTACTTTTGCATTAATACTCTGCTGTCTGCGGAGGAGGTAACCTTAAGCAGAGACAGTCGTTTTCTTTATCTATAACTGGTGCGCAAATAAAAGACACTTTTACATGCTGTGGTGGGAGGACTGATGCCAAGATACAATTTGTCATTTTTTCTGTAACAAGAGAAAGGCGTATAAATGAACCAAGCTGGGAAATGAGACTGGATATTGCTTGAGAAGTGGAGAAGATAATGGAAAAGATATCCGTCTATTCGCTGTAACATTATCCAGAGCGATGTCACACTGAGCCTCGATGCACGGCGGCCGATGGACGGTGGCCTGATAAGCGTCAATGTGCAGCAAAATGAGAAAACACAAGCGAAACAAAGAATGCGGCAGATCTGCTCTCGACACAATGGGAGTAGCCTCAGCACACTGGAAGATTCTGGGGGACGATGTTTGATACATTTTCAAAACGGTATATACTGTAGGATAACGCAATACCATTTATATATACTTTTATATAAGTTTATATAAGTTATGATATTCTTTTATTGTGTGCTAACATTAGGGCTTTATTAAAGAATAGAGACCAGCAATAATTTTGAATAGAGACCAACAGGATTCCTTTCAGTTATTATCTTTCCAGTTATTATGTCAACTTTTATAGAAAACCATACACTGCTATTCTGCCTAAAAATACCAAGATATGGTTTTTGCCCTATGGACCATACAGAGGAGAGGACAGACATGCAGTTTTCCATGATACGAAGTAACTGAGAACTATATTTTTTATTACTTTGTTTACATGACTACCTCCATAATTGGGTCAGAAAAACACATGAAAACATCTTAATTGGGTCGTAGTTGCATGTAAACTTAGTCATATTCAGCATGTATACAAACACATACATACAGGTCAAACTTAATATATATGAACTGCTACATCTTTGAAACGCTGCATCTTTGATGGAAAAGCATGCATTGCTCAATCCATGACCTGCTTTCATCATTCAATTAATTATTTAGCATTGATCCCTGACCCTAATAAATAAAGCATTTCTACCTCCATAAAAGCTTAGGGTCTGAGTCCATTAAAGCGCAAACAAAACATCTGACGTGTATTAGAGGACTGTATTACTCGCCTGGGGCAAGTAATTTAGACGAAGGGTGAGTAGAAAAAACACTAGTCTGTTGGCTCGAGAGAAATTGTATATCAGACTACTTTTTTTTTTTTATTAAATCAAACTAGCCCAGTTTGCTAGTAGCAAAAAGTTGCACTCTTATGTCTCCTATGGGATTGTGGAAGTAATGGGGAGTGGGGGATTGTAACCCCCCAATAATCAAAACCAGCCAATACAACCCCCTGGACCCCCTTAAATGGGTGGAGACATCATCCCCCCCCCCCAGTGCTCGTCCCAAATTAATGCCCATGCATCATTCAAAATCATTCCGCTTTTTGCATGTAACTACTAAGGCTCTTAGTTTGTTGTTGAAAATCTCAGAGTAGTTATAGGAATTTGAAGCAGATAAGTGCTGATAATCAGACAATCGCGAGTAATAAAACGAACTGTGTTTTAAGTAGCTTAGGTGTACAGTATTGGCATTACACAGGTTCAATAGGCCTGATCATTAACAAGGCCGGTTCCTGGGTGTACCAACGTCGGGTCCATCCCACACAGCCCAATCTCCCATAATGCAACAGGCAACAAAAGAGGGGAGAGGACGGCTGCAGCACAAAAAGGGGGAAAGTTTCTTAAATGCAGAATAGAATCAGATCGGAAAATAATGCAAGCGATTACAGCAGGTACGGTTTCTGCAGACTGAGAGCAAACGTAGTTCTTTTTTTTCCCCACCTCCTAGAGTCGCGCGTGCACACAAGCTCACGGGATCCTCGGACGGCTCGCGAGTGCGGAGGCAACATGAAGGATGACGGTAGTTAGCTAGCTGGCTAACTCTGAATCCGTCCAACTATTTCGATTAAAAGACAGCTTCGGCGAAGCTCCGAGTAAAACGAGAGACTGGTGAGTTTTATTAAAATAAAAAGAAACAAGTATGCAAGAATGCCTTTTCGTCTTTGCAATTAAACGTGCCCGAATGCTGCCATGGCTATCTGGATAGCCGGTATAAATTAGCTAGCGATGATAAGACCAAATATATGCAGGAGAATTTCAAATATATGATGGATATTTACAGGCGTTGCGTGATAAATATTTATGTATTTTGTTTGTAGGTTTGTCTCTTGCACGATATGAACAGCTTTGTGTTTGAAGAGGTCTTTATTTAGATATTGGGCCTATGGACGGCAGCGTGCTAACGTCTTTTCTTAGCTGCTGTAATAGAAAAGGCATTTTCCCGTGAATAGTTTGTTGATTGCTGTTTTTGGGGGTTAAAATCTTTTGCTGGTATTCGAATTTAATTGCAGGGAGCTAAGGTGGCCGTCGGAGCCCCTTTGTCAGCCCCAGGGATGAGCAGGCCCTGGGCATTTAAAGGCTTTATCAAAATGATTAGCCTACTGGCTACATACATTGCCTTTTTACATCAATAATGGGAGTAATTAAACGCTATGAATCACCAAAAGGGGCTTTGGGTTCGTGTTTATCGGTGTTTTGGACGTACGGAGCCTCAGCCGGCCGGAGAAGTCCCGCAGACGTACACCCGCCTGTGAGACTGCGCTCTGTCTCCAAAAATCCGTCACCGGTTCACTATTGTTAAAATTATTTCCGATTTTTAAAAAGGGAAACGTCTTTACGGTGAGGGGAAACGTGGTAGTTGGTATTCTGCCTAAACCCTCTGTTCCGTTTAGGGATCGTAATTAAACATTAAACCGGCATTTACCTAGTATCCGTGCTTCTTTTAGACTTGGTGTTTTTTGTCATCTTTATAGTAAAAATATTTTGGCATGTAGCTCAAATGTAAGAGCATTGGGGTGTTGATGGCACATGGTTTGCGTTATCTGTGTGTTCAGCTTTATGACCGTTTTTCTTTAAGGTTTCTTTGCATCAATATTATACTATCATGTTTTTTTTTAGTTCTATGACATGCTAACGTGTGAGAATTCTTTGCAGTGGAAAGGATCTTATAACTGGACATTTAAGCTGCTTTCTTTGAGTGAATAAAATGTGTACAATAGTTTGTCTTAGTCACTATTAAGAAAAAGATGCATCTGAATTTAGATTATTTCCCAGTCATTCTCTTAGTTGATGTAAGTTATATTTGTCTTGTGTACCTCTAGTTTGGAGGCTCTTGTTCTGGGAATTAATGCCTTGTTGCATCTGTTCCAGGGGTGTCTTCTGGAGTCACCATATGACTGGGCAGCTGGGATAACACTTGCACTTTGTTGGTGGAGCACAAAATTCCCTCAGTCAGGAGGGACATCAGGATGAAGAAGATTAGCCTTAAAACGATAAGAAAGTCATTTAACCTTAAGGGCAAAGAGGACGGTGAGCTTGTCATCCAGCAGCCGGCCTTGGCGGCTGATTTTGTTAAGGATGACGCCCTGTTCGGAGGGTGCTACAGCAAGGACCTCGCCAATTGTGACCTGGGCCGCGATGACGAGAAGGGGCCCAAGAGTCGCTCCAAAAGTGAGAGCTTGATGGGAACGCTGAAGAGGAGGTTGTCGGCGAAGCAGAAACCGAAAGCCAAAGGGGGCTCCCTCTCTGCAGACTCCGTTGACGAAGACACCTTTTCGTCCTCCTCGGCGCCCATCACCTTTAACGATGCCAAGGCCCAGCGGCCTCTGCGGTCCACTTCACTTCGCAGCCACCATTACAGCCCCACACCCTGGCCCCTGCGGCCTGCCAGCTCCGAGCAGACCTGCATCCAGATGGAGGTGAAAGTGAAGGCCTTGGTGCACACTCCAAGCCCCAGCCCATCCATGAATGGTGTGCGCAAGGACTTCCATGATCTTCAGATGGATGGGCTGTTCCCAGGTTCCAGTGACGCACTGAAGAGCGCCGACCCTCTAAATGGGGACCTGCATCTGGATATTGACCATGTGCCTGTAGAACTCGGCCTCACTCCTCAGGATTACATTCAGTATACTATGCCTTTGGATGAGGGCTTGTTTCCTGTGGAGAGCTCGCGGTCCTTCTGCTTGGACAGCTCTTCACCCATGGAGGTGGTGCCACCACTAGAGAGCAGCTCTCTGCATGTAGATGATGGAGCAGGAGATCCAGATCTGGTGATGTCCCCAGAGCTCTTCATGGACTCGTCGTTAAATGGGCTACTGATGGGCGTGGCCAGGGGGGGCATGGAAAGTGCTAGTGCACAGGCCCAGCCCCCTTCACCCCTGCTACCTCTCCTCCCTGGCAGTCACACTCACAGGAACTTCCCAGGGTTCACTGGGGCTGACCCTCAGGTGGCAGAAAGGGTGAGGCACCATCTTAACTTTGACCCGAACTCTGCGCCTGGTGTGGGAAGGGTTTATGATGCAGTCCAGAGCAGTGGACCCATGGTCGTGACTAGCCTAACGGCAGAACTGAAGAAACTGGCTCGACAAGGCTGGTACTGGGGCCCAATCACACGTTGGGAAGCTGAAGAAAAGCTGGCTAGTCTGTTAGATGGTTCCTTCCTGGTGCGCGATAGCTCAGATGACCGCTATCTCCTGAGCCTGAGCTTTCGTTCTCAAAGTAAGACTCTCCACACGCGGATCGAGCACTCCAATGGCAGGTTCAGCTTCTACGAGCAGCCAGATGTGGAAGGTCACACTTCTATAGTAGATCTCATTGAACATTCTATAAAAGATTCCGAAAATGGAGCCTTCTGCTACTCAAGGTCACGCCTACCGGGGTCAGTGACCTATCCCGTAAGACTGACCAATCCCGTGTCCCGGTTCATGCAGGTGCGATCACTGCAGTATCTATGTCGCTTTGTTATTCGCCAGTACACCAGAATTGACTTGATTCAGAAATTGCCTTTACCAAACAAAATGAAAGATTACTTGCAGGAGAAGCACTACTGACTTCAGTGAGGCTTATAGGACTTTTGGGCAATTTGCACTTTTGGGATCAGAAATACAATAAAAAAATATTTTACATTCATGGACATTGTTTGGTGCCATCCCTTTCTGTGAAGAATTGGTGACTTTTTGTGTGTGCGATTGTTCAGTGTCCGGCTCTCCCTTTAGCTAGAACAGTTGAATTTGCTGTTTCTCAGATCCGGCTTTGCTGAGAATGAACAGACAAGGCCAGTCTAGGAAAATTGTTTGCATGACTGTAAATAAGCATCGAGTATCAAATTTGGTCATGAGGAACGTAGTTTAGTGAAATAAAAGCCATACAAAGAGATCCTTCATAATTCCCTTTTCCCAAAACAACCAAAGCACACTGGAACGCTGGATTCTGCTGGAAAGGGGCATTTGATCTGGTACGATTAAAGCAAAGAACAAACCATTTGGTATCTATTTTTTTGCCCCTTAGTTCTAAGTACATAAAGGTAAAGACCAGTGGTCTGTTTAGACTTTGATTTTTATCGTAAGACTGTTTTCCATGTGAAAACGTATATCCACGTGTTAGACGTTGCTTTTGAAACATTGTTCTTTGCCGCTGTCATCACCGAACTGAGACACAGCTCTGTGCATGGTGCTTTCCTAGCTAAAGGCTTCAGATACTGAAGAAGATGCTTGTTGCATTTTACCATTGGTACCAATTCATGCCATCCTGTTTGTATTGCAGCCACTTTGCAGATGCTGCTATTTGTGCATTTCGGGGGAAGTTAATGCACAGTTGCCTGGTTTTGACACGACACTCTTCCTTTCCATTTTATACTGCTTACATCATGGCCTTAATGTGTCCTCTGGTGACCAGCAAAATACCTAAACTTGAGTGGGAGATGTTAATGTTGAATGGATTTTAACCGCTTTCAGCTCAGCCTGTTTGAAATTCCTTTAGGCTCCAAAATGGGGCTCTTTTTTTCAGTGACGCTTTCATCAGCACACAGGGTAATCATTACCAGCAACTTTTGCATTGAGGTGTGGTTAAATATGCACTATAACTATCTTGGCTTGAGAGTATTGAGAGTAATTTCTTTTCTACGAATATTGGAATTAAAGAAATATTTGTATAAGTTTCAACAACTTTTGCTGAGGTTTGAGTGTCATGGTAATATCTCTCAAACTGGGAATGTTTTGCTGATTGTATGAACACCTTTGCTTGAGCTGTGCATTTAAGCACAATGTTTGGTTTACTTGGTAGCTAAATTTAAAGTTTCTGCAAACTTTCAGTGCAGCATTTTGGATATAAAGCCGCGGTTGTCCCTGCAGGTTTTTGCTCTTGAACATGTAGCGGATCTGGAAACACCAGAGTTAATGGAGTGTTAGGGTTAAAGGCTTATATTGCTGCTCAAAATAGCAAAGCTACACAATACCCCCATTCTGAAAAATTGTCATTAAATGTAGAGAAAAGACTTATATAGCCTCAATGCATATTTTTGTATATAAAGGCCCCAAAGCATGTTTTGGAATCTGACATTCTGCAGCACTTGCTTTATAGTCAGCATTTTAATTTTTTTTCTTCTCTCAAATGTTAACCACACTGGTCACGTACATTCTTATCTTGTTTCAGAAGTCATTGCTTTTAAATATGTAATGATTTAAAAAAAAAAAAAAAGTGATCTTGATTAAAATGGTCCCTCACCTGTTGTGTAGGTGAATCTCTTGGTTTTCAAAGAGATTCAATGAAATTTTACTTTCAGTCTGGGAGTAGTGGGGCGGTCAGAATAGGCTCTCCATTTGGGAGTCTGGTTTGTGACCCTTTTTTGTACTGATATTTGACAGTGCCACTCCACGTTAATGTTTAATATGACTGGGTAACTCAGCAATGCATTTTCTTCGTTTCTGGGTTCTGCCGTGAGGGCATAGTTCCTGTTCATTGTTCTTAATTGCATTTTAAAACCATCATTGATGTCGGTTACCTCATGAGTAATTATCTTTATGTAACAGATTGCGTCATTATTGCTCCCAAATGGTTTCAGACTTCCTACCACATTTTAGTGGAAATGTTGGGAAAACTGGCTTCGCTTAATAAGAATAGGAATAACTGAACAATAGTTGTACATGCAAAATTTTCAGGAATGTTTTGAGGGATAGGTTACTCATCTTCCCTTCAAATTCTGAGTTTGAGAAAGTTTGCTATGGATGAGCTTGGCTGTGGAGTGGATTTTGTGTGTTTGTGTTGTAAGACCACAAGAGAAAAGGACTGATTCTATAATCAGCTAAACCTCACATAAACCTTAAGTTGTATGGAGCGACGTAACAACTAAATGTATGGAATCTTGTGGAATGGTTTTGTCTGTGAAAAGGCCCTTTTGGCATGGCATGGGATTAATGATTTAATTTTGGAAGGTATTCTGTGAGATGTCTGAAGGGGTCATGGCCAGGTACGGGAGGGGATGAAAACATTTTGTGTGTGAGCTGGTCGGCTGAAGCTGATTTCAGATGCAACGGAGATGCAGAACTTCGGTGAATGAAATTTAATGAATGAAAAGGGAAGTGGTTTTGGTGGTGCCTGTCGTCGTCGTCTGTGACACCATGTCCGATGAGGGATGCTGACCTGCATGAGGAAGGCTGGGGTTCTTCACGCGTCCGAGTTGTTTGTGTGTTGGCTGGTTGACGTATGAAGCACAAAGCTGTTTTCTCATCAGACAAGCTGTGTTTCTCTTGTTTTACATTTTGGGTCGAAATCAAACGTTTACATAATTTACATTCAGTAATTGTTTCCCTGAACTTTAATTTCATAAATAATTTGGTACAGTTTTTTTTTCTCCTCCTTTAATTTGTGCTGCTTGACTTTAATGGCCTTTTTATGACAAAAATGAATGTTAATTTCAAATGTATGTGGAAGACTTGGACAGTGTGAATGAATAGGATCTGTCAATTTGCAAAACGGTTCAGTTGATTGGATAATGGTTGTGCCATTTAGAAATTTCTGTAGTCTACATTTTATGCGTTGTCTGTGTGTTTGGGGAATACTTCAGTTTGAATTGTCCTTTTTCCTTTTTTCCTTTTTGGAAAAGGTCTTTACTGATTTTTCTTGCACATTTAATACAGTTTAAAGGAGTTTTGTATCTGCTGATACAAAATGTAAATAAAAAGAACTTCTTCACAAGTGTTTTGCAAGTTTTATTTGCTGCTCATGGTAGACAATGTGAGTCTAAGACCGGCAGTATTCCAGATTAACTAGTGAAATAGAAATGGTTCCAATTTTATTTGCTTAAAGGATTTTATTCTGGGGTTACAGCCCAAACAGCATTCTCTGAAAAATTATGGGAACAAAGGTTATTTTGGGTTGTATTTTGGAGTCCTCATTGCTGAATTCACATTCAATTTAGGGCTTAGAAAACTGAGATCAGACAAGCTGCTCAAAGGGTCCAGATGGCTGGGCTGAGTCATGCTAGAGACGTGCCACATGCCGCCTTTTGGGAAGGCTCTTGGGCAAACCTCCACAGGCACAATCTGCCGCTGTAGGGTTTCAAGCGAGACTAGATCACTCATCCTACATATAACAATGGACCATATCCCAGGAATTTGAAAGCCATTATCGATGGCACTTTGGTCATTAGAACTTTATTGTAATACACCATTACACAAATGCCGCAAGTGGTTAAGTGTCAGATCTGACGATTTAATTGAGATTCTCATTTCGTTCACTGGCCCAATTGAATGCTATGACAACTGTTGAAATAACATGCATGTCAACTTTTGTTTTTACAAAGGTTAAACTTTCAATTGAAGGGTAATTCTTAATTTATTGGCTGCAAAGAATGCTTCTTTAAAAATAGAATTTCATATTGTGTAGAATAAGTCATGGTGCTGTTACCATAATCCCTCTTTTTCAGTCTTTCTTTTATGGCTGTCAAGTTACAATGTCTGTGGAGTTAAGGTCCTGCCAAATGGTGCGGTCTATAATTCACTTGCCAAGCTCTTAAGTTTAAGGCAGCACCGATGCTCTGGGGGATTTAATCAGATCTTCATGCAGAGTTGTTACTGATTGCGAGGTCATTCCGAAAGCAGTGCTCCAACTCAACCACACCTGATATGTTAATCAGCAGCCTTGGAAAATCTAATTTCCAAGGCATTGTTTGTACTTGTCCTATGTTCTATCATGCACATCTTATCCTGAAGGGGGCAGCAAAGGGCACTTTTTCCATCTTGCTTGGGCAGGTGCAATGGTGATGATGATAATAATAATAATAATAATTAATAATGGTTAATACTTTACTGATCCCCATGGGGAAATGGTTTTTACACCTTCCTCAACTTGCTCGATTTTCTAGAGTAAGCTGTCTGTGAAGGGCAGCCACCTGTCGCGGTGCCCTGGGACCTGGGGTTTAAGAGCCTCGCGCAAGGACCCGCAGGTGTGCTGAGGCTGGGTTATGGGTAGCTTCTGACCTTCTGATTACGGGTACACGGGCTTAGCCCACTGAGCCACATGCTACCTCCTAATATACTGTACTTTATATGTATATTAATGTGTGTCTGTCTATATGTGTGTATATATACACATATAGACAGACACACACACTAATAGTCATTAGTACCCCACATTAAATATCTGGCTAATACTGAAATTCTACCTATCAGTTATCACTAGAACGGTTTCATTCTCAGTTCAAGGCATTTTGCATGCACTATGTCAAAAGCAATTGCAGAGTTGGTTAAGCTATTCCCCATATGTTTTTATGATATTTAATGGTTTGTTTTTTTCACACTGAAACAGAGACGGGTAACTCGCTCCAGAGTATAAAACTCCAGATCAAGATTTAGTTTCAACCAACCAGTTGAGTATAAAGAGAGACAATCACAGTGTGTTCAAGTGGTTGGTTGAAACAAAGTCTTGATCTGGAGTTTTATTCTCTGGACCTGAATTACCCAGCTCTGGAAACAAACTGCATCATGTTTGACACCTTTCTCTTACATACACAAACAAACTCTAGTTATATTGGCACCAGAACTGCTAAAGCTGCAGGTCCAGCCTCCACCAGCATAATGCTGAGTTTGTGTATCGGGCTCAGATGGAGACTATTACAAAGACGTGGACTTTACTCCGTATTTCAGAATGGAAAATCTGTATTGATGTGAAGTTTGTGTTGGAGCTATGGTTAGGGTAAGGATTAAGGTTAGGGTAAGGATTAAGGTTAACATCGCTGGTAGGGTTAGGGTTGAGGTTAATACCATAGCTAGGTATAGGGTAAGGGTAGGCAACCCTGAAACTGGAGTCCTGGTATCCAGCAGGTTGTCTGTCCTGCCTTGTGAGTTGCTATCCGGCTGAGATCAGTTGTGGTTCATCAGAGACCAGGATGGAAAACCTGCTGGATACTGGCACTCCAGGATCAGAGTTGCCTGCCCCGGCATAAGGTAAGGGGAGGTGAGGGTTATGTTGCAGCTAGGCTAAAGATTGGGATGTAATGTTATGGTTAAAACTTTATTTATTTTTAAATATTTAATATCTTTTAAAAAAATCACGCTTAATGGGTCTAATGCCTTTCTGTTTCTGGACTCCAATAATCTGCTCCTTCAACTGAAGTTCTAAACTCACCACTGGTAGAAGAAAAATTTGCGACACTCCATGTATGGATGACACCTTGCTATTAAACCCAGGAAATACGTTTCCCAGATCCGAACGTCCATAGCAGTGTCCTCAATGATGTCATAGGCAAGGGCCAAGCACGCCGATGGACCTCCTGTGCTGGATCCAGGTAAGGCACTAATAATACTGGCCTTATGCTCTGTAAACCCACTCGCTGCTCACCAAGTGTCTTCCTGCAGGATTTCCAGAATAGTTCTCTCCAATCTAGCCTGGGTGCCACTAATATGGCTTCCATCAAGTGTCCCCCCTACAGGGTTTTGAAGGTTAATCCCTCTCTGGTCTTGGCATGAGCCCCATGGCATATTAGATGATAAACACTAATGCTGGTTGATTTTACAGTAGATGTTTTGCCAGTATTAAGAAGCATTTTGATAAGGAAGCCTTTACAAACTACATGCATAAAACAGAAATATCACCCACAGCTGGAGAATTAAGCCACTACAGGCAAATGGAACTTAATTCCTAATGTTGTAATATTATAATTTCATGTTTCACTTTCTGGAAGTACATCCTTCATGGTTCTGATATGTTGTTACAGATACCTGCATCTTGGCTCTGTCCAGAGAGGCCACAAAGTGGTCTGTTCTTCTGTGGTCCTGTGGCTGCCATGGAAACCTGCATGCCAGGTGCCAGTGGAGGGCGCTCTGCCTGTAGCGGGAGCTGGGAACGACTTCAAACGGCCAATGCTGTGCACCCTGAAGTGCGTCGCTGTGGGGCCTGGAAGCTCCTGGCGAGACTGTGCAGCTGCCATTTGGCCGCAAAATGGCACACGGTAACCATCCCAGATTAATGCATTTGGTGAACTATCAAATAACCTTCCTTATGATGTCAGTTACAATGAAGTCTGTTGTAGCTCTATGAATATCAATGAAATATGTGTTGGTTAAATTACGTCATTAAGTTTTGTAGGTTATTTTATTTCCCCATATTCAGAATTAAATCTCACTCAATGTTTTTACAGCAAAAAAAAAAAATCCTGGAAAAGCAAAAACCCATTTTAATATTTGGAGCTTAAAATACCTACCTGTGTGGTCATCATGTAGGAGAGAGTTTGATATTGGTGGGGGGGGGGCACAGCTTAATTTAATTGCCAGGTCTATTTATTGGGTTGGCTTTTCATTGAGTGAGTTTTTCCTATGATGTGTATGAGACCTCCACCCCCATTTTGGTAAATGCCGTACCCTCTGTGATCAGCAAACTCTGCTTCCAAAAAAAAAGGGATTTGGAGGCTAATGTGCAGAGTGAAGGTGAAATATGGGGAACTTCTGCAGGAGGTCAGGCAAGACTGGCCTTCCAGGCCAATGGGACAGTACTGTCCACTGGAGACCAGTTCACAGGAAACAGTCATGTCTGCCTGCGGGCAGTGCAGTAATATGTATTTCTGTTTAATGTGATATGATAGTACTGGGGGCGGCATGGTGGTGCAGTGGTTAGCACTGTTGCCTCACACCTCTGGGACCCGGGTTCGAGTCTCCGCCTG
>JAODJX010000083.1:13764007-13779842 GCA_026776945.1 Isichthys henryi
ATTGCTTCCGGGATAGGCTCCGGACCCCCTGCGACCCAGTAAGGATAAGCGGTTTGGAAAATGGATGGATGGATGTTTGTTCTGATTATCATACTAGTGTGGACAGGAAGGGTTTCAGATATTTTTCTCTCTCTTCATAGGCATCCACAAGTTCATGAGAGATAAAACTGAGATGGTGAGAGTTGGGGGACGATCCTCCAGCGATGTTATCAAAGAGCATTCTCTCAACAAATTGAGAAGCACCCAGAATTCAAGGGCTCGTTTACCTGGACACCTAAAAGCTATGCATTCGGATGTGAGTTGCAGGCCATCTCAGACACAGTGATTATACTTAGGCATTGTTCTTTGACTGGGAAAATGACGTAGCACAAAGGAGGGTTGTATAGTTATTTATAATGGTTCTGCTTACATTCATCTCAACAACAACATGAATACCTGATATTGAGATTGACAGGGGAAAGTAACATTCTGACTTTGAAAAATCCTAATGAACTGAGCTGATGTTTTTTTTTTGACCGGATCATAGCTTAAAGAAAAGATGATAATGGCTGAGAAGGAAGTTGGAAGAAATGCTTCCTTGCTTGAAACCTCTGAAAATGGAATTCTGAAAGAGTCTGTCCTGTGCGAGCACATCGTATCTCTTCATAGAAGCAACCTGGAAGCTGGAAGGGTCAGTCATCTCCTAGTGCTTAGTGGCTTTTTTAAAAGCTTTTTTTGCTGTTTTCCCCAGTCGTCACTCTGTATATGAATTTACCTTCTCAGCCTTTGGAAGAGTACTATGTGGGGAGTGAGAGGCAGAAGTCTGTGATGTTAGAGTGGCTTGGAATCTCTATGATTAACAGTGGTCCACACTGCATAGGTAAGCATGAAAATGTAGTGCACCTAGAACATTTTTACTTTTCAAAAATTTAGGAGCTAATAATTTATCACAAAAGCAGAAGTATGTCATATTGCTACTGTTGTTTTACTGAGTTAATTATATCATGTGTTTGGTTAAATGTAGTAGACCTTCATGAGTGACACTCTCTGTGCGTGCTTCAGTTAGGGCTGCAACGGATCACAAAACTCGCGGTTCAGATCTCGGTTTTTGAATCGACAAAACAGAGAGAGACAAGTGTAACTTTGCTTTCCATTTATTACTTGAAGAACTGAAAGAACATTTAAATCAAGGAACTTAACATTCATGTGAACATACAACTGCTTTGCCTGCAACTGCATCGTACGGAAGTCCACAGAAGACATCCATCATTATTTTATGTTGAGACTGCAACTTATTTTTCTTGCGATCTCAACATAACGAGAGAGAGGGAAGCAGATTCCACTAAAAATGCCATGGCTAATGGTATTGAATCCACTCAGTTTTTTTATTGCATTCTAAAATTCCCCCACATGTGTTACACATAAGGGCGGAATTGTCTCCCTGTTACGCTCGCCGAGCAGGCAGGGCGAGCAGGCAGGCAGGCGGGCAGAAAACAGGTGATCAGGCAAGTATATGGGGAAATACGGGGGTTTATTAGCACGACGGGGATCAGGAAACATCTCACACAAACAAACATCAGCAACATCAATGACCGACAAGGGAAACAGGTAAGACCAGGACTTAAATAGACAAGACTAATCAAATCAAGTAGACAAACTGGAGACAATCAGGGAGGCACACGTGGGTAATCAGGGGGCGTGGCACACACGAGGAACGTACGAGCTGGGCATCACACTCCCATTGTGAGAAATTAATTTCAAGCCATGAATGCACGTCCTCTATGGACTTCTGCAGCACTATGATTTAGGGAATTATTGCTTTAAAAAGTAATAGTGGCAGTAAAACTGTATTTTGCACTATTATAGTTAAGTATTGCAGGTTATGTGCGGTTCACGTGCGTACTGTAGCGGGTGGGAGTGTCTGTATAGCTGAAATATACCCAAGCCTGCTCCTCTATCTACACTGCAATAAAAATAAACAAAAGACCTAAAAATCTAAGCATTGTTATATTTTGACAAAAATCAAATTACATTAACACGTCTTATGAATAAGATTAATTTGTTTGCATTTAGGCATATCGTCTTATTGTAGGAAATCTTAAGAGTACAATTTTCTCTTAAGAGAAAAGATGATTTTTGTTAATTTTAGGCCACCTTGTGTCAAAACGGAAACAGTTTACCTTAAATCTGGAATGCCATTTTTTTTTTTGCAGTGTATCTATATCCACCATCCTGCAACCATTTCTGTATGTGTTACATATTGTATATTGATTAAACTGCATGGTGTTTTTGTGGCGTTTAAGACAGGAGCAATGGAGCCGGTGAGAATGCTGAAGGCGCCACCCAGGAGAAAGGCTTAGCACAAGACTTTGAATGCCTGTCATTGTCTCCTCAAGCGGAGTGTGGAGGTACAGCCTTCAAACTCAGTCAGCCTCACTCACATATGCCCATTTTTTGTTGCCTTGGTGGCAATACTGATCTATAGACCTACTTGTGTATACTAGTGCACAAAGGATAAAATACTATAGGAATCAAAAGCACAGCTTCAGGGAGATTTATTGATAGACACAGCAATGTATGAACTAGTCTTAGGTAGTAATGTACTATAGTACATGCTAAAATAGCACCACGCACTCACACACCTTGGTGTGGCAGTTTAAAGATCAGGCTTGTGATGCATTGGAGCAAAGTCTCCATTCTTTCCCATAACCAGTGTTATATTTGCCTGTGACAGACAATGTTGGGGAGGCCCTGATGGATGCAGTTAATGATGACAACGCCCTAGATTGCTTTGAGCGGGAGCAGGCTGAGAGAATGATGGAAGAAGACAATATTGAGAAGCACATTCAGAGCGCCCAAAAGAGGATCCTCACCATGGAGAGAGAAGCCATGGCCTGTGTGCTTAAGGAGGAGGAAGAGCTCAGACATAAAAATGAAGAGGGTGGTTACGACGAAGAGTGGGAAGTAAGCAGGCATTGTAGACCGCTGCAGTTATGAAGCTACAATGTTCTTGAACAAATCAAGAAAATTACCATTTTTATTTAATAACATAAGATTCATTAATCAGTTAATACACTGCCTGACAATTTTTCAGCATCTTATGATAGTACCGTGAGCAAATCATAGTAATTGCTGTTGATACTTTCAGATAAGTAAAGAAATGAAGAAGAAGTTGAAACGGTTCGTGAAGGCGGAGCTTAAGAAGACTGACCACATGACAGAGACGGAGGCTTTGAAGATCTCTGACCTCTGGGCTCTGCCCAGCACACAGCGGTGGAGCCTCTACCGGCAAGTTAAATCCTACCCAAGTCTACTTGGCACATGTTGATTCACTGAGTCTTGAACTAAAAAGTAGCTCTGAAGCCTTTACAGATGATCACAACTTTACCAGAAACTACACATCCAAATAACTTATTAATCATCACAGAAAAAAAAACAAATATCTACATGTCGTGCCTTAATCTTTATTAATTTGTAATTGAAATGTTACAGATGATGTAGATGCATTCTGTTTTTCAGAATCAGTCGATAAGTTACCTTACTTTTCAGACTTTGGCTCTCCTTGTTCCGGCAAGATCTGAAGGAAAAGCTTCTGGAATCTGAGAACAACTTCCAGAGAATAACCGAGCGCTTGGATGAACTAAGAAATGCTGAGGACGAGATGATCCTGAAGAATGCCAGCATCGTCGGCATGACGACCACATGTAAGTACTTCATGGTAGTGTTGGCCGACATGGACCAAAACCCATAGCTTGATATTTTGTAGCAGAATAGCAATACAGGATATACAGTATATGTACGTATGAAATGAGCTAAATTTTTAAGCCAAAGCCACATGTCAGATGTCATGAACACTTCTATTAAAACAGCATGTCCAAAACAAAATGCAAATTCAGGGTTTCCTTCCCTGTTTGCAAATACACAACTGTAACTACTCAGTATACCTATTTTCATAATTGCAAACAACCTTGACCATGCTCTTAAAACAAAAGGCTTTTATGCACAAAAAACTAAAATCTAAATCTAAAACCTTTTTGCTCAATTGCTCTAAAAACAGAAGCCTGACAACCATTTAAAATGTGCTTCATAACCGAAAAGGCCCTCGTTTTAAATTACTCTTAAACAAAATAAAACAAATATTGCAGATTATGTTTTTAAACTGTGAGCCTTTTGTCAATGTTTTAAAACTAAATGAACGTCCATCAAATTCCCTGAGAGATACAAATTGATTTCTGAAATTTCAAACATTTGTGCACGATCTTGTCTTTTTACTACAGGCCTTTTTGCAAATTGTCAAACGTACGTACATAAGCGAGCGCCAATTACAGGCCGGTCTTGTTCTCAGCTGCATCTGATTACATGACAAGTGTGCAATGAAAAGTTGCTGAACACAAAGCTTTTTCCTATATGTGTATATTCACATACATGGCACACCTGGCCAGTGCTAATGGCACACTAGTTGAAAAACACTGGTGTAGAATACTGAATAAGCTTTGATCTAATTTAAGTCAAAGCTAACCAGTTAAGTAATCAACAGAACCATATTAAACCGTCTGGTATTTGGGAGTTTATAATGATGAGATTTTGAAACCTTTTCTAACATCAGCTCCACAAAATCCATGCAAGCTAAGTTGCTTTCTGTTTTGTTCACTGGGCGTATCCTTAATCTATAGTCAGTACTTCGGAAAGCCGAGGGAATGGATAGATCAGCTAACTGTCTACACTTTATGACCACCTGACCATGATGTGACTTTTATGAGATGGACTCGGTCACCTCAGCCAATTAGGATGTGGGAGAATGATGTTCCCGTAGGTGCTGCCAGATACCGGAAGGTTCTGCAAGGCATTCAGCCCAAGATTGTGGTGGTAGAGGAAGCTGCGGAGGTTATGGAGGCACACATTTTGACGGCGCTGACCCCAGGCTGCGAACATCTCATCCTGATTGGAGACCACCAGCAGGTACCCATCTCCCTCCCACAGGAGCCTCGTGATCCTCTAAAATTACATTTTTCATTTTAGGCTACATTGAAGCTGCTATTATTAGAAATATTACTATAATAATTATTATAAAACTTTTGTTATAGCTTCGCCCCAGTGCTACAGTCTATCAACTTGCCATAAATTTCAATCTGGAGGTGTCGTTGTTCGAGAGGCTGATCAAAATGAAAATCCCATATGTTCGTCTTGACTATCAGGTATTGATTTGATTTGAGAACATTTATGTATTTATTAAGCTTGTAAGGGGGAATTAAATGCTTACAAAGCGGTGGCGATGGTACAGTGACATTAAGGGAGACTTCCCAACCATATGCACATTAGTCGGGGTGAACATGCATGTAAAATAACACCCGGCGTCTTTCTTTAACAATGTAGTTCTCATCGCAGATTTACTGTAGGAGTCACTGAGTAATCATAAAGAATTTGTCCTGTCTTGTAGCATCGCATGAGACCGGAGATTGCACGTCTGCTAACACCATATATCTATGACCAGCTGGAGAATGATTCTTCGGTCTATGAGTATGAAAACATCAAGGTAACTAGATGTTGGGTTTTAATGCTTGGTGGTTTGTGAAGCACAGCTTGTGAACAGGGTGCATAAAGTCTTCAGTCACTTTGGGGTTCAGATATAAATACTGATGAAAGTCTATGTGTAAATATCTATATACTCCATACAGGATCCATAAACTTTGAGCAGTTCAACTTCCATTAAATGTCAGAGTAAGCTGAAGTACAACATCTAGATGTTTCTTGGAAAACACTGTTGTTTCATTTTAAACTGGGTCATATGCAGCTACATCAGTGGGGGAGGGGGGTGACTATCGTTCAGTAACCATGATTTTTAGGCAGCTTTACACGGGGACCATATTCACAAAACATCTTTAGGCTAAAAGTAGCCCCTACCTTGCCGAATTAGGAGAAACTCCTAAAAACTATTGACACCAAATGTAGGACTCCTAATTTTTTTGACTAAGAGCAATTCACAAAGCCGCTTAGTACTAAAAGTAGCTTCTAAGTCTAATCCATGTCCATTGCCTTGGAAACATCAAACAAACTTTGAATTACTTAAATGATACCTCCTCAGTCAGGAGGGAATAATGACTGTTATGGAGCTTGTGAGGGATGCAGTAACATCTCCAACAAACCGAGTGTAGCCACCCCCACTTTGGTGCACAATGGGAGAGGTCCCGGGTAGCTTAATGTTAAGCTATTCTCTAAAATACTCCCCTTTCAAATAATTTCGCCTCCTTCAACTTAACACCATGACGACCATTTATTATCTCCGACCCTCAACCCGCTACCCAATACCAATACCTTCCTTTTACACATCCCTTATAATTAAGAGTTATCATATCATATCAACATATCAACTCTGTTCAACAAGAATGTCACCCTAATGCATCACAAGCCTGATCTTTATATCATTTGAAATGTAAGTTCAGTAATGAAACCATGTCGCTGTTGTTTCAGGGTGTCACTTCAAATGTCTTCTTTGTGGAACATGAGCACTTGGAAGAGAACATCTCTGAAGGCCGAAGTCACCAGAACAAGCATGAGGCCACCTTTGTCAAGGCCCTGTGCTATTACTTTATCTGTCAGGGGTATAAACCTTCCCAGATTACAGTTCTTACCACATACACCGGTCAGCTCTTTTGCCTGAAAAAGATTATGGATAAGAAAAAATTTGGTGATGTTAAACTGTCTGTTGTAGATGGGTACCAGGGAGAAGAGAATGATATAATAATACTGTCCTTGGTTAGAAGCAATGAGGAAGGAAAGGTGGGTTTCCTGAGTATACCGAACCGTGTCTGTGTGGCTCTGTCGAGGGCGAAAAAGGGCCTGTTCTGCATCGGAAACATGTCGATGCTTTCTGCCGTCCCACTGTGGGGCAAGATCATAAAGGAGCTCAGGAGTCACGAGGAGATTGGCAGAGCATTGAACCTGCGCTGCGAGAACCATCCCGGCACCGTCACTGCCGTGTCTGAGGAAGCAGACTTCTCAAAAGTTCCCCTAGGGGGATGCTCCGTGCCCTGCGAGCATCGGCTCGACTGTGGCCATATTTGCCCCAGGCTCTGCCACCCGGTTGATGACCACAAGCAGTATAAATGCATGAAGCCCTGCACCAAGACACTCTGTCAGTTCAAACACAAGTGTCCGAAGGTGTGCTCAGTCATTTGTGGGAAATGTAAGGTGCCTGTCGCTAAGATAATTCCCAAATGTAATCATGAGCAGCTTGTTCCTTGCTCAGTTGATCCAGAGGAGTTTGTCTGTACTGTTCCATGCAGAAAGACCTTACAGTGTGGCCATGCCTGTATCCGCAAATGTGGGGAAACTTGCACATCCCGTTGTCCCCAGAATGTCACTGTGGATTTTGACTGTGGTCATCAAAGAGTCTTGCCATGCCACGTAAAGCAGGAGGTTGACTGCAAACAGGGGAAAATCCAGTGTTTGGAAAATGTAATGCTCAGTTGGGCTGTGGCCACATGTGCACTGGGAAATGTTTCCAGTGCAACAGTGGAGCCACGCATATTCCGTGTGTTGCTCAGTGTGAAGTGCAGCTGATCTGCTCACACTGTTGCAGGGAGAAGTGCGGGGCGAGCTGCATTCCCTGTTTCCAGCCTTGTGAAAACAAATGCGTGCATCAGATATGCTCAAGGGTGTGCAGTGAGGCTTGTCAGCCTTGTACCCAGCCCTGCCCCTGGCAATGTAGGCATCAGCGCTGCACTCGGCTGTGCCACGAGCCCTGTGACAGGCTCCCCTGCCAGATGCCTTGCTTGAAACGGCTACCCTGCCAGCATCAATGCATTGGCATGTGCGGTGAACCGTGCCCGGATAAGTGCCGGATCTGTGATGCCGGGTATGTGCAAGAGCTCTTCTTTGGGAAAGAAGCTGACCCAGAATCTCGCTTTGTACAGCTGTCAGACTGCAAGCACATTTTTGAAGTGACTGGTTTCGACTCTTGGATGGAGTCTCGGGATGGGAACAGAATCAAGTTTAAGATTTGCCCCAAATGCCACATGCCTGTCCTCAGGACCGTGCGATACGGTGCCACGGTCAAACTTCTGCTGTCTGACATCGAGTTGTTGAAGAGTAGGGCAGCCAAGATGTATTCAGAGTACATTAAAAACTCTATGACAAGGAAGATAAAGCAGGGGATAAATTGCCAGTTTTTTTCCCTTCTCCTCCCCAGGTTAGAAGATCACTTAGATTTAAGTGGAGTTCACAATATTCACAGACAGGTTATGCTTCTATCCCAACTGGCTGATATAACCCTGAACACAGCTCATCTACCAGGAATCCTGCAGGTCCAAATCAAGCGGAAGGTACAGAGGTGCAGTGAAAATGTCACCCATGCGAGGCAGTTAAGATGGGTGCATGAGAACAATGTCAGGAGGATTCAGGTCTTGGCCGAAGCCCTTGTGTATTCGGACAGACTTGATCCTTCCCAAGATGATGTGTCACTGGCATTCGAGCAAGAGCGAAAGTTGCTGGGTGACATCCTCCATAGTCTAAGTGATGAGCAGACAGAGGTGAACCTTAATCATATACGTCTCACTCTCCGTAGCATTTCGGAGAAGGTGAAAGCACTGAATGAGTGGCGGGCGTTGGAAGAATCAGACATCAGTGCCGATATCTGTGGTTGTCTGAAACTCAGCCACTGGTCCAAATGTACTGAGGGACACATTTACTACAACCAGAATGTTGACAGTGTGCAGGAAACATTTTGTTGCCCAGAATGCTTAACCATCTAAACCAATTGCAAGTGCTTCTGGAATCTTGCATTTAAAGAGCATTTAGACAATACTATTCAATTCATCCTCAGATCTGTAACATCTGTAACTGCGCTGTTTGAGCTGAGATAAGATGCATCTTAATATCGATAAATATAGCAAAAAGACTTTTACCACAGGATGATGTTTAGTGCATTATTTTGCTAAGTTACTGCTAATGTAGCACATTAATTTTTTACTTTAGTCTTTTAATGTGATAGTTGCACAAAATCCACCAGGTTTTCGTTCAACCTGATGATTAGCTTACTCCTTAAATCTGTTTTTTGATTTGACCAGAGCACATGGAAATTTGTTACCGTTGTGTACCATAAGAGCAATTTAAAAAGGGACTTTGGAAACGGCAGCTGAATCGAGTCTCTACCTTCTGCACTCCCACACGCTTTATACTGTACACACAACACAGAGTGCAGTCTCCAGATTGCAAGCTGGGGTATCCACACTCTGAGTGAGACCAGTTGCACTAGGTTGGTGCGGAATTTATTGTAATATTTTTTATTATTCTTACTCCAGTGCTAACTTGCACTTGTTTATTCAGAACCCTATCCTTATGCTGTGAATAGTTGTCAGATTCCTGGATTGTTTTATAATGTTTTGCTTAACTCCAGTTCTGTAATGTTAACATGCACTTGTTTGTAGTTGTTCATGAGAAGCTTAGTCTAGCAACATTTATACCGAAGGTGATTTCTTCATGACTTCAGTGCTTGGGATGTATTACCTGCTTCATTTGTGCATCACTTGCGACAAAGGGGTTTGCAAAGCAAAGAGATAATAAATAAATAAATGAATGAATGACTGAATGAATGAATGAAAGTATCCAAGTGTGATAGCTCAATGGCAGTACATTCAGATGTACTCCTTCAATGCATGATTTGGGATTCAAAAAGACACCAAACCATCAACATAATCTTTTAAAATATCTTAAATGCTCTTTCTGTAATAAAATCATTTTATGTAGCCATTTTTTATTTAATACTGACTTTCGGTGGCACTAGTGGGTAATACCAGAACCTCAGATCCACAGGGTTGGCTATTTGAAACGCAGTCCATCTGTGTGTGTGGCAGTTTCATGTTTTCTCACGTGTCTCTCACAGTCCAGTTGCTCGCATTTTGGAACACTGGCATCCATGACAACACACTCTGACAGTTTGACAAGATTGTAGCCCTTCAACCTTGCAGATCAGGCTTCTTTAGTGAATCTTCAGACCTGAAGATAAAACTGAAGCACAAATTATGGGGTCAAATTGTGACGTCAGGCGGCTCAAGGCATCGCAGGAGTAGAGAGAGACGTGGACACTCACTTGCTGGGGAGAACCCTCCCTTTGTTAGTAGCACTGAAAAGGAGCACATCAGGCACCCAACAAGCACCAGACCAGTTACACATAAGAAACATAAGGTTGTCAGACGCTGAACTGTAAGATACACACAGGGTGGGTCTGGACAGGGCACACACAAGATATATATCTGATTAAATGACCTAAGATTATCTGCTTTACATAATGCAAAAACTTCTTTTTTCCCTCCATCCTGTAGAAAATTACTATGTGGAAACACCAATCTTATACCAAAGTTGACTCCTTGACAGCTGGCTGCTCATGATGTTCTATCTGTCTAACAGATACATAACTTTGGACAAAAGCTACTGTGGAAAGAAAACTGGACATTGGTAGGCCTGGGAGGGGAGGAATATCGGGTCTGTTATGTCTTAGACCTTAGGCAAGGAGAGATTGTTTGGAATACTGTGTGTCCTTGTCTCAACAGGTGCACAGAGAGATGTAGTTATAAAGTAGTCGCAATAAGTCTACTCAGTGTGTTATGTGGTAGTACAAGTGTATAAGCGGTTACACATAGCGGTTAATCATATGTTAACCATGTATTTACAGTAAATTTATATCCATATCTCAAGTAGTAGTCTAGTGGTTGAGACATGTCTTGGGAAATTGTGCAAAATGGGTGGATTTTCCCTTGCTACCATGGGGAACCAGTAGAGCAGGAGAATTGTGTTTGTCATACGTTTGAGCTCGGTTTGTTGGTGTTCCGGGTGCTCAGGTACTTGGTACCTGGTGCCAGAGTGCGACTGAAGCACTTTGCTGGATTGCTTGAATAAAGGAGATAACTTTGCTCACCAACTGAGAGGTCCGGAGTTGTTTTATTCTAAATGGCTTAACTAGAGTCATTGGATAGGTTGATTAAATAATTTTTCCTCCATACTACTGAAAACTAAACAAATGTAAATGCGATGTAAACAGGTCACAAAATTCAGCTCTCTGTTCACATCGTCTGCAGGAGTCAGGTATATCACTACAGTGCTTCACTCTCCACACACCTCTGCTGCATTTATAGTGAGCATGAATTTTTTCCACACCCATTCATGGATTTTGCCCGCTTATGGAGCTCCCCAATGTTCTGCTATTTGAGCAAAGAGTACTTGAAGGGTTCCTGTTCAAGTAGCTTACCTCCTGAGAGGAAGATGGACCTCATTTTCTCTTTTAATTTTGACCTTGATGTATACTGAATTGATCCACCGATTTCTTACAGATTTCTATAGAAACTGTTTTCTGCTGTGTCAGTCAATAACAGCTTGCCCGTTTGCACTGTGTTTTACTACCATCAAGTGGTAACAGTCCCAAAGTACAACTGATCGGATTGATGTTAATCTCAGTAACGCCTTTAACCACTCTCATCCACTTTTTTCAATCACATTAACCTACATTTCAAGGTGCATTCAAAAAATTATCTTTGAGCTTGTATATTGGTCATATTCAATTTAATTTAGAATGATCGTTATTTATGTTCCAAGTGGACTTGGCATCCTGTCCAGGGTGTTCCCCTGCCTTCTGCTGTGTGATTCCTGGGCCAGGATCCAGGCTCCCAACCCATAACCAGGTCCTGGTTTTGTACATCCATTATTAAAGCATGAGACACAGGCATAATTTTAAATGGGTGTTTTTACTGAAATTTACTACCTTTTAAAACAAGTTTTAAACCTTTTTAAAAATGTTATCCAATTTTTATACTTTAAGAATTTGTTAAAACTATTCTTTTTTCAGAATTTCCATAAACAATTTTCCTGTTTAAAATGTGTTTTATTGTCTAAAAAGCATTTATTGTCTAAGTTAAAATCTACTTTTTTGTCTATTGGCCAATTATCTGCTTCAAATGATCTGCAGATAATTAGCAAATGTGCCAGTTTTGATGACAGGTAGGTTGTAATCGTACAACAATTAGCCCCTGACTGTAGAAAAGGGCTGCCCGTTTACATCTAAGAGGTATTTATCTTTCAAGGTTTTGGTGTCTGGATGACGAATCTCCAGCAACATCTGCCGTGAGGCTTCATAGAAATGCTTTGGTTTCAAGGCCATTTCAGGACACAAATATAATAATGATAAAAATATAAATCCGAAAATAGTAAAATAAGGGTTAGGTAGTGTGTTTTTGTGCAGCACCTATTGTCCCGTGTTCTCTGACCAATAAGTGCTGTCGTGATGTTTTATTTAAGCAAATGTTGCACAGATGTCAAATACAGCAGTGATGTTTCCGCTTTGCATTATACAGTAACCTATTTTTCTAATTTAACTGCTCTGCTACACTGATTATTATTCAGCATCCCCTGAAATACAACAAAAGCAGTGCAATATAGCAATTTCCCCCAATCCAGTGCAGGGTTTGCCTGGAGTCTCTTCCAGGGAGCATATGGCACAAAGCTGGGGTGCCAGTCCATGGCACTGCATGCTCACACTGCAGGCAGTCTGGGGACACTGGATCACCTGCCCGCATCTTTTTTGGCTGTGGGAAGAAGCCAGAGTAAATGGAGGAATCCCATGAAAACTTGGAGAACATGTGCAAAGAACAAAGTCCTGAGGGTGGGACCCGAACCCCTAATCCTGGAGGTGAGACGCAGTAGATCTGCCCGCCAGACACGTCATTTTATCATCTGCAGAGCTGTATCTAACTTGTTTTTCTATTCTGCATGGGGAACCTGGTCTTTCCTGTAGCTACACTGCAAAAAATAGAAAATCTAAGCAAGTATTCTATATTCTAACCTTACAAATAAACTGACTAACAACACACCTTATGAATAAGATTAATTTGCTTGCATTTAGGCATATTATCTTATTTTAGGGAATCTTACCGAGTACAATTGTTTTACTGCACTGGCAGATAATTTTGCTAGTTTTAGACCGCCTTGCTCAAAACTGAAAAATCTTACATTTGAAAGGCCATTTTTTGCAGTGTAAGATAATGCTGTTTTTACACGTGCAAATAAGTTGAGAAAATTATTAAATGTACTTAATAAGTAAATGCAGTCTGGGGAATAAAGTGGCCTATAGTGTAACGTTATGCAATTCGGGTTTGGCCCATTTTGTTCGCCCAGGAATGTAAACTCAGAAACATTTTCAGCCTGGAGTTTTCCTCCAGACAGGAGTTGCTTTGTCAGTGTTAATACCATCTCTTTCCTCAGGGACGGTAGAGAATGGAGTAGCTTTCACTTTGATTCATGCCAGCTGTCCTCTAACACTCTGCATCGGTACCCTTGCATTTATCTCTTCCCTCCTCCAACCTGTGCTTAGAGATCCCAAGATCCCATGCAGTAATTTTTACCGCAGGCTAGTCATAGCGGCGAACTGAGGAATATGATGTCAGGCCTGAACACGGTGTACATGAACAGCGCTAACGGGACATGGAGAATCTTATTAAATGCAAATGGAGGCCCAGCCAGTCACTGATGTCCCTGGAAACAGGCTCTGTTCCATTCCTTTTGCAAGTTGTAGTTATTCCATCTGCTTTTAATATAGTTTCTCTACTTGTGCTTCATACAGGGAAAAAAAACACAGAAATCGTGGTGGACCAGCTGTAAAAGGACAACACAATGTCCCTGTGGGCATTAAAAACTACCAATAACTGCCAGGAGTACACTGGAAAGGCTATTAACCAGTTCTCTAAAAAATACTTTTAGGAAATAGAATTCTTCTGGTTGCAATGTCTGTTATTGCATTCAGGCACACTTAGTGAGGACTCCAAATTCATTTGTAATAAAGAATAATAAAAGATACTTATGATACCAGCTGGTCTCCAGATGACATTATTTCTGATGCACTGCACTTCTTCACTTACTCCAGTTAACTCAGTTAAAAATTGAAAGAGCATTTGTTATTGGTTATTTTGCAACACAAATAGTTAAAAACAAAGACTAAAGGTTATCGATTTGGGCTTGTAGTTTGTAGGGTATAATGTAACCAGGATGGTGCACCAGTGCATAAAAGTATTTATATATTTAAGTCGCCTACCACTTTACTATTTTGTGTATTCAGACCACAGGCAGCTGATCAGCTTTTAGCCAGTGTCGCCATCTGTTGCAGCACTTAAGACGGCAACGCTGACCCCCTGGCACCTCCCTCCAGGCTCGGGCACCAGGATGGTTCATCATCACCCATGATGGAGGCACTGGCCTCCCAGTGGGCAGGAGCAGAGGGGTACCAGCTAGATAGACTGGGGGGGGGGCATATTTTCCTGGGTGGGGCAGTAAACAACTAAGTAACATTGATGAGAGATTTATAAAACGATAGATGTTTATCTGTCTTCGAGTCCGACTGGATGCGATTCTGTTGTCCCTGAAAAGAAGTACATTTTTCAGATTAAACAGGACGCACATCAATGACTCCCCTTTGCCATAATGGAGTACTGAATTCAGGTTTCTGCAAATTCTCCTGGGTGTGTTTGCAGCATGAGCTCCGGGGGATCAGAGAATGTTCTACCGTTGTGTTAGCTGTTCACACGTGCTCAGCTGTCACAGTGTTCAAAGCACAGGCAGTCAGAGCACGCACTCAAAGACGTCCTGTCCGTGATGTCCCCTGCTGGGGTTAAGGGGTATGCTCAGGAGTCCGTTGGTGGTATGATAATTCTCCCAAGATGCTGAAAATGAACCAGAAAAACAGTTAACCCAGCATTCAGAGACCAAAGCTCACCCTCACCTGTAAAATGTCTCTGCGTGTTTCCGATTGGAGAGCAAGATGGGAGTTGAAAACACTGGATTTCATTACATTTGTATTTGTATGACGACAATCAAGGCATTCTATTCTATTATCGACATCTGAATGCAGGATTTGTCAGCTCATTTCCTCCTGCCCAGAGTCATCCAATTCCCAACTCATACAAACAAAGACAAGAAAAAATATTTTATATATTACACAGTGTACTCTATATATTTAGCATCTTTTGTATAATACTAGTGCATTATTACACATATACATATTATGTGCATTGGAAACATATACACACTGCTATATACCTTAAACGTTGTCCTAAGGTGTTAAAAATCAAATATGCACAATACCTTGATGGTGGTCCTGGATTTTCTGCAAGGTACCTATCTGAAACGTTTAAGGACAGGTCTCCGTTCCATAGGTTGTACTTTGGGACCGCTGTTAATTATGCGTGTGACAGTGTGGGCTCAGAAGCATGTCATCAGTATTGCCCACACCGTCCGCCATGCAATGTGTACCAGACACTGTCTCCGGGTTTCAAACCGCAATGTATGTTCCTGCTTGTATGTCTATCTGCATGGGTTTCCTTCAGGTACTGCAGGCACCTGCTGCAGCAGTTTAAATTGCTCTAGAATTCTAAATTACTCATAGTGTGTGTGTGTGTGTGTGTGTGTGCTCTGCGATGGACTGGCATCCCATCCACGGCATCCACAGCTTCCTGTCGAAGATGTCAGATCCCCACAGCCTGATCCTGGAGAAGCCTTTATGAAAAAACAGAATGAAACAATGCAAAAACTAGATGTCGATGTTTTTAAAGCAGTGTAAGTCAGCAGACTGCCTCAATGCTACAGCTTGGAACATCATCATCATTTTATTATGATCTATGGCTTACAAAATCTCATTAGAATGGGCTTATAATATTCTAATTAATATGTTACCTCTCGAGGGCGGCATGGTGGTGCAGTGGTTAGCACTGTCGCCTCACACCTCTGGGACCCGGGTTCCAATCCCCGCCTGGGTCACATGTGTGTGGAGTTTGCATGTTCTCCCCATGTCGTCGTGGGGTTTCCCCCCACAGTCCAAAAA
>JAODJX010000083.1:13801114-13816942 GCA_026776945.1 Isichthys henryi
CCCCCCCCCCCCCCCCCCCCCCCCCCCCCCCCCCCCCCCCCCCCCCCCCCCCCCCCCCCCCCCCCCCCCCCCACTTATCCTGTAAATGCTCATAACCTTGAAATGATGATATTACCATATTTATTGTTGCCACTGGTTATGATCAGTATTGGTTATCAGAGTTGTGCACCATTCAGAAATGAATACACAATGGGCCTGACATTCCAGATCAGTTTTTGAATTCGAATATATATATATTTTCGTAATTTTAATTTAAGGAAGTACGGTCAAAATGGAATTTAAATATAAATAATTCTGTATACTTAGTGTAGGTTCACCTTTTAGTAATACAGCTTAATATTTCTATATAGATTTCACATACCATACACAGCATATACTGTATTATTGTTATAAAAATGTTATTCAGAATAAAATAATGCAAAATTTGAAGTGTCACCTATATAATAAATTATTTAACTGCCCTTTTGTGTACCATGGCGGGAAAGCATTTCATTTAGAGTCAAACAATCCGAAAGCAAACTGACATACAAGACGAAAAATTCACACAGCAAGACTATGCTGTCAATCTTTACCCATTTTTGTGAACAATCTCCCAGAGCCATACCTGAAAATCACGGAGCTGTATGCAAGCACTGTAATAAAGCAGTCTGAGGTACCATCAAGATAATTATAGGATCTCAAGAGACAACTCCGGGTAAGTTAACAGACTTGCTGTTGCTCATTTTCATTTCCTGATCAGTATTTAGTGTTGACATGCTGCAGCTATCTGATATTGTAGGCATACAGTAACTGCATGTTAAAAGGCATGGTGATTTTGTATCGTTAGCTTAAAGCTGTTCATTTCTGAATTGTATGCCGCTATACCAGGATAAAAAACTTCTGAAATGGTTATTACTGCTGTGAAATACCGCGGATTGAATGGTGGCGTTACAGCACGCCAATATTCATAACATACCCAAGTGGGCTAATAACGTAATATGACATGAAATATCCGTCACAATTTAATGTTCCCACTTCACATTAATTCAAATTGTAACGATTTAAGGTGCTTTTCATGACGCATGCGCAAGGACGTCACTTCCGGACCCAGCAGACAACATCCTTCATGTAGCAGGCTAGTTAGCAAACATAGTATAGATATGTCGGCGTGGTCTGAGGAGATGGAGGGTGCAAGTAATGTTATCGACGAATTGCATCCTCCACAAAGAAAAAGAATCCTTTCAGCTGTGTGGACACATTTTGGATTCAAAAAAGAAGACGGAGTTATTCTTAAGAGCGACTCCCCAATTTGTAGAGCATGCGGTAAAGCCGTACCTGCTAAATCAGGCAACACAACAAACCTCATGCACCATCTGAGGAAACACCATCCATCGCGTTACGCCGCCATGCAAAACGTAAGTCAAATAACCCCGGGGGCACTGGCTGGGAAGTTTTCAGCTTAAGAGGCAAACTTTTTTTCTTTTTAAAAAGAAATATGGATAATTCGCCAAAACAGCGCTAAACCTCGCCGACGTTACCTCATCTTTTTTTATTCTCGAAGAAAACTGATCCATCGACCGGCCGGATTTGATAATGAATAGAAAGAACATGTAGTAAATCTTATTTACGCGACTTAAATGCATAGATTGTTCTTGTAGGCAATTTGTGCTGAAGTTGTTTTAGGGAATATAAATAATGTTATAATATATTATTGTATCACTGCAATGTTTGTAAATAGACAAAAACACGTCGCTGCAGGCTAGAACAGTCTCGTGTAATTCACGAATAAAATGCTATGTCTCGTTCTGAACGAATACACGACGCATATTCTTCGGTATCTTTTATTTGGACCGAAATACAATTTAATCCGGGTAACGCGATCGTCCGCGCCCTGGTTCGAAAATACATATACTCATTAAGATCGATCATTATCGGGAAATCGGGTACCTAAAACACGTTCTAAAACGGTGCATAAGCTAATGCACGAATTATGTCACTGGCGGTTACTGTGCAAGTTAAACAAGACGTATTTCATGCGACAAAACAAATTGGGGTTGATCATTGACACATTGCGAAACGTTCGTAGTATTGTAGCTCTTCTGTCTGTATTGTCTAATTTCTGTTCACATAGATATATTTGTGCTTTATACATCTGACTCTAAATTTACAAACTAACAAATACACATATTCTTTTTCAGAAGAAGAATTCTGACCCTTTGGTGAAGTCAGAACCCAGAGATGACCCAGTCACCCGTAACCAGACTGTTATCGATACTGCACCCTCTGAATCTGAAGCCAGCTCTAAATGGGTCGTGGTTCCGATACCAACAGATAGTCGACAAGTTGCTCTGACAGACCGCATTGTGACATACATCGTGAATGGACTCCTTCCCCTCTCTACTGTAGAAAATAAGGATTTCATTGCAATTTTGCAATTGGCTGAACCCTTCTTCACAATGCCTTCTCGGAGAGACCTCACCCAGAACCTTATTCCTCAGCGCACTGCTGCTGTTAAAAATCATTTAATTACTCAGATGCAGGATGCTTCTGATATTTGTCTGACAGTGGATTTATGGTCAAATCGTTCCATGAGGTCATTTTTTACCATGTCTGGTCATTTCATTTTAAATTTTACGTTGCAGAATGTAATGTTGAGTTGCCAGCGATTCAAAGGAAGGCATTCAGCAGATAACATCTGTGCAGTGTATGAGGATATTTTATCGACTTATGACATTAAGAATAAAGTATCATTCATTGTGACCGATAGTACATCAAACATGATAAAGGCATTCAACCTTTTCCCACCCATAACTGGTGTTCATGATGATGAGGTGGAACAGGATGACACATCTGATCTTCATGTGGTGAACATTGAAGAAGAGATGATGTACTTCCCTCCAGAAAGAAGTCCATGCTTTGTCCAAACATTACATCTTGTGGTTCGTGATGCCCTGGATCAAGTTGGCTCTGTAAAATGCTTGCTAGATAAAATCCGAAAATTTGTTTCTTTCTGCTATAAGTCTGCACAGGCTACTGCGAATCTAGATCACAAACTTCATCGTGGAAATGCCACTCGCTGGAATGGCCAGTTGAAGATGCTAAAGTCAGTCCTTAACATTCCCAGTGATGTCCTTGGTCAGCTGGAGTGCCCTGTTCAGCTGTCACCCACTGAATTTAAAATCATACAGGAACTATGTGTGGTGCTGGAGCCGTTTGAGGAGGTGACAGACAGGTGTCAGGCAGAGAAAGTGGTAACCTCCAGCTTGGTGATTCCATGTGTTCGAGCCTTAAGGCATGCAGTCAGAAACATGAAGATGACTGGCAATAAAAACCTGGTGTCCATTCTTCAGAAAGCAGTTGATAAGCATCTTGCAAAATTTGAAGAAATGCAATGTTTTCAGATGGCTTCCACTCTTGACCCAAGATTCAAACTGGACTGGTGTATTGGTGAAGAAGTTAACACCATGAAGGATCTTCTCATGGCAAAAGTTGCGTGTCTTTCCCCAAAAATCAGTGCTGGATATAATGACTGCAATGACCAACCAAAGAAACGTCCCAAACTTTTTTCCTACATGGAGAGTCAATGTAGTTCTTCAGCTGTTGCTAGAACTTCACATGATGTCATCGTATACCTGAGTCAGCCATGTTTGGCAGAGGATGTTGACCCTTTGGCCTATTGGAAAGGAAACCAAACCAGCTTTCCTGAGTTAGCACGACTTGCCTGCAAATACCTTGCTATACCAGCTTCCTCTGCACCTGTTGAGAGAATCTTCAGTATGGCGGGAAATATTTTCAGGCCAGAACGTTCCAATCTGAATGATAAAACCTTTGAAGATCTTTTGTTGATTAAATGTAACAACACTGAGCAGTGAATCATGCATTAGAATAAAGCATAATTGCATTTGCCATGATGTTTTGCTTTTTGCTGTGGTAAGGTTGAACTGAAAAACACAATTCACTATGCTACACATGGCAAAAACAGGAGCAATTATGTGAAATAATTTTGCCCATGTATATAATGAATATGGATAAATTTTATATATATATATATATATATATATGTAGTGTTTGTGATTTTTATATGTGTATGTATGTGTGCATATATAAAAATCACACACTATCTTCCTCTTAGAATTATAGTAAGGTATATTTTCCCTGCGGTCACATGTACAGGCACAGCATCTACATCTTTCGTGTTGAAAGTAAATCTATTATGTAATTCATTCCTATGTTCTGTAATTGCGTTCAGTTTCTTTAAGTGGAATTGAAATTCCTGTTTTTAAGGGGCACGATTCATTACTTCTGAATTTTGCAGAACCTTGATGTGAAGAGCTCAGTTCTGTGGTTTTCAGTTAATTATATGTGGGTGCTAAAGACAGGATTGGTATGTGCTATTAATGGTGAGCCTTGTCTGTTGTTCTCAGGCATAATGCATTTCGTTGTGCTGTTCAGGGAGATACAGGCCATTAGTTACATTGTTGCCATGGAGGGTATTCCAGAAAGTGTGTTTAGCATGCAGTTATGAATTGGCAGCGTAAATCTGAATAGTTTCCATTCCAGAAATGGAGGTTAGACTGAATGTGACTGTGACAACTAATGCCCTGAACTAAACTTACTTGAGCGGAGGTTGAGCTGACAGAAACGCAGGTGTTCACTCACAACCACTATGATCAATGAAATAAAGACAACTTTGCTACAGTTTCAATCATTGTGTTTATTGGCTACATATATAAAAAATGTTTCTTTTGGTTATTTCACAGCAATTAAGAACCATCTTAACTACAAAACCCATCTGGAACTGGTATTCAAGCAGTTCAGATTCTAAACTAGATATTCTTTTTAAATGATTAATGTGCTCTATCTGGATATGACGCTTACTCATGTGCTTCTTCAGATGGACCTTGTCTAGTTCTTTACCAGGCAACTAGGATGAGAACATTTATTCCAAAGTCTCTAAATCTACTTTTACTAATGCACAGGACATTAGGAATAAGGAATAATTATAATCACATAGGACTATTGCCATTTGAGATACTCATGCATTAACATATCTCTGCAGTCCTCCCTGTATGTCCCCTCACTAAATAGGCAGATATGGCTCCTCATCTTCTTCCTTTAATAAGTTCTTCAATTTATGTATTCAGCACTATCAAGCAAATTTTGAGAAATATGCAATCACCAACGAGCATAATGGTAGAGCAATAATGCCACTTCTTGCTGGAAAAGGACTGACGATTACATCTAAAAGTGTTCATTATGTTAAGGGAACTGGGGGACAAACACCTCCAGTGTGCCCCCCCCCCCAACCAGTTCCAAAAGGGATATGTTTAACTGTAAATGTGACAACCCTAACATTACGTAGTATATTGTATCCTGGGGAGTTTGAATGGGTGGGGGGGGGGGGGCGTGCAACGTGACTTCCATTAAAATTTGCAGACCTGGGGAGAAACCTCTGTAAATTTTATTGTATGGAGCAACACTCGTTCATTGAAAAGTGGCACTTTCAATCGTTCAGGCAAAAGGGGCAGGGGCTCAGTGATTGAATACTGAGGTCCAGGTTGTTATGTCCCCACCATTCTGAAAGAAGATTCACCTCCTGTCTGTATCTAGACTGGTTGCTGTTTGACATTTCAGGATTCACGAATTTATTTGTCACATGCACAGTTATACAGGTACAGTGTGCAGTGAAATGAAAAGCTAGCCTGCTGCAAGACTGTGCTAAACAAAGCAAAATAATAAAGATAAAAATAATAAATTAGCGGGAGAGACTATGGAATTGAATGTAATATAAAGTGATTATGCAGTGAGTTACATTGACTGTAGGAGATTCAGGTTGTTGGCATGTCAGAGTTCCGGATCCTGATGGCCTGGGGGTAGAAGCTCCTCTTGAGCCTTTCACTGTTTGCCCTTCGGGTGCGCAGTCACTTGCCTGAGTTGAGCTGAACAGTCTGTCTGGTGGGTAGGATCCCTAATTATCGTAATTGCCCTGGACCTGCAGTGCTTGGTGTAGATATCTTGCAGAGAGGGCAGTGCTGACCTTAAGATGTGTTCTGCTGCACGTACCACTATCTGCAGGGCTTTGTGATGTTGAACTAAGAAATTCCTCAATGATGATGCGGTGCTCTGTGTCGGGATGCTCTCTGTGATGCCGGTCTAAAAAGTATTCAAAATAGGTGGGAAGACCTTAAATTTCCTCAGCATCTCAGGTGATAAAGGCACGGCCTTGTCTTCCTGACCTGAGTTTGTGTGCTGGGTTCATGTCAGGTCTTCAGTGATGTGCTCACCCAGGTATCTGAGGCCGCTCACTCTCTCAACAGTACCTGCTTCTTCGTAAAATTGTTCTTGCACCAGACTGCCAACCATTGAACCTCTTCCCTGTATGCTGTCTCATCGTTGTTCCTGATGAATCCCACAACAGTGGTGTCATCCGCAAACTTAATGATGTGACTGGAGGTGCAGTTGTGTGTCAGCAGCGTGAAGAAAAGCGGGCTCAGCACACATCCCTGGGGGGCACCTGTGTTTAGCTTGATGGTGTTGGAGCTAATGTTACTGATCTAGACTGTCTGGGGACAACCAGTGAGGAAGTCCAGAATCCAGTTGCAGGTGGAGGTGTTCAGTCCGAGCAGGTCTAGCTTGGCGATCAGCTGCTGAGGGATGATAGTGTTGAATGCTGAGGTGAAGTTGATGAACAGCATCCTCACATGGGTATTTCGGTGTTCCAGGTGTAATAGGGACAGATGAAGTGCAAGTGAGATTGCATTGTCTGTTGATCTGTTCATGCAGTATGCAAACTGCAGTGGGTCTAGCGTGGGGGGGAGCTGGTTCTTGATCTGGCTCAGGACTAGTCGTTCAAAGCATTTCATGGCGGTTGGAGTAAGTGCTACTGAGTGGTAGTCGTTGAGCTCGGAGACGGCGGCCTTCTTTGGAACAGGTTTGATGGTGGTGGCCTTGAAGCACCGAGATGACAGCTTGCCTCAGGGAGGTGTTAAAGATGTCCACAAGGACGTCGGCTAGCTGGTCAGCGCAGGCTCTGAGCACCCGTCCGGATATGTTGTCGGGTCCAGCAGCCTTCCGTGGGTTGACTCTAGCAAGGGTCGTTCTCACGCTGGATGCAGACAGGAACAGCACTCGGTTGTCTGGTGGGAGTGTGGTCTTCTGCGCTGGCTTGGTGTTCTGGGCCTCAAATCTGGCGTAGAAGTAGTTGAGTGGATCTGGAAGAGAGGGGTCAGTTTCACACATACGGCGGGGTCTTGAAGTCAGTGATGGCTTGGATAACCTGCCACATGCGCCGTGCGTCTCTTAAACTGGTGAAGCGTCCGTTGACTTTCTCTGCATATTTCCTTTTTTCCAACTTGATGCCCCAGGAGAGGTTAATTCTTGCTGCTCTGAGCGCCACACCGTCGTTTGCTCTGAAAGCAGCATCCCGTGAATTCAGCAGTTTGTGCGCTTCTGCTGTAAACCGTGGCTTCTGATTGGTGTGTATAGTGACCGTTTTGATAACAGTAACATCTGCAATGCATTCATCAATGTATCCCATCACTGTCTCAGCATATTCGTTAATGTCCATGTGCTGGCCAGTGGATGATGCTTCTCTGAAGACGCTCCAGTCTATGCACTCAAAGCAGTCTTGCAGGGCCTCAGTCGCTCCCTCCAGCCATGTTCTAACTTTCTTTGTTGCAGGTTTTGCCCTTTTCAGCAGTGGGTTGCATGCTGGAGTGAGCATTACTGTAGTGTGATCTGAAAGTCCAAGGTGGAGGTGGGAGGTTGCTCTGTATGCAGTTATAGTGTTTGTGTAAACCAAGTCTCGAATATTAGCTCCTCTGGTTGAGAACTCAACATGTTGGTGGAGTTTGGGCAAAACAGTCTTTAAATTTGCGTTATTGAAGTCCCTGGCAATGATGAAAAATCCCTTCGGATGGAAAGATTACAGGTCGCTGATGGCCTCGTACAGCTCGCGTAGCGCCTCCTTAGCATTAGCATTGGGGGGGAATGTACACCGCCACAATAACAATGACGCTGAACTCCCGCGGCAAATAATAAGGTCTGCATTTCACTGCCACAAATTCCATCAGCAATGAACAATGTTTGGTGATCATACCTGTGTTTCTACACCATCCTGTGTTGATGTAAACACACCGCTCCGAGCTCGCCGCCGCCGCGAGCTTTTCCGGATTCGTCGGCGTCTCCGTTTGCACGGACAGCATGTAGCCCTGTTAGCAGTGGCATTTCTTTACTGCGATGGCTGCTGCAGTCCATCCAGGAGCAGGCTCGCGGAACAGGCCGAACTCGAGGAGCTCCTTTGTCAGTGCGTCTTCGGTGAAGTTATCTTTACATCTTTTGTTGATTTCCAAAAGAGCGCAGTGGTATCTGCGCTGTGTGCGTCTTTCACATACATGTTCTGATAGACAGAAGACTGCAAAACATAAAGGAAAACAATAAAACAAATGCACACTATGGGATACGGTGTAGCCTCTGCATCCTAGCGCGCCGCCATCTTGTCATCAGAGTGGTGTAAATGAGACTCATCAGATCAGCAAAACCTCATCCACTGGTCCACGGTCCATAATCATGTTAATCATAATCATGTTCCCATTTCTGGCACTTTTGCCAGTGAAGTCGAGTAAGCATGGGCACTCTAACTGGTCTGCAACTACACAGCCCATATATGCTGTGACTCAGTCATTTTGTGCGCATTTTCTGTTAGTGATGCCGCAGTAACCCTTCTGTTGCTCCGTACCAGACGGGACAGCTACTGTTGCCCCTGTGCATCAGTGAGTTATGCGGGCCTGGCAGTCTGTGGTTTTTCCCTCCTCTGATCACTGTCGGTATGTACTCACTAGCACAGACCGGGAAAACCCGACAAGCCATTTCAGAGATGCTCCAACCTAGTCATCTGGCCATGACAATTTGTCCTTTGTCAAAATCATTCATTCTTTACATTTGCCTATATCTCCAGCATCCAACTCGTCGCCTATGAAAACTGCCTGTTTGCTTGCCATTTAATATATCCCAGTTCTTCATTAGTACAGTTGTTCTGACATGATTACCGCTGTTTGGCTATAGGTTGTATACACAGCCCAGTGTACATAAAGTGAACCATTCATGTGAAATATTCCATCCAAGATATTAGACATTGTTTTCAACTAATCTGATAATTTAAAAAAAATAAAATTAGTGATTTACTTTCACATTTATTAGTTGTGCATTTTTTCTCTTCCATCTGTCTCCTTTGCTGCAGCTACGGTGTTATTTTTTCTTTACAAATTCATAATCGGCATATGCAGTCATAAATATTTCCCTCTCCATCTGCATAAAGGGCTGAGCTACTCTTTTGGAATGCATTTCCATGTCGAAATTTTTACAGTGATCTGGTCATATTGGCTTTTCATTGATCCACGACACTGCATTTCAGTTAGCATTTTGTTCGCATCATTTCAAGCTCATTTAAGTCAAAGTTACTGTTTAAATTTTACATCACTTTTTGGAATACTACACTTCAAAGTGATGGTAACTATGATGTCGTTAAGGACCTTTAGATGATGCTGTTTGTCTTGTTCAGGTGACAAAGCCACCTACTTAGGCTTGGCCCCCTCATTGTCTCTGTTGGCTCCAGTGCATCCTGTGTGATTTCTGTCAGTGTATCATGTCTACAAAGTGAACCATGGTTGCGTAATAAACATAATGACTTCAGCTTGTATATAGTTTTATTGAGAAAACACAGGATTGTCTGGAAATTTAGTGTAGTTACAAGGAATATGGAAATTACCATATTCCTTGCCACTACACTTAATTCTGTAGGCATGTGTTGCAATCAGTACTGGTTAGCAGGGTTATGAATCAATTCAGAATTGAACTGAGACTGACCCTGAAGTTTAGTTCATGAATTTGAATTGAATTCGTATTGTGGTTGGAAACAGGAATGCCGAATTGTATTTCCAATTTGAATTTAAGGAAGTATGATAAAAATGGAATTTGAATTTAAATAATTTAATATGTCTAGTGTAGATGCAGCTTTTAACAATATGGCTAGTATTTTAATAATCAATATTTTTGTATATTAATAATAATAATAATTATCTAACAATAATAAATATAATACATATTTTTCTATGAATTCCACATACATTATCATACACAGCATTATTGATTCAAAGATTCAAGAGGTTTATTCGTCATGTGCGTATGAAAATGTAATGTTATTCAGAATGAAATAAAGCAACATTTGAAATGTCACCTATAGAAAAAAGATATTTAACTGACCTTTTGTGTATCATGGTGGAAAAGCACTTCATTTCCCAGAATTCTCTTTCTTATCCCAAAATCTGCAAAATGAAGCCAGACAATCTGAAAGAAGACTCGCATACAAGATAGAAAATTCACACAGCAAACCTATGAAGCTGTCCATCCTTGCCCATTTCGGTGAGCCAACTCGCACAGCCACGCCTGGAAATCACAGAGCTGTATGTAAGCAATGCAGTGCAGCTGTCTGAGATTCCACCACGGACACTTCAGGTTTCAAAGGACATCTACCGGTAAGTTAACAGACTTATTGCATTGTTTTCATTTCATGATTACGTCAGTATTTATTGTCGTTATACTACAAGTACATGCACATGGTATAGTAACTGCATGTGTTACAATGCACGGTGATTCTGCATTCTGTTATCTAAAAGCTTTCCATTTCTACTGACCTGAATTGTTGACGTCTGCTGTGATATTCTGTTTACTTTTCCCCTAATACTGTTGTGTGGCTGCGCTGGTTTGGTTCTGTCGTTGTTTTTATGGTTTCCGTTTGAGTAATTTCTGTAGTAAAAACAAAATAATGTATACGTGTCTCATGCATTAATACAAAACATTCTAGATGCAACTTTACGTGACAAAAAAAATCTGAAATAGTTTAGTGCCGTTCTGTATCGCAGATTAAACGATGGCGTCACAGCACGCCATCAGTGACACACAGATAGGCTAATAGTGTTTAATAATAATTATTATGATACGAAAAATACGTCATATTCAAGTTAAAACTGGACAAACGGATGCGCAGAAGCATCACTTCCGGCCACATTCGGCAACATCCATTATTAGCAGGTTTTCACCTAGAGGGTCTAGCTGCAGACGCCTGTAGGATGTACACCCGATGTGGTGTACATCCGAAAACGTCACCTCCACAGGAAACACGTCATCTTTAAGGACGTACATTTATTTTGTTAAATGTATTAATAATTATAAATGTAATTGCGCGTGTTCGATTTAGAGAATACCATATCGTGACCGTAAACAGTATCCTAGCAGCAATATCAGATTTTTACCAAACTTGTTAGTGTTTTTGGTTTGTTTGTAGCTTGTTCACCTCTTGAAAAAAGAATATCGCTATGAATGTACTAAAATATTTTATAAAGCTTTTAATGTGGTTTGACTAGTTCGTGTTTTTTGTTTGTTTGTCTCTCGAAAAAAAAATAATCTTACTCCAAAACTGCTAAAATATAAAGCAACAACACACAGCAGCGTGTTCATGGAGGCAGCCATGTTTGTTCCGAGACGTGGTAGCTCGAACGGGAGATGGTCGGACGTGATGTCACTCAAGTCGGAATTTCCGAGGGAAAAACGAATGCACCATCAAGCTTAGAGTTTATTCGCCGTATCACCGAGTTGAGATCACATGTTTCCTGTGGAGCTGGAGCAGCACTCTACGGGCGTCTGCAGTTGGTCCCTTCTCGGTTATCTGGCAGATACAGTCTAAAGATCTTGGCGAGATGGACTGTATCGGCGAATTGCACCCTCCACAAAAAAAAATCCGTTCGGCGGTATGGGCACATTTTGGATTCAGAAAAAGAAACGGAGTTATTAATATGGGCGACTGGCCAATTTGTAGAGCATGTGGCAGAGCCGTACCAAGTAAAGACGGCAGCACATCAAACCTTTTACACCATCTAAGAGAGCGACATCCGTCACGTTACGCTGAGATGCAAAAAGTAAGTGAAATAACCATTGACTACTAGATTTTTAGCTTTGACTAGTAACTTGAGCTTTAAAATCGTAAATGGATATTCGGCTACGTTTAGGAAGAAAACTCGGTGGTGGGTTGACCAAACTTTTCCTCTGTTGAATTTTTTTTCACTGGAAACTGATCGGTCAATTGGACGGATTTATTCATTATTAAAATGAACGCGTCACGCACCGGCTAGAACAGTCGCGGGTCGGTACTTTAAGAGAAGATGACCCCTCCACGTGTTTTATGGGGTCGTTAGATCATTGAATTGCGTGTCCCGTTTTGAGCAAATTGTCTCGGATGTTCGTGTGAGCCGTGTGCTAAAACGCTCAAATTAAAAAACACGTGTTTTCGACGCTAATTCATAGAAAGGAATTGAGTTTGAACGGTGTATTTTTCTTGTATGATTGTGTTTTCCATTGAGAGATGAGAGGGTGTTTATATATGTGTGGCGGGGTTAAGCCCAGTTTCAGTTTCTTTAGTTACTCATGTGACCAAATCAGCATGGCAGGTTTCGTTAAAATCCGTGACGATGAGGTCCGAAATTGTGATGATTTCACATGGATGACCCGTATGGCTGCAAGTGACAAAAATTCAAAATGTTAACCCATCATTTTTCAACACCCCTCCTCCCACACTATACCATTCCTGCTTCTCAAAAAAGCACACTTTAAAAAATTACAAAGATATCTCTTAGTTTAATTTCTTTAATTGCACGAATTGTCTTATCTTGCACAATAGTGGAATAGTGACATATGCAACTGCGTAATAAATTCGGGTGCATAAATAAATTATGATGATTTGACAGGGAATGACCCATATTGTCATTGTGTGTGCTTTTTATTCATAGATTTTTTTTTTTTTTACTTTGCATATTTTTGTTTTCTAAATTTATAGATTAACAAGTACGTTTTCTTTTTCAGAAGAGAAATTCAGAACTTTTGGCGAGGTCTGAACCAAATGATGACCCAGTCACCCCTAACCCAAGTGTTACAGATACCTCACCAACTGAATCTGAAGCCAGCTCTAAATGGGTTGTGGTTCCGATACCAGCAGATAGTCGTCAAGTTGCTCTGACAGACAGCATTGTGACATATATTGTAAATGGACTCCTTCCCCTCTCTACTGTAGAAAATAAGGATTTCATCACAATTTTACAATTGGCTGAACCCTTCTTCACAATGCCTTCTCGGAGAGACCTCACCCAGAACCTTATTCCTCAGCGCACTGCTGGTGTTAAAAATCATTTAATCAATCAGATGCAAAACATTTCTGATATTTGCCTAACTCTGGATTTATGGTCAAATCGTTCCATGAGGTCATTTTTTGCCATGACTGGTCATTTCATTTCAAATTTTACACTGCAGAATGTAATGTTGAGTTGCCAGCGATTCCGGGGAAGGCATTCAGCGGATAACATCTGTGCAGTGTATGAGGATATTTTATCAACTTACGACATTAAGAATAAAGTATCATTCATTGTGACCGATAGTGCATCAAACATGATAAAGGCATTCAACCTCTTCCCACCCATAACTGTCGTTGATGGTGAAGAAGACGAACAAGATGACACATCTGATCTTCATGTGGTGAACATTGAAGAAGAGATGATGTACTTCCCTCCAGAAAGAAGTCCATGTTTTGTCCAAACATTACATCTTGTGGTTCGTGATGCCCTGGATCAAGTTGGTTCTATAAAAAATGTGCTAGATAAAATCCAAAAACTTGTGTCTTTCTGCCTGAAATCTCCACTGGCTACTGACATTTTAGGAGATTACAGACTTCATCCTGGAAATGTCGCCCGCTGGAATAGCCAGTTGAAGATGCTAAAGTCAGTCCTTAACATTCCCAGTGATGTCCTTGCTCAGCTACAGTGCTCTGTTCAGCTGTCACCCACTGAATTTAAAATCATACAGGAACTATGTGTGGTGCTGGAACCGTTTGAGGAGGTGACAGACAGGTGTCAGGCAGAGAAAGTGGTAACCTCCAGCTTGGTGATTCCGTGTGTTCGAGCCTTAAGGCATGCAGTCAAAAACATGGATATGACTGGCAATAAAAACCTGATGTCCATTCTTCAGAAAGCGATTGATAAGCATCTTGCAAAATTTGAAGACATGCAAAGCTTCCAAATGGCTTCCACTCTTGACCCGAGATTCAAACTGGACTGGTGTATTGGTGAAGAGGTTAACACCATGAAGTATCTTCTCATGGCAAAAGTTGAGTGTCTCTCCCCAAAACTTAGTGCTGGCTATATTGACTGTAATAACCAAGCAACGAAACGTCCCAAACTTTTTTCCTACATGGAAAGCCAAAGTTGTCCCTCAGCTGATGCCAAAGCTTCACACAAAGTCACCCTGTACCTGCGTCAGCCATGTTTGCCAGAGGATGGTGACCCTTTGGCCTACTGGAAGGCAAACCAAACCAGCTTTCCCGAGTTAGCACAACTTGCCTGCAAATACCTTGCTATACCAGCTTCCTCTGCACCTGTTGAGAGAATCTTCAGGGCAGCCGGTAATATTTTCAAGCCAGGACAGTGCAATCTAAATGATAAAACATTTGAAGATGTTTTGCTGATTAAATGCAACTGTACTGAACAATGAGTTGTGTATTGGAATAAAGCATAATTTTATTTGCCATGGTGTTCTGACTTTTGTTATAGTGCTAAGGTTGAAGTGACATAAACTAATTCGTACAACTCGTAAAAAGTAGGCCCATCTACATTAAATTATATGTCTTGTTGCCATGTATACTCCTCTTGATGTAAATATTAGGTATGTTTTTCCCACTCATACATATGCAAGCTCAGTTGTACATGTACCATCTTGAAAGTGCATCAATTATATAATTGTTTTGCTAGGGTTAGTGACAGAGGCTTTGACCCTCCTTAGTGGGTACCTGCTAAAGTTAATCTGTGTGGTGATTTTTAGCTGGGAAAAGAGATAGGAAGGTGCTTTGGTTGAAATAAAGGGTATGGAAAGGGAAAACAGGGCTCACTATCAATAGGTGTCAGTTTCTTTATCCAACTTAGGCCTCTCCCACAAGACAAATACGTCAAGACCTGTTAATACTAAGCCTGATGTCCCCCCGTCCATTGAAGAGTATCCTTCAGGACTCCTTTGGATTTACACACCAATAAGTACCACTATAGTACTAAAAGATAGAGGCTAATCAACATGCACTAAATAGCTCAGGCAACCCAAAAGACCCTGAAAAATATTAACAATAAGATGTGACGTTCACCAATATCCGTGGCATACCATCTTCAGTCACTGTGGGTTTTCAAATGTTAAGCCTCGGTTTCTAAACATTAAGCCTAGTGGGGGAAAAAATCGAAATGTTAAATGGGAAAAATGATTTCATTTGTTCTTCTGTACCAAGTTGTGGTCTAAAAGCAATGAGACTACCACTAGTTGTATCTTCTATACGGAAAATATACTCCTATAGCCACTAGGGGAGCTCACGTTCTGTCAGTCCTGATAGACTGCATAATATTAAGTATTTAACAGCTAATTAAGTTGATTTAAATAGACATGAGAAAATCTGGTAAGATTAACTGAAATATGTTCTGTTCTCAGAACACAAAATGAATGCATCAACTTAAATATAATGTTTTCAATTTTTTAGTTTTGTTTTTAGTTCGTTCAAAGTAACTTTTTTTAGTGTGTATACTATTGTTAAACGTTTTCACTTTAAGTTTTCGTTTAAAGTTTAACACTGTTGGAGTTGGTACTCCTGTTGTAGAGGTTCATATTTTCTTCTGTTTTCCAAACTGGTTAAGGCAGTTCAGTGGCGGCTACTGGTCTGTCAAATAGGGGAAGCTCATTTTCGGCCTACATCATAAAATTGTCTATTTATTTAAA
>JAODJX010000083.1:13838885-13854772 GCA_026776945.1 Isichthys henryi
GGTCCGGAGCCTATCCCGGAAGCAATGGGCACGAGGCAGGGAACAACCCAGGATGGGGGGCCAGCCTATCGCAGGGCCACCTTAAGGTCAAATTTCTAAATTATATAATGCGATTATGTCCGTAAACGACACATGAATAGACAAAATCTAACCGGAATTGGTTAAAGAATTGGGGAAGGAAATATCTGATGAAACCTGTTATGAAGCTCTTAGAAAAGTAAATAGAACTGCACCATTTGCCTGCCTGAGCCTAATTCAGTTTACAATTGTCCACCGTATCTACTAACCATAACAAAACTTTCTATTCCAATTTGAATTTAAACAAGTAGAATTAAAATTGAATTTGAATTCAAATAAATTCATATTGGTAGTGTAGGTGCAGCTTTTAACAATACACCTTAATATTTTGAGATGAATTCCACATAAACGTTACCTTGAAACCATATGCCATATCATTGTTATAAAAATGTGATGTTATTTAGAACGAAATAATGCAAAATTTGAAGTGTTACGTATAGAATAAACTATTTATTTAACCTTTTTTGTACCATGGTGGAAGAACACTTTGTTTTCCAGAATGCTCTTCCTCGTCCCAAAATATACAAAATGGAGCCAAATAATCTGAATGCATAGAGAACACAATCTGACTCTCATATAAAATTCACACAGCAAACCTGAGTAGCTGTCCATCCTTGCCCGTTTCGGTGAGCCACCTCCCACAGCCACGCCTGGAAATCACAGAGCTGTATGTAAGCAATGCAATGCAGCTGAATGAGGTTCCACCACGGACACTTCAGGTTTCAAAGGACATCTACCGGTAAGTTAACAGACTTATTGTAGTTCATCTTCTTTTTATAATAGTCAGCATTTAACGCTGTCATGCAACAGGTATCTGATGTCATAGGCCGGAGGAGGGGTCTCACAGTGGGTGGGCTGTAACACATTTGCCAATCTGGGGAGGGGGGTTGGAATTGTTGGAAATTTCCATTATAGTCTGCTACCAAAAGCAGCATTTGGTAAAAGCGGTCCCCCCCTTGGTAAATTTTGTAGTGGGCCCCTGCTGTGATCGGGCCAGGGACAGATGCCCCTCGCCTCCTCCGCTACTGCGTACAACTAATGAATATGTTAAAAGTTTGGTATTTCTGTATATTTTTAACTGTACAGAACCTATCATTTACACTAACCTGAATTGTTCCTATTTAGATTTCTTTGCTTGTTTTTTTATACTGTCGTGTGGCTGTGCAGGTTTTATTCTCTTTTTTGTGCTTTTGATTTAAGAGTAATTTCTGTATAAGTAAATAAATGTTTATTTTATTTCATGCAGTAAAATGCTGTCTGTTGGGGTGCAGCGGTATGATGGTATATTGTGTTTTAAATAAGATCTGAAACAGTTACGTCATTAATGCTGTTATATATCGCGGTTGAAATAATGATGACTCAACACTCTACACTAATAGTGAAATAGATTACAATACGTTTATTCTCATTGTACAATGTAGAACGGAATTTGGCATGCCACTCCAATAATAAAATAAAGATAATAATCATAACACACACATAAATATATCTGTGTAAAAAGAAAAGTACGACACAGATTTGAAGACTGACAAGCAAAGGCTCACATGAATATCCGTAACATTTAATGTTCGAAATTCGCATTCATATCTTTAATTCCTAAACTGAGAATTCGCTACAATTTTCATAACGCATGCGCAGGTGCAACACTTCCGGCTACAGTAGATAACATCCTTTGTTTAGCTGGCTAGCTAGCTGTACAGTCAAAAGATGTCGGCCTGGTCTGAGGAGACGGAGGGTGCAAATGACGTTGGCGGCGAATTGCACCCTCCAGAACACAGAATCCGTTCAGCCGTGTGGACACATTTTGGATTCAGAAAAAAAGACGGAGTTATTATTAAGAGCGACTGGCCAATTTGTAGAGCATGTGGCAGAGCTATACCGACCAAAGCAGGTAGCACATCAAACCTTATACACCATCTGAGAGAGCGACATCCGTCACGTTACGCCGCAATGCAAAACGTAAGTGGAATAACCCGGGGAGTCCGGGCTCGGAGGTCTTCAGTTTTAGCAGGCAACTTGAATTTAAAAGTGCAGTAAAAATAATCTTGTGAACAGAGTGCGTTAATACTTGCAGACCTAGAGGTGGGGGGATAGGCGTCGGTAAAATTTTACGTCCGCTGATTAGTATTTTTATCCTCCGTGGAAATCGATCGACTGGCGGGACGGATTTAAGAATGAAAAACACGCTGCAGGCTGGTACTTTAAGTAAAGTTGCTACCCGTCCCATATTTCTCAGGATCGTCATTTATTGAAGACGAAACGCTGATTCCGATTGTGAACTAATACAGGACGCAGTTTGTTCTGTATTTTCGAATCCGGTTCGAAATGAAATTTATGTAGACGGCGCAGTCGTCGGGAACCTGGGAGCGATGCTCCTTATTTCTTCAACCCCAACTTTACGGAGTATTCAAGGGTTTTGTTTGCCATATGCAAGGTTTACAGTCAGAACATAAACTGCAGTGAAATATAAGGTCTCCGCCCTATGAAGAGTGACAGCTGAAAGACATTTAAAGTAGCCATGTACTATAATAGATAGACGTAAAAAAATAATAGTTCTGCTGAAAAATCGTCATTCTAAAAACCAAAATTAAAAAAACCTAAGTTATACCGTAGAATAAATAAATAGGGCTCAGATGTGCAAGACAGATGTAATAAAGGGCGAGGCTAAGATCGAAGGGGATAGGCTGACATTCATTGAACCGTGTCAGTGAGGCTTGCTGTGTAAATTAAAAAAGATGACTTTCTGTGAGTAAACAAATTAATATGAATTAAATGAGTTTATACAGAGGGGGGGGGGTGTAAAGTGTGGCATATTAAAAAGGGGAAAAAAACACTTTTAGCATATACTTTTATCATGCCATGAATTTTTCATGCCATTTCAGCTGTATATTAAGAGTAATTCATTTTCATATAGGAATATTTGTACTTTACACTGATTTTTCACTATATTTGCAAAGTAACAAATACATATTTTCTTTTTCAGATGAAACATCCTGAACTTTTGGTGAAGTCAGAACCCATTGATGACCCAGTCACCCCTAACCAAACTGTTATAGATACTATGCCTGCTGAAACTGAAGCTGAAACCAGCTCTAAATGGGAACCAATGGATAGTCGTCAAGTTGCTCTTACAGACAGCATTGTGACATACATCGTAAATGGACTCCTTCCCCTCTCTACTGTAGAAAATAAAGATTTCATCGCAGTTTTGCAGTTGGCTGAACCATTATTCATAATGCCTTCTCGGAGAGACCTCACCCAGAACCTCATTCCTCAGCGCACCACTTCTGTAAAATATCATTTAATTAATCAGATGCATAACGCCTACAATATTTGCCTGACAGTGGATCTATGGTCAAACCGATCCATGAGGTCATTTTTCGGCATGACGGGTAATTTCATTTCAAATTTTACATTGCAGAATGTAACGTTGAGTTGCCAGCGATTCAAAGGAAGACTTACAGCAGAGAACATTTGTGGAATGTATGAGGATATTTTATCAACTTATGACATTAAGAATAAAGTATCATTCATTGTGACCGATAGTGCATCTAACCTGATAAAGGCATTCAACCTCTTCCCACCAGTAACTCTTATTGATGGTGAAGAAGAGGAACAGGATGACACATCTGATCTTCATGTGGTGAACATTGATGAGGAGATAATGTACTTCCCTCCAGAAAGAAGTCCATGTTTTGTCTACACATTGCAGCTTGTGGTTCGTGATGCCCTGGATCAAGTTGGTTCTATAAAAAACTTGCTAGACAAAATCCAAAAACTTGTGTCTTTCTGCCATAAGTCTCCAGTGGCTGCTGAGATTTTAGGAGATTACAAGATTTATCCTGGGAATGCCACCCACTTGAATAGCCAGTTGAAGGTGCTGAAGTCAGTCCTTAACATTCCCAGTTATGTCCTTGCTCAGCTACAGTGCTCTGTCCAGCTGTCATCCACTGAATTTAAAATCATACAGGAACTATGTGTGGTGCTGGAACCGTTTGAGGAGGTGACAGACAGGTGTCAGGCAGAGAAAGTGGTAACCTCCAGCTTGGTGATTCCGTGTGTTCGAGGTTTAAGGCATGCAGTGAAAAACATGAAGATGACTGGCAACAACAACTTGGTGTCCATTCTCCAGAACTTGGTTGAGAAGCATCTCGCAAAATTTGAAGACATTCAATGCTTTCAGATGGCTTCCACTCTTGACCCAAGATTCAAACTGGACTGGTGTACTGGTGAAGAAGTTAACACCATAAAGGATCTCCTCATAGGAAAGGTTGAGTGTCTCTCTCCAAAATTCAGTGCTGGCTATAGTGACTGGTCTGCCCAACCAGTGAAACGTCCCAAACTCTTTTCCTACATGGAGAGTCAAACTAGTCCATCAGATATCGCCAAAGCTACTCGTGATGTCATTGTATACTTGAGTCAACCATGTTTAGCAGAGGATGCTGACCCTTTGGCCTATTGGAAAGGAAACCAAACCAGCTTTCCTGAGTTAGCACGACTTGCCTGCAAATACCTTGCTATACCAGCTTCCTCTGCACCTGTTGAGAGAATCTTCAGTGCGGCGGGAAATATTTTCAGGCCAGAACGTTCCAATCTGAATGATAAAACCTTTGAAGATCTTTTGCTGATTAAATGTAACAGTACTGAACAATGAATCGTTTATTGGAATAAAGCATAATTGTATTTGCCATGATGTTTTGCTTTTTGTTATAGGTTGAACTGATAGACAAAACGTAATGTTTTACACATAAGGAAATAAATATGAGCAACTATGGGGGAAAAAATGAGCAGGAACTTTTGTTTTTTGTTTACTTCTAATGTATATTGGTGGAGTTAAGGCTAAAAGTTATATACAATTATACACAGTTTTTCTCTTACAATCATCCAAATTTAAAGGCCACTATACCCACTCATACCCTCAGTACATATAGCTACTATCTTGAAAGTAAATCTGTTGTATAATTATGTTTTGTTAGATTAAATAACATTCCTGTTTTGTGTGATTGCATTGAATTTCTTTGCTTTTGATTCTTTTTCAAGTACAGTGGTACCTTGGAACACAAACTTAATTCATACCAGATGGCTGGTTGTCTGTATACCTGTATTGAGGTGAGCTGATGGCATAGTGGAAGTGGCAGGTGGAGAGGAGGAGGGATGGGGGGTTATTGTTTGGAAGGGGAGACGCGTCTCCATCCATACAAGTTTTAGCAGGTCTGTTTTGTTTTGCCGTGTCCTGAGTTTTCGGTCAAGTTGCGGCTAGATTTTTCTCAACCGAGGTCTGAATTGGTAGAGTTGAACACGTCTCAAGCCATAGAAATTTTAGCAAGGATGGTTGATGTCCAAGATTTCAGTCGAGGTACAAATCGAAATAAATTAAACAGATCCATTTTATGTCCGAGTTCATCGACTTAAGAGGCGTTCGAGGTTCTACTGTAATTACAATTCAAGTTCCTTTGGGTGTGGCAAATTCAGTTCAAAATACCAGTTTTTGAATTGAGTGGTATACAATTGGTAAATTCTGAATATTGCTCAATCTTAATATGAAGTTTGGTGGTGTTTAAGTAGTTATTAATGAATACTAAAGACAGGACTGGTATGTGCTGGGGGGCGGCATGGTGGTGCAATGATTACTGTTGATGACAATGATGACACTGTTGTGTCACCCCTCTGGGACCTGGGTTCAAGTCTCCGCCTGGGTCACATGTGTGTGGAGTTTGCATGTTCTCCCCGTGTCGTACCAGTACTCTGGTTACTCCCCACAGTCCAAAGATGTGCTGAGGCTAATTGGAGTTACTAAATTGGATGTGTGTGAGTGTCCCCTGTGATGGGCTGGCCCCTCATCCTGGGTTGTTCCCTGCTTCGTGCAGTTAGCTTCTGGGATAGGCTCCGGACTCCCGTGATAATTTTTATCCTTGCTGTTTAAATCACTCCTAAATGAATTTGTGAGAAACTTTTTTGCATTGTAAATACCCCGACTTTTTTTCAAGACAGTGGTTGTATTATGTTTCAGAGGCAGGTTATTTGCATAACCAATTGACTAAGAAAGTGTTTCAAGTCCCACCCCAAAGTACCCAAAAAGTACCCCTATTGGTTTGGCACTTTTGGAAAAACAAAAGTATCAAAAGTATTGTACCAAAAATACAGTATATGGTGCTTTGGAAAAGCGTCCTATTTGATACTGTTTGTCTTGTTTGTGTGACAAAGCCGTTTGCTCAGGCTTGTCTCACTCATTGTCACTATTGGCTCCTAAGCCTCAGCCCCTAAGTTTATTGTCCTTTTTATTTCCATGCTGATAGATTCCTGTCAGCATATCAGGTCTGCAATGAGAGAACCATGAGTGCTTCATAAATATTGTGGCTTCTGCTTGAAAATGGGTTTAGCAACTGAGAAATCACAGGATAGTCCGCTTATTGATATGGGGGGAGCCTCTTCATTGGGGGTGTTCTGACAGCCCCTATAAAGGTTCCTGCTCACGAAACGATGGAATTACAGTATGTCTTCTTGTTATATCTCATTATTCTGTCAACATGTGTTACGCTCAATGCTTGTTAGTCTACTACGTGTGTGAATAATTAGTGTTACTGTGGTTCACATAGTAATCAATTCGTCTCTCTTATCAGATAGAGTGGGTAAAATAAGTATTGAACGACAACATTTTATTCAGTAAATATGTTTCTAATGGGGCTGTTGACATGAAATTTACACCAGATGTCGGCAGCAACCCAAGTAATCCACACACACAAAGAAATCAAACAAATACAAGTACATAAATTAAGTTGTGTTGATAGACTTCTGAAGTAAGTTTACATCACCTACCACTGTGTCTTCATCTTATTTATCTTATGAAGATAATTTTTGGACCAGTGTAGTGCTAATGAATCCTGCCTTTTCTGGAAAATGGATTTGGGGGCATGTTTAGACAGAGGGGGATACCCATACAGCACAGTACATCAGAGTACATGAACCGGGCCCGCGCTGCGACCACCTGGAAGTGACGGCCACTTCCTGCGTTTTCTGCTCTGCTCAGCTGCCTCAGAGTGCTGCTGCCGCGGGACTCTTTCTGAAAGCAGAGTTTTTCCTGGTTATCACGAGCTTCGTGTGCTCAGCTCAGGGCAGCCTGTAATTTATGGGGGCCGTCAGTATGCTCATAATTTTGTGTTCTAGACGGGCGACTCAGATTAGTTTATTTGGTTGACTTTCGGCAGCTCTGAATAAGGGGAATGGGTAAAGGGAAAAATACGGATCTGAAATCTTATTTTGAACACACTAACATAAAACCAATGTCATAATTAAAGACCAATACTTTTATAAAAAAAAAAATTATTCCTAAAACTGTGGATTTAACATAATGTACTCCCTTTGTAAAAAATAATGCTACTGTCTTTTATAGTTAAATACAACAGTACTTGTGTAATTTGGCTGTGACCCATCATTTTCATGTCTTTGGTGGTCTGTGTAATGATCGCGTGTCGGGTGAGCAAGCAGGGAGTGGGGAATCAGGATCGGGCAGACGGAAATCCACAATGCAGGGTTTATTCAGGAAGAAATACATACTAAGGCAGGAAACACAGAACGGCTGGTGAACATAAGGATTTAACACAGGGTTGTATGAGCAGGTCATGACAGTCTTAAACAATCAGCTCTTCATCATCAGCAAGGTTAGAGAAATATTTGTGTGTGTGTGTTTGTATGGCTTGACCATGGCCATTTCAGTGCGCTTTCTAGGACACTTAGGGCTGGGGTTTCGAGTAGATGCATGTTTATGAGGGAAAAGTGTCTGTGTCTGTTTATTCGGCAATGTATAGAAATGCAGGTTTGAAGTATGGACATAGAAACTTAAGTTTTGCATTTTCCAGTAGTCTAGAAGGGCACATACTCCATTAACCTTGGTTACATGAAACTCGCATTCTTCAGGAAATAGTCCACTGAAAATGGACACGAGTTGCTACAAGAGTTTAGAGAGGCAACCGGGAAGATTTCTGAGTTTCTTGATGTCTGATATTATGTCCTGTGTCAAGTTTTTTTGAGGTTGGGGCTCTGGGTACTCTGGACAGTGAGATCGAACACACACCCACATTTTTAATCTAAACAATTCTTTCCTGATGCACATTATGTTAATTTGTTGAATTAAATATTCTGGTACCTTCACATCTCTGGATTTTTTCATCGCTTCTGAAAGCGAAACCTCCCACCTGAGCGACGATGGACGGGACCGCAGCTGGGCTCTCGTCACTGTGTAATTTAGTTTGATGTTTATGTGGCCCCGTTCTGGGGCAGCTTAATGCCCCCCTCACGCCAGATAGATAATGCTTACCTGCCGCTATCAATTTCTGTGCTGTGCCCCCCCTCTCCCCCCCCCAAGCACATAATGATCAGACTGTCACCGGGAGCTTTATGGTTATGTGCCTTTGCTCCATATGAAGTCTACTCCCCCAATCCATATTTTAAAATTTGATGTCACCATAGAGGCTGAGGAGTAACATCTGGTGCCGGGCCCCAGGAAGAAGTTTTGGCATTGCTGGATCTGTTGACGCTTCCCATTTTGAGCGTCAAATGACCTGTAGCATGTGAAACCATTGTGGGCGGGGCCACACAGGTGCATAAGTGGCAGTGATGTCAGAGAAAAGCACACATTAGCGAATAACCTTCTATCGTGCGCTACCGATGCGAAAAGTTAATCTGACCCCATATTCATATTCTATTCATATCCAGCTGTTACTGTACGTCATTTAGCACTGTGCACTTTATCCAGTGATTCTTCTGTTTCCTATAATTTTTTAAATTTATTCTATTGTTGTATCTTTTTCGTAGAGTGAGCAAGCAAAGTAAGAATTTCATTACATGGTTCTAACATGTACATGTTTTTTGCTGTGTATATGACAATAAACTTCTTGACTTGACTTCTTGACTTATGTTAGCAAAGGCCAGTGTCACAGTATTCAGGTGGACTTTGGGAGTGCCAGTCAAGCTGTCTTCCGGCGGGGGTGGCGGTATAATTTGCTGGGGGTGTTGGGGATAGGGATAGTCTCTATGATACCTTGCTTGAATGACATTGTATATTAGCGTCTTGGTTGAAGTGTCTGATACATTTGGTTGTCTAAAAGGCTTGTGATTATGCCTCCAGGTCGAGCAGATTATGGACAAGCGGAAGAGCAAGAAGGGCAGGATGGAGTACCTGGTACGCTGGCGTGGCTATGGCTACGAGGGTGACACGTGGGAGCCAGAGATGCACCTGTCCAACTGCATGGAGTTCATCCACGAGTTCAACCGGCTGCAGGGCGAGCTCCAGCAGGACGGGCCTCCCCTCCGCTCTGGGCATGGCGCCGCTAACAATGCCCGAAAGCAGATCTGCAGGCCACAGCAGCAGCCCAGCGATGGCCCCAGGGCTGCCTCTTCCAGTCTCGCTGCTGTCCCCTCTGTTCTGAAGCGGCAACAGCAGTTTCCACCGCCTGCCTCCGGCGACTTGAATGGTAAATCGGACACACAGCATCTCCCGCCTGCTGCGAAGTACCGCCGCCTGGCTGGGACGGCCCCGGGAATGGTGGGAATGCACGGTGTGGGCACCGGCCGCCGGAGCATGGACCTCGCAAGGTCTGGCATCAAGATCCTGGTGCCCAAGAGCCCTATGAAGAGCCGTGCTGCTGGCGAGGTGTCGCCTAGCGAGGCTGCCCAAAGCCTCCAGCAGGCAGGCCAGGAGCCCGACTCTGTGCCCCCAGAGGTAGCAATGCTGGAAAAGCCTGTGGGGGCCCTGCTGGGTCCCAGGGATGAGAGAGCCCGCATGGGCACACGGCCGCGGACCCAAACCATGCTCCCCCCTCCTCAGGTCCCCATCACACCCACCGTCGTGAAGTCCCTCAATGGCAAAGGTAGGACTTCCTCTGCCACTGTCAGCTAGGTAGATTCTGCGCCTCGCCACGACAACGCGGGCCATTTCCCACGTTCTTGCTATGCTGATTCGGGAAGGTCATGTGACAAATACGAGAATAGTAATCAATTACAGCTCGTAATATGGGCAGGTAAGGTCATATGATCCATTCAGCAATAAGAGCTGGGCAGATAAGGTCATGTCGTCTCTCAACAAACTTCTAGAATGTTCACTATGCCTGTGTCCATATCCACTTGGGTTCCTGCGCCAGTCACACTTTCCCAGGCCTTCCCCATCTCCTCCTTTTGCTGCCCACAGGTTCGTCCTCCTTCATGGAAGCTTTAGCAGCGAATGGCTCGGCAAGCCAACAGAGCACCCCCATGGGGGCGTCGGGCGTGGCGCCCAAGCGGCGCTTTGAGGAACACTCGGCCTTCGACAGGCGGCTGCGCTTCAGCGTACGGCAGACGGAGAGTGCCTACCGTTACCGCGACATTGTGGTGAGGAAGCAGGACGGCTTCACGCACATCCTGCTCTCCACCAAGTCCTCAGAGAACAACTCGCTGAACCCCAACGTGAGCCCCCCTTGTCCACGACACGCCGCAGTTTTTAGTTTCATCGCCCCACCCTGTACATCCTCCATCACTTTTGTTCTTATTTTGATTTGCCATATTGTCTGTTGTCTCTCACCCCCAAGGGCTGGGGGGGTTTTGAGTCCCAACCTTGCTCTTTGTGTGGAATTGAGATATTCTCCCTGTTTCCTCTGGCCATTCCAGTTTACCCCCACAGTCCAAAGACACACATTTAGTCTAATTGGTGTGTAATTGGTGCCGATTGTGTGTTTGATTGTCGTGTTGACGTCCTATGATGGGTTTCCTCACCCTTGTGCCCTGTGCTTTCTGGGATACTCATGGGTTCATAACGATAGATTTTCTAAGCACAAACTGTTACATAATAACAACAACCAAATTTATTTTTGTATAGCGTGTTATCACAAAATTACATTGTCTCAAAGCGCTTTACAGCATCCCCACCCAAAGCCCCCAGTGAGTAAGCCATAGGAGAATCTAATCTAACAACAAATCTAATGGAAGATTACTTAGGGTGTTTCTCAATACGAAGAACGCAAAGATTGTACTTATGGTCTTGGCAAGACCAGTCTTGCTAGCTTGGCTTCCAAGAACAAATTTTGGTGCAATGAGCCATGGGGTTGTTCTTGTTTTAGGGCTTCCATTAACGACTCTTTTTCCACGGATTAATCTGTGGAGTATTTTAACAATTGGTCGATTAATCTAAACTATTAATTTTCTTCCAGAAAATCAACTCGACCGTTTAATTTCGTTTTATTTTGACAACAGCAAACCGTATGTTATTGTATCGCTTTAGATAACGGTCACCGGCTTTTCGATACTTTAATACGCACATTATTTTCGCGCACAATTTCTTAAATGGGTTGTCTACCTAAAATAGTGAGATGCGTATTGTGACGTCAAAAAGTTAATTTGTATAGATCTTTATGCTTATTAAATTCAGTTAGCGGAGCACGCCACATGCTACTGCTATGTTTCAGTTGTAGCTTACGATAACAAGCGGAAGACGCGCGAACACGCACACCGGTACCGTCAATCAGCGTAAAATAAGCTCAGATTCTAGCTTAAACATTTTCACAAACACTTATTCAATGGAAATTCTAACATAGCAGTTAGACAACGTTATGGCTTTAATAATGACTGAATTTAGCATCTAGAAGGACAAAAGATAATTAAAAGTCTTTTGCTTTTTCTGGCCAAAATTTTATCCAAAATAATGCCTGTGTGTTTTTTCTTCGGGTGCTCATGTATAGCGATAGCGCTATGGTATACCATGTAAAAACACCGTGTTTTGTGATAATTTAAACTTTTTTTTTTTTTCGAGGCAAGAATGAAATCCGGGTATTTTTTTACTGTTCTTTCTACTTCTGTTCTTGAGTATTGTATCTGGACTCCGACAATGGAAGATACTGTAAAACGGGTACACGAGTACAGTGAAGTAGGCATATTGAGAAACACCCTTAGTGTTTCATAAAATGATTTCCATGTTAGTATATGGGTAACTTTATAATGAGTGTATTAATATAGACTAATGTATTGTGTGCTCTAAGATGCCTAGTTGCTATGAATATTCAGATGACGATGATGATTATGGCGGTGCAGGTGATGCGGGAGCTGCAGAGCGCCATGAGCACAGCGGCGGTGGATGACAGCAAGCTGGTGCTGCTCAGCGCAGTCGGCAGCACTTTCTGCTTTGGTCTGGACTTCGTCTACTTCATCCGGAAGCTCACAGACGACAGGAAGAAAGAGAGCTCCAAGATGGCGGAGTCCATCCGGTGAGGAATGCTGGGGAGGCCAGGCCCCACCCCGCACGCTAGTCAGGCGGACATATGACAGGAAGGGGGTGATTTGGGAAAGCAATGCCTTTTGTGAGGTTTCTCGGACCCTCTGTGTGTGTGTACGTGGTTCCTGTTCAGGTTTCCATATTCTATGGCTCCTGGTGACGTTATCTATGTTCTGTGACCCTGGTCATGTTCTCCGTGTTCTTCGGCCCCGGTCACGTTCTTTCACGTTCTTTGTGTTCCGCGACCTTGGTCACGTTCTCTGTGTTCTCTGGATCCTGAAGATATTCTCCATGTTCTGCAACTCCTGGTCACATTCTACGTGTTCTCTAGTTCCTGGTCACATTCTCCGTGTTTTGCGACCCTGGTGACTTTGTCCGTGTTCTGCGACCTTGGTCATGTTCTCCATGTTCTCTGGCTCCTGAAGACGTTCTCCATGTTCTGCGACTGATGGTCACATTCTTCGTCTTCTATGAATCGTCATGTTCCTCCAGGATCCCTGGCACGCATCCAGAATTTGACGGGAGTGATTGGACCTCCTGATGCTTGTCCTGTCTTGTCTGCTTGATAGTGGCGTCAAGTCAACTGAGAACATCTCATAATGCAGAAAGAGTCTGGATGTGTTGATCTTGACTGCTACTGTTTTTGCTCTTTGTAACCAGCAGCAGTTTGGAAACCATTGTTACGTTTACTTATATTTTACTTAGTGAACACTTTTGTCCAAATACAGAGCATTACAAACAAGGGGTCATCTAGGCATCGGTGCAGCTAGATTGAGCTTCCGCTGAATATCCAGGTACAAATGTAAGCAGAATTTGACCAAGAGCAACAAAACATCTTTCCAGCAAAGTTATGAACAACTAGTCAATAAACAGAAAGAGCAACATTAAGACCATGGAGAGGGTCTTCCTACATGATAGCACTACTCCATGGTGCAGGAAAAGTTATAAAAGCAGGATGGATGCCCAGAATGAGCATAGGCAGTGTTCTGCTGGCAGACCGATGGTCAGTTGACGCTCATCATGGTGATTGTCTCCTCTTCATGCCCAGGACTTTTGTGAACACCTTCATCCAGTTTAAGAAGCCCATCGTGGTGGCGGTGAATGGGCCGGTGGTGGGCCTGGCCGCTGCCATCCTGCCACTGTGTGACGTTGTCTGGGCAAACGAGAAGGCCTGGTTCCAGACGCCCTACAGCACCTTCGGCCAGACGCCTGATGCCTGTTCCTCCATCACCTTCCCCCGCATCATGGGCGTGGCCTCTGTGAGTGGCCCCTCAGCTGATTGTCCTCCCATAATTTAATCCATAAACTTGTCTAAATGTGGTCATTGTGATACTGTAAACCTGCAACTTCCTTCCGTATTAATAAAATGTCTATCTATCCATCCACCTATCATTCATCCATCCCTTATATAAATATGATTCTCCTCTCCTACGCTCTCAATCTTTCTCTTTTCCCTCTTTAATGATTCTTCTGCTTGTCTTGTAACATTACACAGCTCAATTCAGAGAAAAACCCAACCTCAAAGTCTCCCATGTTCTATGCAATGGTTGTTTAGCATCATCTAGTTGTTGTCTTGCCGCTTCGTCAACAGACGTTGAGCTAATGTTTGGCTGTTTGTAAAATGCATAGTTTCAGGCAGACACAAGTGTCGTCTATCGGCTCTCTCACTGGCAGCATTTCTGAGTACGTCTGTAATCTCTCTCCTCCTGACCACAGCTCTCCGCTCTTCTCCTTCTGCTCCGGTTTGAGAGCTCGACCTGTTCAGTGGAATCTCTGAATACTTTTTTTTCCCTGATGCAGTGGATATTTTAATAAACAGCCACATCAATATAAAATGCAATGTGTATTTTAAAGGTTTCGGAAATTCCACAGTATCAGGTGGCACAGTTTTAGCATGAATTTGCAAGTTTAGTTTTGTTTTTTTTCCCCAAGTTATAAAATATTTCAGATCAGATAATGGTTTTCGTGGAAGTATCCACTGACATGTAACCAGTAAGTTATTGAACTAATCTGTTTACATCAGAAACACCATTCCTTTGGTCTCTGATTTGCATCCTGTGATGTCACTGGTTACCAGTGCCTTTCGGTTGCAAGATCCCTCAAATGGTTATGTCATATTTTGTATACAAAAATGCAAAAATTACATTGCTGCAGTTTACACGCAGCTAGATTGTGCTCTCAGTGATGCTGAATACTGAACCGTGCCTTTGAAATTTGCCTCACATGGAGACAGACTTGTGAATGCAAGACTGTTGGATCAGAATGAAAAACAGCCCTGCCTGTTCAATCTTTTTTCCTACCCAATGAGGACCACTTGAGCCACTAGGTGGCAGTAGCACTACACCAAAACAAATCACCTTAGCGATGCCCCTCTCTCTGCAGAGGGCTGACTCTGTGACTTAGATGTTGTTAATGATAACAGGCATAATATTGGACAGACGTAGGTCCTGCGTGCTGACAGTGTTCCTACCCATGCCCCCAGGCCAGCGAGATGCTGCTGAGTGGCCGTAAGCTGACGGCCCAGGAGGCCTGCACCAAGGGCCTGGTGTCCCAGGTCTTCTGGCCAGGGACGTTCATGCAGGAGGTCATGGTTCGCATTAAGGAGCTAGTCTCTTGTAATTCCTTTGTAAGTCATCAATCGTTCGATTTCTTTTTGTATTCTTTTGTGACTCTCTATCACATCCCTCCTTTTAGCCTTCCTTATCTCGCCTTTCCTCACAGCCTCACATAGATTATACTCATGTGTTTCTTCTTTTGTCCAATGTCTGTTTTCTAATTATTAATTGCTTAAATGCCACAAAAAACTCTCCCTTATGTAACTAGATACAGCTCTAATGGAGAGCATAAATTATATTAACTAAAGTGAACTGTATAGAGTAACATAACTTAAGCAGAATGTCTTGTCAGCTTTATGAAACAACATTAATGTCAGGGTGACCTTTGCTGGTCCTCACCCTTAGTAGTGAGGGATTTAATGCTTTCGACTCACATGAATGGCATAATTCCCTTTAAGGTGTTCTCTAAGGTTTTGATTTTTATAGCTTTTATTTGACAATCATTTAGTCATTTTTCCCCAGTCAATGTACTTGTCTGAAAGGTAACGGCACGTGTGCATCATAGAAGCATCCGTGCTCCTTGGACAGGAAGTGACTTCCTCTGGGTCATCGCTGTAAAGATGTTGGCCAACCACCTTCCTGTAGCATTATTCCCCCTGCCACATACACACACGCTAAATATTCTTCTGTATGTTGAGCATATCGTTCATATATCTTTTTAAAGCAACACCATTGTGAATACAAGTGAAATGGCCTCGCTTTGACATTAATGAATATATATTTTTCTTAAATCAAGCTCAAAGCAGCTTCAGGTATTAATTTCCATGCATTAATCTCCTCTGAACATAAGAACATAAGAAATTAACAAACGAGAGGAGGCCATTCGGCCCATCAAGCTCGTTTGGGGGAACTTAACTAATAGAGTTGTTAAAATCTTATTTGGCTCTGATTTAAAGGAACCCAGGGTTTTAGCTTGTGCTACACTAGCAGGAAGACTATTCCATACTCTAACTACACGC
>JAODJX010000083.1:13872995-13894774 GCA_026776945.1 Isichthys henryi
TCCCCACAGGGGTAGCTGGGTAGTGAGTGTGTGGGGGGTGGGATGGCTTGGGATCTGAGCGTAAAATGAGGGAGTGGGGTGTTGGGGTTAGGGTTATGGGGTCACACTGGCACGTACACGCACACATGGGCATACGCACGTACACACAGGTACACGCACGTACACACGGGCATACGCACGTACACACGGGCATACGCACGTACACACAGGTACACGCACGTACACACGGGCATACGCACGTACACACGGGCACACACACATACGAGCACATAAAGGTATATGCACGCACAGATGAGAACACGCACACACGCACACGCGCGCGCGGCTGCCTCGCCTTCCCAGGCTTCCTGCCATTTCCCAGGTGTCTGTGGCGTCTCATTGCTACTGCTGCCGCCACACTGGAGCCCAAACGGAGGCGATAGACGTCTCATTAGGCTCCCGAACGGAGAGAGAGAGAGGGAAAGAGGGAGGGGGAGACAGGGAGTGAGGAAGAGGGAGAGAGAGAGGGAGACAGAGCGGGCACGGGTGAGCTGGCGAGCACAGAAGTGGTGGCGCTGCTAACAGCAGAAGAAGGTGCACTGGTTCCCGCAGGCCGCCGCTGCCGTTCTCAGCGTTAATTAATTTCTCGCTCATGGCTCCCACGCGTGTGGGCCCCCGGGCCCCCCCGCCCCCCCGGCGCCGGGCCCCCGGGGGGGGGGGGCCCCCGGCAACAAAAAAGAGATATTCAAAGCGCCACCTGCAGGACACACACGGCACAACATCCTCAACTTCTTCACTGCTTCCAGTGAACCCAATCCTCTGTATTTCGATGTGATCACAAACCAGCTGCTTCCCACAGGTCAGCAGGAGGCCCCATACAATGTACATGCAAGTACACTGGCAGGTTGGTGGGAGACTGACTGCACCGATCTGGAGGGGGGGGCTTCAGCTCCATACAGCTGCTCCTCAGGCACACAGAGCACGGAGCACAGCGGCAAACCCAACAGTGATGTCATATGGGGGGGGGGGCATGAGTAAGCTTTTACCAGAATGCCGCAGGCAGGCGGGCAGGTGGGGGCCATTTCGGGAGCCGGTGTCTCCCCTGCCCCACCCACCCGCACGGTGCAACGATGACTCACGCCACAGGCTCATCCGGGGGTTCCCTTGCCTGCGGGATCGACAGAGAAAGAGAGACGGGGGGAGCCAGATACGCCAGTCACCATCAAGGTGACGGAGAAGTCACCCTCTGCTCCTACAAACCACTGCCACACTGGACAGCTGCAGGTCAGCTTAAAGTCACCATGCCCACAGCGCCCAGTCACACATCAGCGTCGGGCACAAGGTGCCTTTCCATGCCACTTACACACACCTCAAACAGCCATAATGGCAAAGGATACCACAGCTACCAGGTTCCAGGTCGCCCAGTTCCATAGACACACACTGGCGGTACCATCTGGGGCCCTCTGGAGGCCAGAACCATACTGCACATCGCTAACAGCAGTCTTTGGCAACGCCCAGCTTTGCTGGCACAGATGAGTGGGTGGGATGCCTGGGGTCCAGCCATTAAGACTTTAATCAGTCCCAAAGAGCCTGTGGAATCCTCCTGCATGACTCCCCTGTACAAATGACACCCAGCCACCACGCACACGGTTCCTCTGATCTTTCCACGTTAGTGTTTAGCGTTATCAGGGCCCCGCGGATGGGAGGCGTGCTACACCAGACCACCTGGCATGTGCACTGCGCCTCCCTGCCTGTAGAGACCGCCACCACTCACAACATTACATTAACGACCAACACAACACATAAAGTCAGGATCAGTTGAGAGTTTCGTGGGTGCCTTGAGGGGGGGGGGGGTAGTGGGGTAACGCTGGGGCATCACGTGAGAACAGCACACACATAAAACACATTGACATATGAGCAGTGCATCGACGTGTTTTGCAAACCTCCTGCAAAAGCACCACTTAGAAACGACCAGACCAGACGCGGTTACACACATCTCTGACCAGCCAACGTTCAACACGCCTCACGACAAAGGGCGCCAGCGTTCAGAGTGTAGAAACTGGTTGAGCGCTCAGCTGAAGGCCACCGAGGCTTTGCCAGTGTGTGCTCTGGAAGCCAGACAGCCAACTCAGGACGTGCCTTTCAGGGATGGGGCAAGAGAGGATATTTAGGGAAAAGAACCATCCAACAAGCTGGTTTTATGGTTTGGACCCAAAGGGGATTCTAGCTACTGGCAAAATAAAAAAATCACACACGGCAATATAAACAAACAAAATGGTGTGTAAGGCTCCCGAATCCCGCAGGGATGTCTGCGGTATAACCGAGCACAATGTCAATGCATTCTGGGGAAAAAGGAACCAGATTAACTGCTGGAAGTTGAGCAGACGGGCAAATGAAAAGCAACGTCATGGGTTCAGAGAAGCGATTCTCCCACTTCAGAAGGTGTCCCTCAATGTGCTGAGGAGCTCATTAGCGAGTGACTCTCCTCCTTGGATGTATCCATGCAGATCGCCAGGGCGTGCCTGTCCACGAAGCCACACGCGTATGCGCCGTTCAGAGATGGCAGTGTGCAGACTCAGATGCGCACAGGGAACGGCAAGAGCACTCTACAGATGGTGGGGATGGGGGGGGCACCACGCAGCCTGTCAACACTGTTTACAAATATAGACACAGCACCCCCCCCCCGCCCCCCCGCCACCCAGACAGAGTGAAAGTTTCAGCAAATGTGTAGATGGGATTTCGCTGGATGGATCACAGCAGGAATGTGAAAAAGCAGAAGGGAACAGACCCTGACGGGGGGGGGGCTAGTGTCTGAAAGCCTAATAGGTGCCGGGGAAACAAAAATCGGGGTGGGGAGGGCTGGAATTTAATAAAGCCGGAATTTAATAAACATTTAAAAGCAGCATCTCGTTTTGGCCTGTAAGGGCAGGGAGATGATGAAGGGAAATGTCTCAAAAATGGGGGGGCTGGGGGACACGAGGCCCCTCCCAGCACCACTCACCAGGGAAACCCCCCCCCACCCACAGGCAACTTTAACAAAGTGCTTAACGCGGCATAGAGAGCACCATACTCTATTCACATTATGAGGTGGGGGACTCGGCAAGAGAGCCCATGTCGTGCGCACAACGGTGGGGGGGGTGGGGGGGGGGTCCAGGCAGTGTCACGTCTGACAGATGACCCTGCAGACGCGAGGCATGCTCATCCTGGCGGGATACAGACCATGCGCCTCCCACGGCACCACGGGAAACAGCACGAGGCGTGACTCACAGGGGGAGCGCTGGAAGGGGTGGAGCATCGGTCAGCAGACCGTCCCAAATGAGGGGAGATAAATCAAAGTCCGCCAATCAAGCAAGCGACCCTCCCCCACCACAGACATGTCCTGGAAAACTTGATGGTTTGGGAAATGTGACTAATTATATCTCCATATACAAAGGGTTTCAATATAACAGTACCGTAGTTGATGGATTTGTATGCACAACAACCCTGTGGCCACCACCCCCCCCCTCCCCACTGATCTGTGGGACTGCACTGCTAGCCACACAGCCCAAGCCACAGCCAGCAGGCAAAGCCCAAGTTACACCCATCCAGTGACCCCACCCAGCTCTACCAGCCTCTATATGACCAGTCTCCTAATAAAGATCACATATAAAACATGAAACCTTACGCTGTACAAGTACACAGCACATAAAACACATATTTTATTATCTTTTCCATGCTATAACCTGCACCACATCTACCTGTACATTCATCTCGCGACCAGCAGGGGGCAGCGTCACAGCACAGTCGTGTCTCAGTTACAGGATCAAAGAGGCGTTGGAAGAGGGGGGATTCACGGCTGCCGCCACCGAGCAGGATTAGCCGTAATCCCCGCACCGCCTGCCTGACTCCTCCAGCGTCGATGCCAAACGGGGTCTGTCACGGTGTCAGTTGCGCGCCGGGGCTAATGTGGACACGGCGTCCCCAACGAGGGTGGCTCACGCACCTCAGAGGTGGGAGGCCGCTGTCACGCCTAAGACCACGGCGAGCAGCAGTGTACGAGGATCATGCATCCGGCCGGCAGCGAGGAGGGAGGCTAGCAAGTTTAAAGCGGAAATGCTAGCTTAGCACCCCCCCCCGAATATAAAGAGCCACGTGTTCTGCTGAAGTCCAGTGACGGGGGGTAGGGGGAATAATGGAAGTAACTAAATAAAACAGAAGGTATCCAGTGATGAAGGGGGTCTGGGGGAGAGTGAGTCTGTGTGTGGGGTCAGAAGTTATGAGATCTGACTCAGCACCAAGAGCCCAGACAGCCAGGGAAATCAGTTATAATGGGGGGGGGGGGGGGCAGGGCCGGCGACAGAGGACAACACACAGGGTTACTGACAGTAACGGAGCCACAGGCCCGTCATGGCAGCCGGACAGAGAGGCCTGTGGGAGCCCCCGCCACAGCGTCTTCACAGAGGGGGCCCCCCAACCCGGGAGCGGGAGGAACTCCAATAGGACAGGCGGGAGGGAGTGACTCACGCTGCCCACCCAGCCTGTGGCCCACCTGTATGCACTGGCAGATCTCTGGGGGTGGGGGGGCACTCAGAGCCCCCTCTCACGATACACGCCCAACCTCCAAGACCAGGCCGACCACCATACCGCCCCCACCACACACACACACACACACCACACACACAATCAAACCCACAAGGTCCCTTGCCATGATAGCCTTGGCTGGATCACAGACGGCCATATACACAGTACAGCGCACAGTACTGTACCACCACAACTGGCCCCAGACCCACACCCCTAAAGCATACCTAGAGATTTACACCAGACCGGGGGGGGGGGGAGGGGGGGCATGGCATCTGCCAGTGCCTCGGGGGGGCCGGGGCTTCCCTGCAGGCCATTTCCCCAGTACCTTCATTATTAGGGTGGGCTCCCGGTAGTGCCCCCCCGCCCGATCAATACAGCGATTAGTCCACTACAGGTTGACAGATGTTCGTCTGTACACTGTGGGGGGGGGGGGGATTATCCTGGGGGCTTCTAAAAATATCCCTGCTCTGACTGTCAGATGAATGACATGTGGCACGGCTGAATTAAGTAGCTGCGCTTGTTCCCCATGTTACCTGCAGAAATTTGTCAGGTTATATGTAAACTGCCATGCTGACACAAAGTGTGAGTAACTGCCTGAGAGGAGGCAAGAAGCTGTGGGTTTAGCGGCCCCCAAAAGACAGGCGCTCAGCCATCTCGGCCCAGAGGCCGGCCTACACAGCAGCCCAGCTCACATACGTCACACTTAGCTTTAACCCCAGGGGCACTTGATCCATTCAAACAGAGGAACTTTTCCCCCACAGATTTTACGAGCTTCGCTGCTCTGGGACAACAGTTTCATGTTCAGTCCAGAAGGAAACGCACGGCGTTGTGCCTGTCAGACACAGCACAGGGACACGCTCCGACGCCGGCACAGGGACACGCTCCGACGCCGGCACAGGGACACGCGCCGACGCCGGCACAGGGACACGCGCCGACGCCGGCACGAAATCTCATTTAATGTGCAAATCTGCAGAGGAATGGAAAACAAAGCAGAATTTTCTGAGGCCGTAAGAAGCTAGCAAGGATTTTTTTGGCTCAGAAGTGAATGTATAAGCATGTGCTAAATGATACTTTGAAACAAAATGAAATGCTGTTTTATTTACCATTTATTCAGGTGGACTGGAATTCTGGAAGTCGCCCTTTGCCGCCCTCACCTGAAGATCGCCATCCGCATTATAAATAGCCGCATTTCCGCGTATTACAAACCGCATTCGCATGGTAATTTGATGAACAACGCAACGGTGAAACACCATCCAGATACATCCCCATCAGCGCCATAAAAGGGGGGGGGATGTGGCCAGGTGTCAATGGCTCATTCATACACATGAAAGCTGCTACATATTCAATGAAAGGAGCCAGAAATAATGACATTTAATCATCTTCACGTACCCAAGACTTTGGTGATCAGATATCTGGGATAAAAACAAACCATTACTTACCGTGTACTTTTATAATGTTTCTGCAAGTGTTCCAAACTGCACTTGCATGTCAATGTCTACTTTGATATCAAATTACAAACTTCACATTAACCTGACATATTCACAAAGTACATTAAAATTAAGATGAGTGTAATGACAAAACAAATATACAAGATATAATTTGCCACGAATTAAGTTTATGATATTAAAAGAAATGTGTGATCATGCCCCAGTCAGTGAATGTGTGTTCCCTACTCCTAGACCCCAGAGGGTTAAGGGCCTTGGTCAAGGGTCCAACAGACGTGTGACTATTCTGTCCAGGATGTGAACCAACCCGACGCCCTTCCAAATACAGGGGCACTGCCTAACCCCCCAAGTCACACACTGTACATGCTGCTGTCCTGCACTTCATGTGCTGCGCCTAGAAATAATGATCCAAGAGCAGTATCACCTCTGATGGTCCATCAGCCAGGCCTTTCCTCAGAATGGCCAGCTGTTCCCATGTCCAGCGAGGGAGAAGGGAGCGGGGCGGCGTACCTGCCGCTTGATGAGTGCCAGGCTCTCTCGGGCTTGGCTCAGGAGCACGTCCAGGGTCCTAGGGTTGTTCACATGCTGGTTCTCCCTGAAGCCGTGCTTTACTCTGCGCAGTGCGTACGTCCTGAAAGGGGGAGCAATGAAAAACAAGAAAAAAAAAATGAGGAGGACCCTTCTATCCGCGGCGGACAAGGCGGGATGGCAGAACGCTCCTGATGTGCCAAACAGATGGCCGAATTCGGGAGATTTATGCACCGATCGGATCGGATTGGCCCGAATGGAAGCAACTCAGCCATGGGAACAGATGGAGAACAAAAGGGGTTTTAAACGCATAAATCTGAACGGTTTGACTTTGTGGGGGCGGCTTCTGAAAGCAGCCTTACGGACACACGCTCTCCTGCCTCCAGCTCACTGCAAGGCACATAGCGATAGGGCAAGGGGCTAGCCATCACCACACTGGAAGGACACCCCCGTCAGTACACAGCGCAGTCTGAGTGAGCACCCCCACTGCCCAGATCAGGACACACTTAACCCACCACCCACATTCATTTTTGGCCCCGCGTCACACGACGAGAGAGGCGTTAGAAGCACAGATGTCCAGAGCGCCCCCCACAGGCCAGCACAGGCTTTGAAGTGACACTCACAGTGCCGGCATCCCTTCAAAGTCATAACGGCTGTGAGCTGGAGTCTGTGACGTCAGACCCAGCAGGTGGTGCTGCTGACTTCCTGGCCCCTGTGACTCACGGCCCCCCGAGGGCGGTGACATTTGCTGCCCAGCGTCTTCCAAAGAGACTCCATGGATAATTGATGCTCTTTAAACCCACGGGGTGCAAAAGGACCCCCCCCTCGTTACCACCACTGGTACAGCCAGATTCTGGCTGCTCTTTCATCCGAGCCGGCAGCTCTGTGGGACTAACAGAGGCGGGCAGAACCTAGCAGAGCGGCAGCGACCGGAACGGCACTGTGTCGTAAAAGACGACCCTCAGCCAGCTCATACCAGAACACCGCGGCACAGGTACACAGCCGACGGCCAGAAACCAGCAATCAGAGCGTCTGAAACCAGCCAGCGGAGGTCAGGAGTGTCACACACCTACAATCTGCTTCCCTACATCAGAATGACGTACCAACTGCTATGAAATTTATAAAGAAGCTGATGGCCTTTTATTAATTGGTCACCCATTCTGCTCACTTTGAAATTCTTAATCCAATAAGACTGTTACCCCTAATGTTACATGGAAGGCCATGTGTGCTCCATTCAACCCCCTGCTACATGCTACAGTCCGGTCCGACACCCATTCAGCCCTGAGCGTCTATCAGTTCATTGCTAAAAGGTATACAATTTCGCAGCAGCTCTGTGTGTAATTTACAACTGAAAAACCATTTTGTTCATAGTAAAGCTATATTTTCCATTTAGCTTGTACTTCTAACAGGACCTTTATGCATTTGTGTTATTTATTGCAGTTTTTAAAATTTTGAATATATACACAGTACAAGACTAGTGATTTTAAATTTGGCCTTGCCTGAACATCAGTACCTCATAACCTTGGTCCAGAAGCCAACTAGTTTGATATCTCACATGGAATTTCACTCCGAATGTCGCATGGAGTGTCACATGCAAAGGGAAAAGATATGCATTGATGAATATTTCATCTGAGGACATTTTTAGCCGACCGCGGACAGCGTGCATGTGTGCGCGCGTTTGTTATGAGAGACACGGAGGAGATCCAGCAGAAATGCTGAACCTTCGCATCACTCTCAGATCCGGACTTGTGAAGATGTCCGAGCTTGTGCTCAGCTGATGCCCGGCCTTCCTGCACGATCAAAACAACAAACTCATACTCCAACTGCCGAAAAAAAAAAATAAAATACGGGAAGAGAAAACAACAAGACAGTGCCGATGAAGGGCTGCCCGGAAATTATGTTCTGTGGGCAACGTCTGAGTGGCAGGGTTATTGCAGGTAACTCTGCACCCGTCTGTAAGGGAAGGCAGCTTGTTCACATAACCTGTGCGGGTGGGGATTGGATTCTTAGTTTATTTTGGCTTTTTCGTACCCGATTGTTGAGAGTGATGTCCGTTTTATAGCTTATATTCTGAATTGCCCTGGTAGACCCTTCTAGCATAACATAGCAGCATGAGAGGTAGAAGCAATAAAAGGCATTTTGCTCTATTCAGGGAGCATGCCCACAAAAAAACTGACACCCGCCCCCCCCCCGTTACTACCTTCCTCAAGGCCCTAGCCATGAACTTGAACCGCCCTCCCCAACCGGTATCAAAAGCACGAACAGAATGTATGGCCAGTAATTCAAAGTGTCAGCTGACTCAGCGATTCAAACCTAAAATGACCATATTTTAGCGAATTTAATTAAACATATATGAATGCCTATGACCAACTGACTAAGAACTGACTATTGAATAACCTGCAGGTCTGCAGGAGAGTAGAATCAAGCAAACGAGACATGAAAAAATTCCCCCAAAATTACAGTTATTTATTATTATTTCAACTGTATCGGCAAATCAAACCTAAATCCGTATTTAAACAATTAACTATATACTAAGCTCACGAAAGCGCAATTTATTAATAAGATCAGTTTCCAACCCGGTCAACCAGTTTGAGTAATCACTTGCCTTAACATTATGGTTCATTATTGACAAAGTAGAATGAAGGTTATTTCCAACAATCCGTTTAATCACGATTTTAGCATGCCATATAGTTAGTTTAATTAAATTAGAGAACAGAATAACATTTACATGTAATTCCCTTCTGTACGTGCTGGAATAAAACCAAAACATGACGGGAGACCACTGCTGTGGACCAACACTGTAAAAATCATGTAGCTAATAAGCTAGTTAGCGAGTCATCTGCGGAAACTGCGTCTTAAATGGCCATCAGAAATCTGCAAGGCGATCATAAAATGAAAGAATTAGTTACCTGAAATTATACGAAGGAAACTTCTTGCTCTCCTTCATAAGAATCCTATAAAGAGAAATCACCTGCGAACGACTACAAGATGCCATGATTCTTAAAGAGACACAGCTTTCACTTTCAGGACCCTTTCAACGGAGTACAGTTTACATTTGCCTGTGCTAAATTTTAAAAGTATCGGTTTGAAATAATTTATTTTGCTGGAACTACTCTTTATGTAGAACGGTACATGATTATAATAATTAATCATATTTGATTTGTTCATTATATTAGTTTAACAACGTCTCATTACTACCAAGCTGTTAAGGCATTTACAAAGCCAGCATTATTATTACTCGTTCACCGGCGCCGAGAACAAGTTGTGTTTATCGTTACTCGCTAGTGTCGTTTGGTCCATCGTGAGCACTGTCTCACATGGCATATATATATATTGCATATGGCATGTCTGCACCCGGGGATTTCATTTAGTTGTCACTCTTTGGAAATCTGAATAATTGGCAGTTATAACGGGTCGAATAATAATAATAATAATAATAATAATAATAATAATAATAATAATAAAGATAAAGATAAGATGAGATAAACAGGGAGCAGCTAAGCTTTTTTTTTTTAGCTGTTTTTGTAATAGTAACAATAAAGATCTGTCGTATCTTATCTTATCTTATCTTATCTTATCTTATCTTATCTTATCTTCTTCTTCTTATGCAAGTTCAAGGTCAGTTTCTCCAATATTCTGCCAGGTTTAATACATGTAAGACAACTTTTTTCTTTTTTGTCTTGGTAAAATTTCTCATCTCGCATTGCAATACCAGTGATAACCGCTATTAACTTAGGACAGTGGTGGCTTAATGGTTAGGGAAACACCCTTATAATTGAAAGCTTGCTGGTTTGAATCCCTGACCAGCAAGGTACCCCTGAAGTACTTTGAGCAAAGTACTGTTCACTGGGTGCTGAATTAGCTACCCCCTGCTATGTCATATTGTCACATATGGATTAAATGCAGAAGATACATTTTGTTGTTGTGTGCTGTGGTGTATCAACAATGACCACTGATCTATAAATTCTAAAAAAAAAAAAAACTTTTGTTTTCTGCAGTCACCTATGCAGAGTACCCATGACCCTGAATAGGACAAGAAATTACAGACAATGAATGGATGGATGGACTTATGTAGAGTAGTCCTAGTGAGCTCTGGATTTAAGATAGGGTATAGCTACATCACATGGCACATGCAGAGTTAGCAATTTAAAAGTAACATTACACTTAAACCACGTGTCACTAGAAAATGGGATGGTTAAAATTTACACAAATACTGGCAAACGTCTCTGTGTCAGTGGCAGGGGGTGCCTGTAACAGGGGGAGGAGATATTTTAAAATAGGGCCACCCTTCAGTCTGAGAGGAATGAGCTAAGGTATCTGGGTAATCGCATAAGGACCACTTGGCTGGCTCTCGAGGGAGCTGTCCCAGGAACATCTCACTGGGGCAGACCTGGGCATGCCGAAGGGATTTTATCTCCCAGTTGGCCTGCGAAATGTCTGTCTGTGGTTTCCTCAGAACAAACTGGGGTCTGCGGCTTCGGAAAGAGAAGCCTGGCCTGACCAGCTGTGCTGCCACCAAGACCCTCAGGAGCAGCAGAGGGCTGGAATGGGATAGGTAGTACTTTTTTAATCCTTTGTGTAGAATAATATAAGTCTCTGTCCCAGCAGTAACGTTTCCTCAGTCCTGAAAACAATGTCTTTTTCCATAACCGCTTTTCTTGCACAGGGTTGCAGTGAGCCTACAGCCTTATCTCAGAAAGCAGGGGGTGTTTGACACCCGGGCCTGTATGTCAGTCATATATACACATTCCTACATACCAATAGCAATTTTGAGATGCCACCCCTTTATTTCTGGGCCGCAGAAGGAAGCTGGAATAGCCAAAGGGGAACTGAGCAAGGTCAGGAATCGAACCCCCAACCCTGGGTATTCTTGTGTGTCTGTTTTACTGGGGATGCACAGTACTGCGCAAAAGTCTTTGCCGGTCAAAGAAAAATTTTAAGGCTATTTATGTTGGCAGTAAGTGTTAGAGATGGGGGGGGGGATGGATTCAGTTATGTATCGCGATTCTTTTGTGCGGCGATTCATGTGTTCCCGCACTAACTCCGAAATTGATTTTTAAAATTAATTTATAATTTATTCAGTAGAAACCGCTTATATGGATCAAAAAGCTTGGGACAGAATTATCCCTGCACAATTACTGTTTAAACAATTCGCATATAGTAATCAAGTAGTCTGCTTACAGTGTTCATTTAGGGCCTTTTAAACATGACATCATATGGAAAGAATTAAAACTGGTAGCTATCCGAGGCTAATGCTGCATGCACAGAAAACATGATGAGTAAAAAAAACAATAATTTTCTTTTAATGACAATTATAGACTCATCAAAGTTTATGTTACACCTCCAAAAATGAGCCAACGAGATTCAGCAGTGGAACTACAATAAGCACTTTGATACAATGTAACACTGTAAAAATCCCCCGTATAAACTGATGGCAGGGTCATTTCGTCTAGCCCTGCCCTCAAGTGCCTTTTCCCCAGTATGGTCATCAGCTCCCACTGGCCACCCTGTTCCTCTTGTATGTTGTCTCTGCTCCCTGGGCTGCTGTGTGACTTAGTTCACAGCCTGAAGGCTGGCGGCTCTTCAGCTGAAGGGTCGAGGCCAGCCTGAACAGTTTTGCAATTTTATTTCAGTTTGTTCCTGGTTTGGTGTTTCTCTGTCCTTGCTGTTGTTCTTGTTCGGTTTGCTGCACTTCTGATAAAAGCTTGGTGTAATTTATGCCACAACAGAAGTAAATGTAGCTTTTTGTTAACTTCTTTTTTTTAAAAAAAAAATATATATATATTGTATTTGTAGTTGTTTTGCATTGAAGTTGTTTAAATGCTGCCTTTGGTTTATGGAGGAGGAAAATGATTTGGAGTTATTTGGAGTACGTTCCGTTTACCCATGTTCAGTTTTAGCAGTATGACTCAACTTTTTTTTTTTTAGATGGTTCAAGGTTATAAAATTCTAAAAAAGGGGAAAAAATGGGAATAAACTGTAGTGTCAAATCGGAATATTCATAGAATCACAATACATATCAAAGGTATCGTGGTAATATCATATCGGAAGGTCACTGGTAATGCCTGTCCCTAGTACATTTGCTCTATTTTATTGCCAGGCACAGTTTAGCAATAGAATATATGCAAATGAACAATGACACAATAAAAACTAACAAGAATTTCCTCTTCTTCAAAAAGTTATTGATATCTAGCTGGATGGCTAGATGAACACCACTTCAGTTCCCAAACCTCTCCTCAGGGGCACCCCAGCCATTCTATATATTTGTTCAATTCCACCACCAGTATAGTTAATTAATCAATAAGTCTTATTTAGTTAAGTAACTCAGTGAGGTATTGATTAGCCAAAAATGACAGGGGTGTGTTACATGGTTACTGCAAACACTGGGGTGACTCTAGCAGAGCTTCTGAGTTGCCTGAGCTTACACACTTTGACAGATGTAAAATCATAGTTTTACACCAACATGAAGATCATTTAAACATCATTTTCTTTGACTGCATAAGACAGAGTTGCCCAATTCCAGTCTTGGGGGGCTAGAATCCAACACAGTTTTCAGATTTCCCTGCTGAAATACATCTTAATCAGCGAAATACCAGGTTAAATGTGTGTGTCTAAGTAGGGAAATATACAAACTGTGTTGCAAACTGGAGCAGAATTAAGGAACTTTGACCAAAGAGTTTTACACAGTACTGTCCTTATACAGGCATGTATGGGAGGACATCAGTATGACATCTCAGATGTTACTTCAAACACTGTACAGTTGATCTATTACAAACTCTGTATTCATCATGTAAGTGGTGACATTTCATTTTGCAGCAGTCTGTTGGATTTGCAGTCAGCTTCTCGATATGCTGTCGGCCATGTAGGAATCAGACATAGGTCCATACACGTCTCAGATGTAGACGGAAAATATTGCTCTTTTGGCATTTAAAAAAAAAAGCACAGAAATCAATACTCTGCTTAAGGCGTACGATCATGACGGTGGAGCGTCAAGCCGCGGCCGGGATCAGAGCCCGGCTGAGTCCAAGACCTAGTTTGTCGGGCTTTGGGGCCACAAGAGAACCTAAGCAAGGGGCATGATAAATGGACCTGTATCGTGCTAGGATGCAGAATCAATTTGCGAGTTGCCAGTGAAGAAACTTCGACCTACAAAGGTTTTCTTTTACTAGAACTGGGCTTGTATTACCACCAAAAAGTCTCTAGGGAGCTCTGGGTGGTGTTATGGCAGGGGTGGCCAATCTTATCCGCAAAGGGCCAGTGCGTATGCAGCTTTTGGGGGTGACCTTTAGGTCAGCTGTTCACACCCAGGTGAGAGGACTATTCAGCTGATCCGTCCTCTAAATGGTAATCTAATTAGGGAGCCGCAGCGAAAAACCTGCACACACAGCGGCCCTTTCTGAGTAAGATTGGCCACCCCTGCGTTATGGTATTTTCATTGAACACGTCCACTTTAGAGCCATTCACTCGCCTCACTTTTGAAGGAAGGATTTGTATCCATCAGCCACATAGATCCACACTGTAGTAAGCCACATTGTCTTGTAGTAAAATGTACCGTGTGTCCATTTTCATTGGATATTAATAAGAGGTTGCAGTTTGGGACTGGCACCCCATCCAGGGTGTCTCCTGCTTTGTTCATTAAGCTTACAGCACAGGCCCCAGGCTCATCGTGACCCTGGATAATCAGTTAAGTAAGATGGATGGCATGTGGCATTTTTCATCCATTCATCTATTTTTGTAATTTCTTCTGAAATACAGAGTATCGCCGACACTGAATCTTATCTCACTGGACACGGATATTTGTTTCTTTCCTTCTTGATTTCTTGTTTTACCTTTTTCTTCTGCATCTCTCTCTCTGGGGGGAACATTACTGATTGTCTTGCTGTTAGTGATCACTCGAGTCTGGCATCCCCGCCACAGAAGGCTGGGGAGGATGTCCGCTACTGGGTGTTGTGGGACATTAGGGGGCATCCCTACCTGCTCGTCTAGCTGAGCCTCTGCAGTGACCAAAACAAGGGCTTTACATGCCCCTTGACCCCAGTCTCGGACTCCGTGTGTTTGTAACGTGACGTCTAGCCGATAATCACAGACATTATGCTGAATTTGTGGGGAATATTATGTGTATTGCAAGTGATATAGATGTTTATGTAAATAATTCTAATTAAAATTAGTTGGATTTTTGTACAATTGTACAGATTGAAATTAATATTTTTGTTACAAAGCGGGAATGATATATATTTGTTGGTCATGGGGATATATTTTGTGTATTTTATGAAAAATGTAATATACACGGAGATTATCACTTAAATCAGTTGAAAAAAAGAATATACGCTGAACAAGTTGTCATGAATCATAACAGCTTTTCAGAAAAGCATGTAATTATGCTGAGGGGAGTGATCTGTTCATTTCCTATGACCAGGGAAGCGTTTCCCACTCTTTGCTGGTTTCCCGTGGCGATGAGGGATTAGACATCTTCTCTGGCATTTTTGTTGTAGCCTCCCCAGTCTGGCCTGTCAGTTCTGTGCTAAATGGCATTTAGTACGACACCTTCAATCGAAACAAACGGGGTTAGCGGCCTTTGCTTTTTAAAAAGTTTAAAACAAGAAATTACGGAAAATCTCAGTTGCATTTACTCTTGACTTATAGGGGGAGTCAGACCACAGTTTCCTCTCTCTGTATGTGTGCTGCCTGATGTCTTCATGGCCTGGTCTTTGCTGTGGTGGGCTGGCTGGCTGGTATTGCAGGTTACCCTGCAGGCTGAGTTTCGCTCCTTATTAATACTAAACCCCATGTCCGCTGCAGTACTTTGGGTCTTGGTTTTTTTCTCCCACGTTTTTCCCAAGCTGAACTGCAGGCAGGGGCAGTACGGTTTCCAGCCGCTTCAGCTTCTGTTCCTCCCTTCCATGCTGCAGTCAGCCCCTGCTGGGGGGCCCCATCCCCCAGCACTTTGGCAACAGAAAACCCGCTGGCTTCTTACTCCATATAATCCTGGGACTCCATTCTCTATAGGGGGGTGGATATCAACAAGGGTTGATGAGTGCCTCCGCCCACTGATCCGCCCCTCCTAACCTCCTCCAGTGTAGTGACTGTTTTTGGCCAGTAGTGGGCGGCATGCAAATGTGTAGTTTGAATAGTGGCTATCAGTAAGCACAGCTCTTTGGGAGGTAGGGCATGCTGTTCTCCCAGGCATAAATCACCAGCAATCTCATACAGGTGGCAGGATCCACTCTGCTTCCCGTTAATGATGTCAGTTAATCCATTACCGGACACTGCTTGGGTGAAGGTCTTTTACGAGGGCTACTTCTGCCAAGATGGATTATCCATCCATCCGTCTTGCAGAACCGCTTATCCTGTGCGGCTTTGCAGCCAGACTGGAGTCTGTCCCCCCCACCCACCCGGAACATGGGGAAAGACCCTGGATGGGATGCCAGTCCCCTGAGAAATGCTAATCCATCTAAGCTGCATGTTTTTATACTGCAGAAAACAATCAGAGTAACTGGAGAAAACCCCACAATCCACTGCATATTTCACAAGGGTTTTATATTCATTGGGGGAGTTTATGGAAAGCCCACAATTTGTATCCGTCGCTGTCAGAGCTACCTTTGTTACCTCCGTTCCTCTCCTCCTGGATCCTGCTGCTTTCCATCCTCACCCCCTCCACTCGTCCACCTGCAGTCCTTCGTCGGCGGGGCCCGGCGACACGGCCTCCGAGGGGCGGACAGCCACCATTACCACTGTTTCCTATCTCTCCACCCACCGTGTAAACAAAGCCATACTGGAGGGGCCGCAAGCAGTTTTACTGCAGAGAAAAAAATCCTCATGGGGTATGCTGTATAAAATCCCCACATGACCAGATGGCTGCGAGGTACCAGAGGAGGTGCTGTGGAGCTTCTAAAGGACAGGATCATGCCAGGGCTGCTCAGAGACGCCACGGGGTGATGATCTCCTGTTAGTGTATCAGCCACGTGCGAGAGGAAGCGCATTGTTTCAGGGATGCCGGTGATTCAGAAATAAAGACTCCTTACAGGCTCTTTACACATTACATTTTCATGTCCCTTAAATGACTCATGCAGGTTTTGCAGAGGGAATGAGTCATCCAGGGCTTCCCCAGCACCGTGGCGTCGGGGGTCTTTGTGAGCCTGGTGTCAGGGGTCTTCCCGGCGTTGCCGGTCTTTGATCGAGATCAAAGGCAGCGCTGTCATGTCCCCACGTCTGGGCCCCGCCCCGGCAGCCTGTGGCCCACGGGGCTGGCACTCCACTGACGAGCTTTAATTAACCACGCAGAGTGGCCATCCTCGCTGATGTATAGTTGTGTCCCCATGACCTTTTACACAATTAAAGCTACATTACTGCTGCTATACGCCCTTGCAGTGATTCCTGGGTTCAGTCTGGATGCCATTAGAAGGACTGTGTGTGTGTGTGTGTGTGTGTGTGTGTCTAGATCTGTGAATGCAATCAAAAAAACTAAAAATGCCAAAAGGCTCCAATTTTGTTACTTGTGGTTAAGGTCAGGGCTGGGTAGAGGTTAAGGTCATCATGTTGGAATTAGAGTTTTCCTCATAAAAGTGAATGCAGAGTCCCCACAAAGATATAATTACAAACCTGTGTGTGTCAGAGTGTATGTGTGTGTTTGTTGCAAAGGCGCGTTTTCCAGAAAAGCAGGTGAGCCTTGCAGACTCTGATTTCTGGCTCCCGCCCGCTACACGCACCCCCACCCTCCCTCTCCCCGGGGGTCTGATGGCACTCACTGGTGGCCAAGCAGCTCACTGAATGCTAATGCGTCCCCCCCCCCCATCCCGATCCTCCTGCCCTTTTGGGTGAAGTCTCAGATGAACCCTGGAAGTCACCAGGTGAATTGAGAGAGCCCCCCCCCGGCATGCAATGGTACACACCCTGCAAACACCTCTTACGCCCCGCCCCATGTCCATGTCCCATGTGGTCCCGGAGTTTCTCCCCTGTGGGTGGAGACGTCCTCACATCGCATGCTCAGCATCCATAAAGGAATAGAGCTGCCCTTAGTAATATGCACTGTTTATTATTACCTTGCAGTGTGTGTCTGGGGGGGGGGGGGGCAGGATGGCTATAATGAAGTGATCCTCTGCAGTGATAAGGTGGCAGACATGAGAGAAATTCCGCATCATCCTCGGAAAACCACACCTAAATATAGGGTAGGGACTGCAACGGTGCCACACCCCCGCATAGATGCCCCCCAGGATGAGGGGGGGGTTCCAAACAGAGCGAGGGCAGCCTTTCGTCTCCCTCGAACCCCAGGTCCAGTGCTTTGGCATCTGCCCCTCCAACGGACTTACAGGTCCCATCCAGGATCGGTGGCCAATCAGGGGGCAGTGTTCTGGCAGGGCCGTTTGGACCTCGTGAATGAAAGTGGACTCTGTAACGGTTCCGAGGAGCAGCACCATTCAGCGGTCGGGACGGAACGGGCCTGCCGCTCGGGATTAAGGCGCCATGCTGGAGCTGTGCTTCCATCTGCTCAGGAAGCCCCCCCCGGCCCCGCCGGGCTCGTGGCCCGCCCCCCTGGCCCGGCCCGCCCCCATTCAGAACACGGCGCCGCCGGACCAGCGTGGGTGAGTGGGCCTACCTCTCTATGCTCAGGCCTCATTCAATCCAACCATGCTCTCTCCACGCCACTAAAAACTGCCTTTTAAATGTAGTTATTTATTATTATTTTACCATCGAAATTTGAAAATTTGTATATTCCTCACTGTAGTGTTGTATTTATTTCATATTCCCCCAATAACTTTTTAAATATGTTATACTTTTTAAAATATTTTATATCGAAATTGTTACATATAAAGGTGTGTATCGTCTACAGCGAGGAGTGGGTTTGTATTCTCTGGGGCCCCATTCCAAAAGCCACCCCTAATGTAGTGACAGTTTGTGGCCAGTAGGGGTCACATAATAATGCGTGGTGTGAGTGGGGGTAAACACCTCTCCTGGTCAGAGGACACACCAGCACACACCAGCACGCTGTGGTTTTTCGGTTATGCGATGTGCGTGAATGTGATAATTGCCCACTATGTGTGTGCCCTATGGACCAGAGTGCCCCCTATGGACTGGAATAGGCTTCAGGCCACCCTTTGACCCTGGCCAGTGTAAGCAGTTAGAATGGATTTTGGAGTGAGTGCAGTCATGTCATTGTAGTCATGCCTGCTGTGAACATTCTGGCCCGATTTCCTTCACAAGCTGTCCCGTGAGTATATGTGAGTCACCGTCCATCAGTGCCACGCTACCAGATGAATGATGACAGGAAGGCTTTGGGGACCCTGACTGTGGCCTGTCGCAGAGAAGCGCTTTCCTCCTGCCGATTGGCCGGCATGGTGTGTGTGTGCGTGCATATTCGAAGAGCATTATGGGAATGACATAGTCCATGTCCTGCAGAGGCTCCTGGTGACATGGATTAAGCACCCACGGGTGCCACAGGTGGTTTTGGAAATTGTCTGGCTTTCTTTGAGCTGAGTCAGCGTTAGAGCTGTGACTTGGTGCTTTGGGGGAGGGGGGGAGCATTGCTTGGGCCAAGGAGAGCTTCATCAACAAACCCTGATGAGTGCATCATAAACTGTTCTGTCCAGTGTAGGGCTTTGTGACTCTTGGCTAGAGCTGGACATGTCATTCCAAGCTCATTATTAGGGTTATTCTAGAATTTTACAAGTCAAATGAGTGCTATGGCAAATGGGAGCTTTTAACTCATAAAATATTATACATTCTCCAGCTCGTAAGAACAGAGGATGTTTGCCAAGAGCAGATCTCATGAGGATGTCCTTGTTCTACCTACCTCATCTTCCAAGGCTGTGAAAATGCAGTTCAATCTGGTGAACGTTTATATGGTATTTTTCCAACCATACTCACCCCGAAGCACTTAAAGATTTAAGCAGGATGGCACCGCAGAGAAGCATAATGTCCATTAATGTTATGCGGCTATAAAATTCTTCTTTTGCAGGGGGAATAATACCGGAGGCAACGGAGGTTTGGAAACAAGAAAATACCCTTCAGTAGTTAAGGGCTAAAAAATACCTCAGGGGGTCTGAGGCCAGCTGTCTGTCCAAGACCCACCTGACCTTGTAGAAGTCCGAGTGTGGAGTTTACCCTGGAAATGTGGCCTTCAGTGGCGCCCTCATCTGGTGCAGCCAGCAATGGCCAGTAGGTCAGCGTGTGGCATGGCAGGGTCCATTGTCTGGGCTGATGTCACGGTTGAGACTCAAGGTTCGATCTCTCCAGTTGAAGGTCAGACTCAGGCAAGGAGGTCTCTGTATCGATACTGAGGCGTGACAGTCCTGCGTAAAGGGTCATAATGACAGGGGATGTAGGGGATTTTTTTTTTAATGCTAGCCTGCAGTGCTGGGCGTAGTGCTGCAGCTTTGCATCTCAATGATTGTGGGTTTGAATCTCACCTTAGTTGTTTGTTGCATAGATTTCTTCTTACAGTCTAAGTGTGCAGTTAGGTGAATTAGTATAGTGTGTGTGTAATCTGTGATGACTGGCATCCTGTCCCATGTCCCTCTGCTCACTGGAGTTTTGTCAAAAATGTTCTTTCTGAAGGCAGAGTGAAAAATGATTGGTTCATAGAGGTTACCAATCAGATTGTAGAGGAGGCGGGTCCAAGAAACTAGAGGAGGCGGGACTAACCAATCAAGTGTCTTGGTCCCATCCCCTCTAGTTGCTTGGACCCACCTCCTTGACAATCTGTTTGGTTATCTTTCTGAACCAATCATTTTTCGCTCTGCCCTCAGAACAATTTTGTGTAAGAAAAACTCCCACGAGTCGTCCCCACATGCTGTCTGCCATAGGCTCCGGCCTCACTACAACCCAGTCCTGGATGGATGGGCTAAAAATTGACCGCATGAAGCCAGATTTCAGCGTCAGCTTAAATAGTGAGAGCAAAGGGGAAACTTGAAGCTCAGTAACTGCAGGCTTTGCTGATCCTTTCTCATAGTTATTCATATCTTTCCTAAATGGCCAGATGCATGCTGGGATTGAGCATGTGATCTGGGTGGGGGGGGGTCATGCTAATCTTATGGGTATAACCTTTCAGTTCCTTATAAGCTAAAAGGAGGATTTGGCATCTCCTCCAGGTGGAAGGGAGGCGTGTACAGACTCGTGTTCTGTGCCTCACTTGTGCCTGTAGCTGAAAGACAGGGCCAGTCGGACACTGCAGAACATTTACCCGGCTGTGGGATCCTGCCCTTAGCTGTGAAAACCCGCCTTAGCTTTGCGGAGCTTCCAAGCTGCAGGAAGCCTGTCCTGGATAAGGAGTCAGCCGGTAGCTTAAAGGACTGGCAGGATGCTTAAGTACAGGAGGATTTTTCAGAACCATTTTCAACAACAGTGCTCTTTGTGAGCCACAGATTGCAGCAGTAAAGTCTATTTTATCATTTTCTAGCCTCTGACCAAAAAAAAAAACAGGTGTAGTTTTTACATATTTTGAGAGTAGAGATAACTGGAAGCTGCTGGGAGCTGTGGTGGCAACGAAATGGATCTCCCCAGGATGGATGGTTTTGATGGACAGCACCTTCTCCGTGATGGACGTGTCCTTGTGTCACTGCTGAGGTGGCTGGGCTGGACGTCGGTGGGGCACCGGGTTGACAGCTCGCCGCTAGCTGGTTGCTGGCTACCTATGGGCCATAACTCGGCCCTGGGGCTTCAACTACACCACCAGTATGTGTAAAACAGAGACAGGGTGGATCAAAACATGTGACCCACAAAAGAGGTCTGGGGTGTTTTAGGGGAACTTTTTCAAGTGGTTCTGGTACAAATCCTTGCCTCCCAGGCTTTCAGGACACTGGGGTGACAGTCTCAGAAATTATGATAATGAGTCACACTAGAGGGGTAGAATTGAAAGTGGACCAGACCTGGAAAAGGCCATAATTCCTTTACTTGCATTTTCGATGATGTTTAAAGACTTATTATCTTCTTACCTACACCTTTCTGGAGCATCTGACAGTTCTACGCTATTCCATACTTTAAATCGAAGTTTCCAGCATCTACAGCGACGCATTAATCCCCTATGCAGCGGCATGACAGGTCAGTGTGGCGTTTAATGGCATGCGTGAGGTGAGCTCTGCGCTCAGGAAAACAGGTCGTCTTGTGTTGCTCCTGTGTTACATCAACGGGTGTCTCTCCGCCGGAGTGGGAACTCGGAGACGCCAGGGCCCCCCCCCCCCCCCCCCCCCCCCCCCCCCCCCCCGCGGGGGGCCGCCGGCCGCCCCGGCGGGGCCGCCCCCCCCGGCACAACCCCGGTGGGGGCGCCGACCCCCC
>JAODJX010000083.1:13947298-13959066 GCA_026776945.1 Isichthys henryi
GGTTTGGGTTGGGTACGGTTCCAGTACGGCTCGGGGTTGGGTACGGTTCGGGTACGGCTCGGGTTTGGGTTGGGTACGGTTCCAGTACGGCTCGGGGTTGGGTACGGTTCGGGTACGGCTCGGGTTTGGGTTGGGTACAGCTTGGTAGTTAAAGTTTCACTTTATTACTTACCTACCATCTCCAGACATGTAGACAGTTAGTAAAATGTTGGGTTTGAATCTCCCCTGATTGCCAAAACCTGCTGTTGATTACTCCTAGGGTCCATGGAGCTGTAGATGTAGACGGTATGAGATGATGTGAACCCGACCCGGTGCCCCAGGAGGGCGTAAGTGCCCCCTCAGATTGACTACCCCGCCCCCTTCGTGAAGATTAAGGCCTAATTTAAATAATTTTTAAAATTTATTTTATTTTAAATTGACTAATACATAATTCAACCCAGCATAATTAGCTAAAACCGAAGTCACATTCTAGCCTGCATTTTCAAATCCTCACGAATCCGCTTCATTGGTTGTCTGGGTAAACGCAACCTTACTAAGCATTGTTGCATTGTGTGTGCTGGACTCTGAGTTGGCAATTTCCCATGGTGTTTCAAGAAGGTAGCTAGTTTAATTTGTTATCGAGCTTTCAACAAACACAATGGATGTCTGTAAATAGATTAAAAAAAAACCATGATAGAGAGTCGCCATGCGATGACATGTGGAAGGTACACGTTTCCTCAGCTTTGTTGATCGGTTAGTGTGTGTTTGTGTGTTTTTATGGGTTTAGTCACTGCTTCCTCTCTGCATTTCAATTGCCCCCTGTGATGGGCAAACCATGGGGGTACATTACCTGCTGGAGCATACCAACTAGTTTGCGGGGGGGTTTTTGCGCATCTTTCCGACGGGCAAACAATTCAATTCATGGTGGTTCCCTTTAAATTCCCATGGGCTGTACCGACGGCAGCCCACAGCAGGTGGGTGGGTAGTTGGTTTTGGGCATAACTGTTTTTATTGTTAATATTTTCTGTTTAGTGTTTCTGTTTATAATTATTTGTATAATTTGATGGACCGAATTTGTTATTCATTTAACTGATGTATTTGCATGTAGCTGTAAATATGGTAGTGTTTCCCCCTTGTGTGCGCTGCTGGACCGATCACCCAGTATATATGTTCTCCCAGTGTGTTATTTGGTAGGTCAGTTACGTTCAGTGTTATAGTGTTATGATATACCTTCATTTTTATTTCATTCTCTTTTGTTGACCTTTCCTTGGTTGGATATTTGTTTGTATTTTGACCACTTCTGAAGTACATTTTGTGTCGACACTAAACTCCACCCGTGTGTCTGCTTGCTGGTCTCTCACACCCCCTCCCCCCGTTCATTTTCCACTGGCGCTGGCTCTGGCGTGAGCGACCTGCGCCCATGTTTACGGAGCGCCGGGGAAGGCAGCCCATCGCCGCCGCCGCCGCCGTGAGGCTGGCAATCTGCTCAGGGAGCCCCTGCAGGGACACTTTTACAGAATCACCAGAGCACAAGCTGTCGGAGACAGAAATATAACATAAGAAACAAGAAAACAAAGCAATATAAGTTCTCAGGGTTGTTTCATTACTACTGGTATCAGTAATTAATTAGTTAGATAATTAACGTTCGGCGTGCTGCTGAGCAGCCTGTGTGGTTTCGTCCGAGAATGTGTGGCCTTTTATCAAGTCTGTGTGCATCTCCAAATGCTCTCATGTGTCGTGATGCTGTGTTTTTAAGGTTTCCTTCTCCTTGCGTGTTTTTCCCATGTTAGCCTGTTTTTGTTGTCCCGATTGGCTTTGAGGGAGCCCCTCCCCGTTTTGTGATTTTGCTTTCTTGAAGCTGGCATTTCTGCTGATGTTTTAGGTAGCGAGCGGGATGGACGACGGAAGCATGTGACTCGGGGCTATGGGATGGAGCGGTGGGAGGGGCAGTGGGTGGGGTCAACACTGTACAAAAGAAATCCGAACCAATAAAAAAACAGCCATTTTAGCACACGAAAAGGCACAAACCCTGGCAGGACCAGAATAGCAAGAAAGGATACCTTCTTTGAAAGCCACAGCGGGGGCAACCAGGCCGACACAATCCGCAACGCGTCCATTTAGAGGTTTTGTGGGATTAAGGAACAGGAGGAAATAATCAACACTAAAAAAAGGTTGAACATCTAACCCTCTCTGCTAACCATGCCCTCCTCCTTTCCCCCACCACCACTGAATGCAATATGTACCATGCAAAAGGGAACAACAGACTCAGCCAGTCCCTGTTAATAAGCCGCTGAACATGCCCCTGAGCAAACCCCCGTGTTTGATGTTTAACAGGAGGTGTGAAGGAGTACGTTAAGCACCGATCGTCATCTGAGGTCATAATCACTTATGGTTGTTAGGGTAACAATATAGATAGAGAGGTGCAGGTGCGTGACATAGGAGGGCTACTGTTGGAGTCACAAGCTTCCAGTGGCCACTGCGATCTGCTCACACCTGTCACCAGGCTGACATCACCTCCTATGTCTTATGGGGAAAATTCGATTAAACGCAGGGCTGCCGTTGGAGAGCTGACGTGCTGACAACTTCACCTAAAGATCAGTGACACGCACTCACACACGTACACACACACACAGTCATGTAATCATATCTTTTTGGGTACCGCTCATTCATTTCTATGGGAAACATGCTAATGCTAACTATGACAACCTTAACCCCTACCCAGCCCTAACCATAACCGTAAGTAACCAAACAAAATACAAGAGTTTTTTTTTTAGTTTTTTAGTTTTTTCATTGCAGTCACGGATTTTTATAAAATAGAATTTTCCCATAGGCGACCAGAAAACTGGTCCCCATGAGATGAAAAAAACAGGTATTCATCACGTTGTGGGGACAAGGTATCCCTGGACCACACACACACACACACACACACACCACACATGGTTATAATTAAATTTTTTGTGTGGGCTGGACCAAAGGTCCCATGCATTATTAAAGAGGATGGCCTCGGTCGATGACCTCCCAGTGCATGTTGGGAAATGGGTTCTTGCACATACCTACACACCCCCTTTCTGCACACAGAGCCAGCTGATCCTCTTTTAGTGGAAGGTGAGGGGTCTTGGGGTCTCTTTTACCCATAAGACCCCCCTACTCAGGCCACTCATGATGACTGTGCTGCATAGCAGAGGTTTGAACTGAACTATCAATGTCTCATCTCACCTGCAGCTTAGTGAGGGTGGGGGCACAGCTCACCCACCCCAGGCTGAATGCAACCCAAACCAAAGTGCTGGTGGTGGGATTTCCACCGATCTAGATGGAGAAGGGCACAGTGATGGTGGGGGTGGCTTTGGTGTGATATATCTCTGCTCGGCGGCGGTGGTGGGTTCTGTAGATGTATCTGATGTCCCCCTTTGCTGCCATTCCTCCTTGTTTAGGTCTCCATTATGTTCATTGTGACTTTATATTCTCCTTAATCTTGCACCTGAGCGCTGGGATGAGTGTGTTTATCAGCCAGCTGGGACGTGACCCCCGCAGGACAGGCCGAGGGCAGCGGGTTGTCTGAGCACTTAGCCTCGCTAATTACCTTTCGGCGGTAATGTGCCAGGCATTTTAGGGCCGGCCAGGGAACGGCGGCCATTACGGGTCAAAAGAGTGAGTGTCACTCTCCACCTCTGAACTTAATCGCTAAACATACGACATTATTTGCATAGTGAGTCTAATGGCTGCACCCTCCCACCCCCAAATCAGCTGTAACTCATTATACACCTACGACACCTGCAGGAATTACTCAGAGGTTTTAAATCGTCCTCATTATGGAGTGTTGCTCTGAAGATGCCCATTGAGCTGAACGGCATCACTGCTGCCATGGTACGTCACCGTGTTGCTGGCAGATGGAAGGATCCGTTTGCCATAAATTACCAGTCTCCCAGTGCAGGGTCATGGGGAGCCTGGAGCCTATCCCAGGAAACAGAGGGTACAAGGCGGAGGAAGTCACAGGGCCAAGGCGGAGGACGTCACAGGGCACAAAGTGGAGGACGTCACAGGGACAAGGCGGAGGACGTCACAGGGTACAATGCGGTGGAAGTCACAGGGCCAAGGCGGAGGACGTCACATGGCACAAGGTGGAGGACGTCACAGGGGCAAGGCGGAGGACGTCACAGGGCCAAGGCGGAGGACGTCACAGGGCACAAGGTGGAGGACGTCACAGGGTACAAGGTGGTGGAAGTCACAGGGCCAAGGCAGAGAACGTCACAGGATACAAGGCGTTGGACATCACAGGGTACAAGGTGGTGGATGTCACAGGGCACAAGGCGGAGGACATCACAGGGTACAAGGTGGTGGACGTCATAGGGCGCAAGGTGGCAGACATCACAACGGACAAGACAGGTGACACCACAAGGAATATCCAGGGGACATCACAAGACACAAAGGCATACACTGAGACGCCATGATGCAATATGTGTTATTTAGTGATACTGATTCAACTGACCATATCTCTGGACTGTAGGAAGAAACCCATATGAACACAGCATGAACATGTAAACCTCTAGAGACTGGGTTTGAGAATCAAATTCAGGACCTTGCACGTGTAAGTCACTGCATCAGTCCAATTCTTTTCATGCTTTCCGCACCATTTTCATCACTCAATTGGTTGAATGGTTCTTTGGTATAGCCGACAGCACAAGTTAGGGTACATCGTAGATGAGGCAGAAGTCTGCTTGCTCTCACTGTCTTTCTTCATCTTGAAAAAGCTTGTTGGCGTTTCCCACGATGGAATGTGACTCATCCCCACCTCCCAGATAGGGATCACTCCGATTTGGGATAATTTTGCCCCTTTCAGTTATTTACAGACATACCTTTAATCAAGTGAAAATAAGCCATCTCTGCAAAGACTAATAATAGATTTTAACGAAGGGTAGTCAGCTGGGGGGGGGCGGGGGGATTCTGGCTGATACAGAGGCTAATCCTTTCGGGGATGGAATCACTCGTGGTCCCCCTACCCATGGGGTTTGACGCTCTTAAAGATTCCCATGTCGTGCTGCTAGAGTCTGCACAGTCACCCATTAGTTTTTCAAAATTAATCTGTTTTTCTCCTCCTGTCTTTTCTCCCCTGACTCCCTGTATTGTGCAGCAAAGGTGGAAGGTGAGATTACAGCTAGGGAGCTCAAAGGATAAAATAGGGGTGGGGTTGTGACTGGCTAAAGCAGTTTAGTCAACAGGACAAACAGCTTCTGACGTCACAACAGGGACCAAATCTCTCCCAGACAACAAGGACTACTACTATATTAACCCTGGGTAGGAGGCTAGCACTCTCAGCTAACACAGTTGCCCTAACACCCTCCTAACACAGTGCTCTCACAGATGCACAGATGCCTTCCTAACACAGTACTCTCACAGCTTCCCTAACACCCTCCTAACACAGTACTCTCACAGCTGCCCAAACCAAATGCCTTCCTAACACAGAACTTTCACAGCTGCTCAGACGCCTTCCTAACACAGCACTCTCACAGCTGCCCAAACCAAATGCCTTCCTAACACAGTACTCTCACAGCTGCTCAGACGCCTTCCTAACACAGCACTCTCACAGCTGCCAAAACCAAATGCCTTCCTAACACAGCACTCTCACAGCTGCTCAGATGCCTTCCTAACACAGCACTCTCACAGCTGCCCAAACCAAATGCCTTCCTAACACAGTACTCTCACAGCTGCTCAGATGTCTTCCTTACACAGCACTCTCACAGCTGCCCAAACCAAATGCCTTCCTAACACAGCACTCTCACAGCTGCTCAGATGTCTTCCTAACACAGCACTCTCACAGCTGCCCAAACCAAATGCCTTCCTAACACAGTACTCTCACAGTTGCTCAGATGCCTTCCTAACACAGTACTCTCACAGCTGCCCAAACCAAATGCCTTCCTAACACAGTACTCTCACAGTTGCTCAGACGCCTTCCTCACACAGTACTCTCACAGCTGCCCAAACAGCCGTCCACTCCAGGGGGCACACTGTGGCAGTGACATGAGCTGAATTGTGTCTTGAGGCACTAAATTTGTAAGGGGAAGATTTTTTGTGTCTTTTGACAGCACAGCAGTGCCTCACTCTGCCACCCCCCCCCCCCACCCCCACACTTACTCCAGAGCGCCTCTCGCAGGAATCCCCTGCCGCCAGTGAGTAATGGCACTCTCATTCCCTCCATCATGAATTCAACAAACAGAGGCCGTAGCCCTCGGGTTCCTCTGAGACCATGTTTTTAGCACCAATCCTGTCTCTCCTCTACAGGGAAGGCAGGTGGCAACTTCCTTTCTCTGCCCAGGCAGTAGATGAGCCCCAGTTCAAAGGGTTCTGGGTCTTCAAACGGAAGTACAATGAATGTTTAATGAGTATAAGAAGATTATTTAGTGTTTTTTTCTTTTTGGGGGGGGGGGGGGAACGGTTATCCTCTGCCATCTACGACCAGTCAAAGCAGCATGTATTGTCTTGGATCTGTTCGGGATGGTCAATTAGCCGGCTTTGTCTCTGCGGCTTAGCGACGGGCCTGCCTGACATAGCGAGGCTCGGCTGGGACGCACCTGAGTAATTAACGTAAGCCTGTGTGGCCCATTCAGGATTATCTCCAGCTGGGGTACGCACACAGCCAGCTGGCAACATCTGCAGGATGTGAACGGGAGGTGCCAAACGACGGACCTCTGCTGAAACGGGGAGGAGGGAGGGAATCATTTACAATCATTCCTTTACTGGGTGTATCATTTTGTATTAACTAAAGGAAGCAAAAGAAAGATACAATAATAGTTATTTCTGGTTTTTACTAGCTTATATTTTATTACATTCTGACCTCTTCATTCCTTTCTATTCAATTTTATCTATCTATCATCTATCTATCATCTATCTATCTATCTATCTATCATCTGTATCTATCTATCTATCATCTATCTATCTATCTCTAATTATTTGACTTTTAAAGTCTCGCTTGTTTATTTTATGTAGATTTATTCCATCTTTCTATAATTTCATTGATCTGTATGTTAGTTGCTTCTCTGTCTTTGAAGTCATTTCAATCTGATATATGAAGCACCATGAGCTGCATTCCCTGTATGAATAAGTTATTATTATATATTTTGATATAAAGGGTTAAAATCTTCATTAAGCAATGCATAATGAATAAAATGGATACAAAAAAAATGCATATGAAATGCGTAACTCAGCACAGTAAGTCCATCTTCCCACTAATTTATTAATAACATTTTTATGACTATTGTGCTTAAATACTGTATCATATGCATGATTTATTAAAGGCTCATAATTCTCTTTCACCGTGAATGTTGGGCTCTGTGGATTAACACTGAGGTTTAGCACAGATGTGGTTTCTCCTGCTATTCTTGTGTGCTTTTTTAGCATGAATTTTCCTCCAGTCCTGGCGTGATTCGTCAGTATCAGTCTCTGTAGTGTGAATACAGCTGTATCGCGGTTCCGGGTTATTCTCAGCGTGTTGTTACAGCTGGTTATAACAGGACTGTATTTAGCTCACCAGCATTTATAATGACCGATGCTTGGTCAGATGGAGCCGCGCTCGAGCGTCAGAACCTGCAGCTTTCATTTAAGTGGTATCGGACTTTTAATGGGATGTTCTGATTTTTCCTTCTCCTTTATCCCCGCCCTCTGTAGCCAGATAGTAGCGTCTCCGTTCTGTTCTCCCTGACTTCAAAGAGGGGGAACTGGAAGCTGTGATGTCTGCGAAGTATAATTAGAAGCGGACGGAGTGTGAGAGTGAGGGAGCGGTGACATCCGGGGGACCAGAGCACTTAAGATGATGCAAATTGATTCCCCGTCCTGCTCGCTATCCCCCGCCCAGATAGTACAGCCGCGATCACTTTGATTAGGAGGATTGAAAAGCGGACTGCTCTCCCTGGCTCCCCTTTGATGTCCCAAAACCCGCCCCTCCCACACCTAGGCATTATCTGAATCCTGCGAGGGGCAAGGGACAGAGAGGCATCCGCAGTCCTAATTGACTGTTTTCTGGACCCCGTGGCAGCTCAGTGCGCGCTCATCCCTGTTCAAAGCGACCCATTACCCTGGGGTGTCAGAGGCCCCACCTACTCGGTGAGGTTGTCCCAGTCAGGAGAAGGCAGAAAGTTCATTACAGGTACGAAAATGAGACACCTGTCCTGAATAAGAGGTGCATAGGATTCTGGGATTCCACACTTGGGCTTTCTTAAAATCACTGCCCGAAGACAGAACCCTGGGGTTATGTACAAAACAGGATAGGAACCAAAAAGCAGGGGGGGGGTTCTGGATGCTGCCATTCCATGTTTCAATCCCGAGGAATCATGGGAACAAGGACACAGTTCACGCAACACGGGCTTCTTCACGCCTCGTGTTTGTGCCGGCTGTCATTTTCACCCGAGCACGTCGGTCACAGTAACTTCCAGATCTCCAGGAAGTCAATGCCAGGTTTTGAGTTAAATCCCCCAAACCCTCTATATTTAGGAGCTCAGCTATTGGCCAGAGACACAGTAGATTTTCGTCAATGGAGACAGAGTAAGAGTCCCTTTTGCAATATTAAAGGAGTCAGGAGAAACCCTTCACTGAACTTTGTATTCCTTGCTATTTTAACGGCACGGGGGGGTTCTGCCAGAGGGCTGGGGGGGGTCAGAGCTTGTTAACTACAGTCTGATATTAACAGGCCTTGACAGAGGCTTGTGGTGACAGCACACCTGTTGGCCTCCCTGTGACACCTTTTTGACATAAGGATCAAGTTCATATAGAGTCCTGAAAAAGGATGATAATGGCGAATCGAAACTGAAACATATACGTCTAATAAGCATGAAACCATCACAAATCTGTCTCCAGCTGCGGAGGTGGGAGGACAGTCATCCTGGGGGGGGGGCACGGCATGGCCTAGATTTGTCAGGCGCAGTGACTCTGAAGCAGCCACGAGGGGGGTGTGTAAGACAGCGCTTTCGGAGGGGGAGGGTACACGGCACTGTCGCAGGAGGCATTCCTAGTCAGCCCAGCTGCTTTCCACATTACTGCAGGTACTGCACTGAAGCAGACGTTCCCATCATCTTCATCCTCCTCATCCTCTCCTTCGGTTCCTTCACCTCTCGTTCATCACTATGCCAGGACGCTGTGCAGGCTTTGTCGGGCCACGATACTTGGAGTTTCATGGACCGAAGTGTCCGGTGCTGTTTTTTGACTAGCAGGGACAGGCCAGGCCCCTTCACGGGGGGCCCGCTTTTGCGGCTGATTGAGAAAGATCAGGCCTGCTGGACCCATGAAACCCACAGCGGTTTCTGGGACTCACTTGGCTTCTCATTAACGTCGGTTTGACAGTTGCAGTTTGGTTACAGTAGCAGACGTTGCAAGGAGCCAGCTGTGCGAAGGAGTGAGTGGGCAAGTGCAGATGAACACGAATGCGCCGCGCACACAGAGTGTAGGAGTTCAAAGAGTGGGTGTATGTGAGAGCTATCATCCTCCAGTACCAGCCATTTACATTTTATGAACTCCGTGACTTATACAACAATGTCTACAAGGCAATTGAATGCACAACAGATACATTGTGAATTACCTTCCCTTTGAGCACACGGTCCTGGATGTCTTCTGGAGGATTTATCCAGGTGTGACCTCCATAACAGCCTAGCTTGTCAATGAACAATTATCCATTCCAGAGAACGGATTTGGTAGTGAACTCTGCACATGTCACGTTTAACAGTTCGCAGCTTGTGTTTGCATGGCGAGATCGTATCAATTTGTTCTGCTCTAAATTTCTCCCCTCCTTAAGGTCGGGAATGGGTAGCCACTGTTATTGCAATTTCAGGCAGCCGCGCAAAGCAGTCACTGACTGGGGGAGGGGCTTGGCGCATCCATGGATCCTTTGAGAGGGCAGCTAATGAGGAACTGAGGATCTGGAGTGACCAAAATTCACCAACATGACTGATGACACCGCTGGCTGCAGTTCTTCCTTCACATGCAAATGGTCCCCCAGCAGATTAAGGTTCATCGCCGCGGAGTTATGGGTCTGCGCATAGCGACCAAAAAAAAAAACCGTCCTGTGCTTCTCTGGCAGGCAGCCAAGTTTCAGAACTTTCCCACAAACCTCAAAGTGAGAAACAGAGACGCCCACACCGTCAGCTTAGCGATTTGGGGGGAATGGTTATCTTGCTGGAGGGACTGACCGGCAAATCGAACAGGTACAATGAGAGGCACCTAAACCTGGCCCATTAAATCACCACAGCCTCTGTAGCTCGCGAGTGTTTAACAGTCGTTTTACTGCCTCTGACCTTGGCAGCCCTCGAGTATGGAGATGATTAAGTGGGCGGTTTAATGATATATGGGTCCGGCGAGCAGCATAGGACACGTCCCGAGGAACGTTCTCATTCGCCGAGCCCGTTTCTCAGGAAGCGGGGGCCACAGCAGATGTTCAAATGGCAGCTGTCCTCCCCAGGAGGACCACGTGTGCACTTTCAGCATCCCAGAACAATCCGCCCTCCCCACTATCCAGCAAAGGGTATCAGGAAGATGGAAACGTATTAAGAAATCTAAAAGCTCAAAACAGTTAATTTATGAAGGAGTGGGAGCAGGGGTGGGGTGATGGAAAAAAAAGGAGGTCAGTTGTCATGTCATGCTGTGTTGGCACATTTTCGTTTCTTGTTTTACATTCCCACAAGCTCCTGCGACCGTTATCAATCTTTATGGGACTAATAGACTATAAATTCATAGTGTTTCCTCGCATTTCCTGTCCATTAGCGTATATCAACGTTGAATTCGCTGATGCTTCTAGGGGGGGCTTTGCCCCTCCCCTCTCAGCCAAGGGATCTGCATTGGGAACTGATGGTGATGAGAACCGGCTTCCTCCGTCTCCTTCGTCGTGTATGGGATCCCAGACGATCCCCTGTGGTACAGGATTTGACAGTAGTCAGGATCTGCTGTAGTAAATCCACATAAATAAACGCAGGAACATGACTGGCTCAGGGGGAAGTCGTACCTGAAAGAAAAGCCTGATTGTTTTTGAGGCTCAAACGTTTGGCCAAGCATACAGACAGAAAAGCAGTTTTGTAAGTGAAAAACCTATAACCCTCAAGCTGAGATGGTCAGACCTCCAGGGATAAAGCAAGTAAACAGAAAGTGATATGAGCGAGGAGGGAAACACCGTGGCTCAGGTCTACTGAACATATAACAGACTTTAATGACCAAACAATCATTTCCGATAAGCAAATAGGTCTGACGTGTTTAAGTAGGTTGGATTTCTACATGAATCGGGAGATTCCGTCCACAATCATTACAAAAAATGTCCAAACGTAAACACTTTGAAAGACTTTCATGGTCTAAGATGTCCATAGATTAGTGTGGGCATTGGGGTGGGGTGTATTTTTATGGGTGAAAGACATATCATGAGAAAATAAATTAACTATATAACTGAAACAGCACGGACTAAATGTTCTGCGTTCTGTGTAATTTTTGAAGCGGGAAGATGCAGATTGTCTTAGTCTGCTTCTAATATCCAAAGGATATTATCTCATATGAGCGAAATTATTACCGCATGAGAAGAGTAAATCTCTTTCTAAATAGCTGATTCCCCGGGTTCAGAATGACTAGCTCCCTGTATTGCGGGGTGTAGCCGGAGTTTCACTGGATCATATCATTGTTGTTGTACAGTGATGATTAATCGTGGTTAGAAACGTGTACCTGCTGTCCACCTAGACAGGCAGAATAACTGTGCTAACCCAGTGCAAGGGATATATGAAGCTAAACTCCTCCTTTTCTAAGGTGTCATAAAAAGTCACATGTGCTTGTTT
>JAODJX010000083.1:13966571-13990047 GCA_026776945.1 Isichthys henryi
CCCTGGCCCCCGCCCCTGCTTCATTTGGGATGCTGGAAGCCTCACAGGCACCATACGCAGGGCAGAGTGAGTCCCGCCAGGACGAGACCGTGGCACACACTTCCGTCACGCATGGCGGTCACCAGGCCCCGCCTCCTCTCCACGCCCTACAGACGTGACGTTTTACCCCCCCGTGAACGTCACTCTCTGTGACATCTGTGTTTTCACATACACCCCTCTCATGCCTGATGCCCCGCTGGCGTCACTGCCACTGTCAACAGCCCTCAGTCTTACGCAGTGCCCCCTCCCCCACCAGTATCCACAACCAAGACCCACTGCATCAACACACCCCTAACAGCCTCGGAGTAGTCTCTCTAAGTTATAACCCTTCTCCAGCCTGAAGAGCAGTCTGGCCATTCGCTGTGTCTCTGGTAGATAGTACCGCTCATTTGCATGTGAGTCAGCTGACTCACTCCCACAGCCTCGCTCTCCTCTCAGTGTCCCATGGCAGGATCTGTGCGGATGATACCAGAACTGCAGAATTGCTGGTCATGTTTGTTTTCACAATAAAAGACCAAAGAACTTAGTTGTTCACCAACAACTCATTTACGACCTCGTTTCAGTGGCTCCAATATATGTGACTTGTTTGATCAAATAATTATTTTCTTCCCTGCAAGGGAAGAGGACGGAATTTCAGATCAATGGCAACACTCTGCACGTCCTCTAAACGCTCTGTGGTTTTGCTAAGTCACCGTCTGCTTAAAAAAAAGCGCCACTTGCACACAGAGCCTCTTTACGTTCCCACATGGAGAAGAAAGGCAGCAGTATCTCAGGCATTGGGGAAGGTTCCAAGCCCTCACCGTGTCTCAGGCGTTGGGGAAGGCTCCAAGCCCTCACCGTGCCGAAGGCGATGGGGAAGGCTCCGAGCCCTCACCGTGCCTCAGGCGTTGGGGAAGGCTCCGAGCCCTCACCGTGCCTCAGGCGTTGGGGAAGGTTCCGAGCCCTCACCGTGCCTCAGGCGTTGGGGAAGGTTCCGAGCCCTCACCGAGTCTCAAGTGTTGGGGAAGGCTCCGAGCCCTCACCGTGTCTCAGGCGTTGGGGAAGGCTCCGAGCTCTCACCGTGTCTCAGGCGAGAGTCTCTTCGGCGGGTCACTCCGGCTCCCCTCTCCGCCAAAACGAGGGCGAGCCAGATGGAAAAGAAAGGGAAAAAACGCGGCCAGAAAATCCAATTTGGCCACGGGCCTGCTGGCCCGTTACTGCTGCCGCTGCTGCTGAGAGTTTAGAAATCTGCTGAGGGTTCAATGTCAGCTTGCTGCATCTCAGAGCGGCCAGCGTCGCATACTAAACATCCCCCTCCACCTCATCATCGGGTTGTGTAAACACGAGTATGATTACTCAGCCTACGTAAGGACCTGCTCGAGTTACTGAAGCTGCCTTTGACACCAGTCTCTGTGTCATACGCCGCCACTGACATACGGCCATGATGCAGCTTCATGGGGTCCTGCTATCATTCAGGGCGTCCTGCTCCTGTCCCTCTCACACTCTGTCACACTCTACCCCTGTCCCCCGCTCTATCATTCAGGGCGTCCTGCTCCTGTCCCTCTCACACTTTGTCACACTCTACCCCCGTCCCCCGCTCTATCACTCAGGGCGTCCTGCTCCTGTCCCTCTCACACTCTGTCACACTGTACCCCTGTCCCCTGCTCTATCATTCAGGGCGTCCTGCTCCTGTCCCTCTTACACTCTGTCACACTCTACCCCCCGCTCTATCATTCTCTTTCTCCCTTCTCTCTTTTCTCCCTCTTTCCCCACTCTTTCCCCCTTTCTCCCTCTTTCCCCTTCACTCTCCCTCTCTCTTCCTCTCTCTCTTTCCCCCTTCTCTTTCTATCTCTCCCTCTCTCGCCCACTTTCCCTCTTCTCTCTTTTCTCCCTCTTTCTTCCCCCTTTCTCCCTCTTCCCCTTCACTCTCCCTCTCTCTCCCTCTTTCACCCTTGTCTGTCCAGCTTATTACTCCTGAGTATCTTCCGTTGTTCTCATTGTTATCCCTCATCTATCTATTTCCTTTCATCTTCTCATTCCTTTCTTAAATTTTTAAATTTTTGAAAAGAAAAAAAAAAACTCTATCACATCATTGTCGTCCCCCTATCAGGATTGTTCTCGGTCACCGTCATGCGGCACCATCCCTGAAGGACATGTGGGTTGAGCTCCCCGATATCAGCAACCTGCGTCAATGGGACGAATGCGTTCCCGAGTGCGATAGTGACGAGGGAGACGCGAGGCGCTCGCATGAACCTGACTGCGAGTGGAGATTAAACGAACCGTGTGAGAGGAGAGCAATTAGTAAGAACCCCACATGGACCTTGTGCAGCGTCAGACGCAGCCCTCACCGTGACGTCCCTCTCAGTGGCCGTGTGACTCATTGTCATTCCGCCATCGCTTAGGCATTAACATCTATTTCCCATGACGTGTCAGACAGGTGTGAAGGAGGACGGCATTCATAATAAAAGTCCTCTTTTGAGGTATTCTAACCCCCTGTTGAAAGAGTGGGACACAAAGCAGATTCTGACTGCCGACGCCTCGCTGCCCCGAGGTTTCCACTTTAATCAGGGCTTCCGCACAAAGCCATACCGCCCTTTCTCTCAGCAGTCAGTCGTCTCTGTGATGCTGGCCTGCTCCAGGTTCAAGGGCTTCTTAGCAAACGGCCTTAAACACCACCGAATATCAGACTGATGAAGAAGAAGAAAGCCAAGGATCCCCCCACTTTATAAGGGGAAGGTCGTGGCGCAGGAGGTAGTGCTACTGTTCGGCAACCGGAGGGTTGCAGGTTCGAGCCCAGGTTCCTCCTGACCCCATAAAGTGTCCTTGAGCAAGACACTGAACTCCAAATTGCTCCCAGTGAGCGGGTTGGCGCCTTGCATGGCAGCCTCCGCCACCGGTGTGTGAATGTGGTGTGTGAATGGGTGAATGTGAGACATAACATGTAAAGCGCTTTGGAAAAAGTGCTATATAAATGCAGTCCATTTACCATTTATATGATTGTGTACAGCTTACAATCCAGCTGATATGACGAAAGCCGCAGCCATTCATCTCACACACTAATCCAAAGCACCAGGGTTTCACAGAAAGTACGGTCAGCCAGTCCCTGGAGAAATTCAGAGATTAGGGGCCTCGTCCAGGGCCATGACAGTGAAATCGTTGGACTAGTATTGGCACACCATCCTAACCCTCTCAGCTACTCACCTCCCCCATGAATCTTTTGTCAGGGTTCTGTAGAACAAAAATGTTAACTGATAATATCAATACTAAAAATAATACTGATTCACGATGAGGGTAAGTCTTTAGTGCAAGGATTGATGTAGGAGGTACGATATAAAGACCAAAGGATGCACAAGTTCTATATAAACTTTCTTGTGATGGATGCTTTGTGATTTTGCAGTTAACGACATAGAATTACTTTTCGTTCTTGAGGAAAGCATTCTGACTTCAGGAAGAAGATGATTCCCGGTTAGAGAGGCTGGTTTTGGACAGAGGAGGGTCAGAAACCCCTGTGGTGGAATTTACTGACCACGAGGAGCTTTAGGAAAGTTCTGGAAGTCAAATGGCTTTGTTTGCCTGGCAGATCCGATCGCTGACGCCAGAGTCTTAGCATCCTCGGTGTGGAATCGGCCAAAAGGTACCAAAGGGGATGGGGCATGGACAGTCTGGGACGTCAAATGCAAAGATGCGCAGATGTGTGAGCTTAGGAGGCGCGTGCAGGGTGGCTGGCGAGGATACGGCTGCGGGAGTCCAGCTTAGAGAGGATCAGGGTCTACAGCAGTAGCCCTAAATTCAGAGAAGACCCCTGCTGGTTTTGTAGAGAATGAACCACAAGACCATTTAATGCTATTTGCTTGGATGTTGCTGAGGGTGACATCAAGGCTCCTGGTGGCTTTAGACAATGATCCTCTATGTTACTCTTCAGTTTCTAACTATACTATCTGTATCATGTCTAAGTCTTTGCTACGTGAAGATTTTCCTTTAGTAAGAGAAGTTACCAAAATGGTCAAAAACTCACTGATAAATTCAAACCTGCAAGCAATACAACATCAAATCTGCCTTTCAAGTTAATTTTTTTTAACTTTGTGGTAACATATGAAGCAGGCTGGCACTCTTTCATCAATGATGTGTTTATTACAATGATCTTTGGGCAATTTGCTCTAGGACAGTACTAGACAGGACTAATATCAGTCCTTATACTGTTGCACGGACTTTCAATTATCTTGATACGAAGTTTGTTTCTGAAATAAAATGAAATCAGGAACACAGCTGGATCTCAGATGAGAAAACTGTTACCATAATTTTCACGAAATACGTAACCCACAGAGAGTTGTTTTCGTGGTTATTGTACTTCACTCTGAAATCACGTCTAGGCAGTACATGCTAATATCTTCAGTTAAGCAATTTCTCTCACGCTGAATTTTTTTTTATGGCTAATGTGTTGTCAAGTAGCGTAGCCTGGATGGTATGGTGGATATTCCATGTGGCACCCTGATACACTTTACCCATTTAATTGGGAAGACATAAACGCGAAAGCGGAGGAACAACAACAATTAGCAGGCTGTTTCCACAGATGGGAGTGCAAATTGCCGGCTTGGCCTTTACGGCACGTTACGGTATGGCGACTCAGTGGCGTCTTAGCGGGGGAGCTAGGGAAGACTTGAACCGTGTTCGGATCGGGTGGTCAAGAGTGAACAGGCGACCAACCCTTGTTTAGCTTGAAGTAGCGCTAAAGTGGCATTAGACAGGATGTGGTCTCGTTGCCCGTAGACTGTATATAGGTAGGGCAATTGAATCAGAATGAGGGATTGAACTGCTTTTCTCTGAATGATGAGTTGAGCATCATGAGTTTCTGTGGTTTCCAGTTTCTGCATAGGAACCTTTCAGTATTTCAGATAGGTCTCCCAAAATACTCAGTTTATCTATGAGAAATATTAGATACACACTAACTGAAGAGCAAACTTCCAAAACCCACTCAGTCCACAGGACATGTTTTCGAGAAAATGTCTGTGGACTTAGTGAGTTTTGAAAACTGAGCGAAAGTTCTTTGTTGGATTACATGAGGACTTAGTGACTTTTGGTTCCGAATGCTGTAACATATTATGAGGAAGCCTGACTTTAGGCCATTGGCGGTCTCATCTCAAGAACGACCAAGAATGGACTGAGTGAGTCTTTGAAATTTGCTTTTTGATTTTCTCAGAATGTTATCATGGCTTGATGCAATCAGCCTTAACGATACCTACACCATGGTCACCTTTAAAACTATTACTCACCTCTTTAAGTCTGGAACAAATACTGTTGTGCACAACACAAATTAAGGCCAAAACCTAGGAACATCTTGCTGTGAACCCCATGCAATAATTAAAGAATTGGCTAACGTCCTTGAAAATGTAACTTTATTGGGGAATTTTCATATCATATGTTGATTTATTCCAAACCCGATTCAATGTTGAATTCTTAGATCTTCTTAAATCAAGGGCATCCTGGAGGTTAAAGAAGTTAACGCTTTGATTGAAGTCGACCTCGATCATCAGACGTGTTGGGAGGAATCAGGCACACGATGGTGTTAATGAGCCAATTACCTGACATTCCAGGAATGTGCTGCATTCAGGATTAATGGTGAAGGACACCTCTGGTCTTTAGAGGTTCCATGAGCAAATCTTGTCTGCGATTTTTCTTAACTTGGGACTACGGAGGGGGAATCACATTTCAGGCTGTACTGTTCAAAAATTTTTTGAACTGCAGATTTTAATATTCAACATGTTTCCGCTACCTCACCTAAACTTGTCATGGCCTGGTGGTCTTTTTGGTGGTGTAACTTTAGCGCCCTTTAAAGCAAACATCAAAACTCAGTGTTTTAGGTCATCCCTAGATTTCCTTGATAATAAAACTACACGGGAATTTTGTTTTAAGCAGTACGTATCATCCATCCATCCATTTTCCAAACCGCTTATCCTTACTGGGTCGCGGGGAGTCCGGAGCCTATCCCGGAAGCAATGGGCACGAGGCAGCAGTACGTATCATTCCAGTGCTATTTATGTAGACGCTGCTTAAGTTACTTGTGTTTCTTTCGTATTTATGCCGCTTCTTATCCGCAATATGATGGGTTCGCTGGCTGTTGGGCTTTCCCCAAAGCCCTCGCTTATTGTTTATCGACAGGCTGAACTTCACTCAGGAACCAGCAGGCCTCTGAAATCCGAGTGCACTTCCTTAATCCGATATTGTGTATCTCGAGACGGCAGCGGTCATGTTAAAACAAATCATGTCACCACTAATTTAACATACGGTTTTTAGAATATCTAACGGCGGGCACCAAGTTTGAATTTTGTATGTATTCATACATGTCTCTCTCATAGAATGAATCAATAGTTATTTCTTATTCTGTAGTTATTTGCAGGCAGATGTATGTCCGTATATGACATAGACATACAAGACGAAGGACAGGACGAAGCAAAGCCAGACACTCTCTTAGAGGGTTTTCTGTGATGTTGTGAGAGCTTATGACATGCAATAATTGGGGTTTGATTGCATTGAGGAGTTGTAGTGACAATGTGTGTGTCTGTGCGAGTGTGGGTGTACTTATGTGTGTCTTTCCGTGGGTTTAGTTGACAGCTAAGTCCAGTGTGGTGGTAAACGAGCCTCAAAGGTTTTTGAAGTTTCGGGTTTGGTGCTGTAGGGTAATAAGTTCCATGCATATGTATTCTTTGAGTAAGTTAAACCATTGTGTGATATTCACTGTGTTTCTGGTTTTCCAGTTTAACAGGATAGTTTTCTTGGCAATAGCTATGGCAACTAGTATGGGTTCTGCATCTTCGATTGGTGGGGTTGTGCCTTATTATTGGGTTATGCCTCATTTTTGCACGTACATTTACAGCATTTAGCTACATGCTAACAGTCCGGCCTGCTGTGCCGTCAAACCGTGAATCGCTTCCCCTGGTGACCCTCTAGATGCTTTCAAGGAAGGCGAGGTGGTCACTTAACAGGGGATAACAAGTTGAAAGGCTGGAAGATGCCAATTTACCCTAAAGAACATTCCGCGGTCGGATCGGCTGAACAGATGCGAGCTGATGGAAGATACGTTTCACCGCCTCTGCCAGGAAGTCAAAGAAAATTATGATAAAAATGCAAATTATGATTCATTTAAGGCAATGCATCAGGAGAGAGTAGCAAGATGGTTGCTCCGGCTCCTGTTGTAGGAGATATCATGTAAGCTTTATAACAGCTATTAATGTACGGAGTTTATCACACACAAAAAATTATGCACTGGGCTAAGAAAATAACAGATTTTTATAAGCGATAATTGCAATATGGGATTTCAGAGCCATGTTTATAGTGGATGCTGGTTCTCATGGTTCTTCATCTAGTCAGTCATCCTCAGTGCCCCCCCCCCCACCTCTGTCAGGAGATGCGCAGGGTAGAGGTCATGGGAGTTTTACCTACACAAAAATGTCCTGAGGGCATAGAAAAAAATGACTGATTTGGAGAGATAACCAATCTGATTGTAGCAGCGGTGAGTCCAAGTTACTTGGGGAGGTAGAACCAAGACAACTGATTGGTTGCTCCTGCCTCCTCCAGTTGCTTGGACCCACCTCCTCGATCATCTGATTGGTTTTCTCTCTGAACCAATCACTTTTCTTTCAGCCCTCAGAACATTCTTGTGTAAGTAAAACTCCCAATAGCAGGGTGGAGAGCTTCATTTAGGCTCCTTCACAGCTCCTCCTGTGATTTGAAACTTTATAACTACTGGAGAACATCACAAATTGCAGCAGCTCCCAGTTTCCTACGGATAATCTCATTGGCTTCAACATACTGCTCTGGAATGCCTTAATAGTGCCAATGCACAGTCTGAGTGCTGATTTTGTAAGTTATTTCCATACTATAAAGAACACCACTCTGGTATTATTACAGCCAACTGTTGTCTATTTTTATTGTAATTTTGCCATTTTGGAATAAACAGCCATCACAGTTTATTGCACATTCCATATTTTTTGTCAATTTTGCTTATAATAAGCAAATAAATGCTACAATGTAATGTGAGCCGGTTCTGTTTTGCTGCTTCTGTCCCTCAGATTTTGCACATGGGTTGAAGAAAGCACCTAAGTTTGTGTTACAATAACCACGTATCACCCCGCGATTTGCTAGCTAACGTGTGATTTACTGCAGCTGCATCTTTCAGTCCAGCTGACATTACACTGGACCAGAAAGCCCCCAAAATATATATGGACCAAAATACTGCTTGCTACAAAGTGTCACGCCCAACAGCAAAAAGATGTTTCTAAATTTGTTTGTGGAAAGCGTTATCGATGCTATTGTTTGTGGCACTCGGCCAGCCCTGGTGTGGAACGCTGGCCCTCTCCCTCTCCAAGCGATGCCTGAAATTCAGGCAGAGATATAAAAATACCCCGAAAGCCTACATTATTAATGCTTCTGCAGTGTAACACTGGCTCTGCAAATCGCCCTGGGAGCCACCAGGGTTTTGTAATGCCATTTGCAGCCATATTATGACTATCAGTAATCTAAGAGCACCCAACTTCAGGTTCTGCCAGGGAGAGCCTGAAACACTCCCCTCCCTCTGCCACTAAACACGTTCCGTCGTCTCTGTGGTATGAATGCAATATGGCACAGTGCTGTTCGGATGAAAAAAATCACAACGGCATTTTCCTTATATCTTACGCTGTGTCTGTATTGCTTGATCGGAAGATTTAGGTCAATGTGAAGTCAGAATATTTCTGCGAGTCCTACTGCCCCCTGCATCATTCTGGACGGAATGCTACAACGTAAAAAAAAAAATAGGGTACGTATCCCACGATGCACTGGTATGAACATTTGTGATGGCTGCTGTTCTATTTCAAAGCTGCTGGGCGTTTGTAGCTTCAGAAAATTAGCTGTGCCGGCTGGAAGGGGACAAATCTGTGTAGGCGTGAATGAGGGGACACCATCTTGCAGAGACATTAATTATTCGCTACCGGACTTTTATGTGCAAATGTATGCATACCTGATCTGATGCCCCCCCCCCCATCCACACGAACAATGGGATTTGCCTGGAGACCATTGTTCCAGCAGGTCAGTGCCAAACCGTAGACTGGCAAGGTGTTCTAGAGCATGTCTGGGCTTGTGATGTTACTCTCCAGTTCTACAACCAGTAAAAATGTCTCCAGAATGAATCGCCTGAATAATGAGGACTGACAGGTTCATTGGCAGAAAAAATATGAAACATAAATAATTCAAGAAAAGGAATACATTGAAAAGTCTCATAATATGTAAATAAAAAGGCATCATAGTATCATAGTCCAGTCATCCACATGTATGTGTGCACACACCCTGTTGGTTTGACCTGGAAGTACATATCACAGGCATCAACTGCATGAGGGCAGGCCATTTTCCTACCTACTGAAACACAGAAGGATTTTTACCACAAGTGCCATGTCCTTTATATACCCAGAAGAAAACAGCATACGGTAAATGTTTCTGCAAGTAAACTGCAGCCTCGACTCATGAAAAATACAAAACCACAGAGGAGAACAATAACCTTCAAGCATTGATTTTTTTTTTTTTTTTTTGCAGAACAATAAAATTAGCAACTTGAATGGCCAGGTGGGTTTTACGGATCCTGCTTTGTTTGTGGTGTAGATAATGACAGTTTCTCGGTTAATCGTTTGTTTTTATCCAAAGCGCAGACCATGTTACTGTTTTGTGCCGTTTACTCGACTTGGGTTAAAGGGGGTGCGGATTTAAGTCCTTTTTTCAAATTACGGAAGTATCGGAACGATAAGGGGGAGAAGTTCGTCCGTCCAGACAAGGGCTTTGACAACGTGCACCTAATAATTTTAAGACTTTGTCTACCCCGTGTTTTTACGCGTTTTCGGGCCTCCTTACAAGCGTTCCAGGGATGACGTGAGTTATCGCGAGAGAAGAATAAGACGCGCTATTTAAAAATCAGTAAATCAAAGCGTGAGAAATCACGTGATGGAAACGAATTACTGACTAGCTAATTGGATAATTATGTCTTGTCCTAATAATACGGCGCTTTACATCTTTCGGGGCAATTCTCTGAGCCCTTAAATACAAGATATTTTTGTCCGTCTATAGAACTATGGGCCATTATTGTATGTTTGCAAAATAAACCCTGAAATCATTTATAATTTGAACAAGTTTGTAATGTGTGCAATGACTACGATGTATTCAATGCACTTTATTTTATAGGTGCATATGTAACTGTTTTCATGCTTTATATTTTGTTTGGTTTCACCTAAATTAATGGAAAATTGAATCTGTCAATTTTTACTTCAAACTCAAGTCCGGGTAAGCTAGAGGGTAAAACTGTAATTCACTCTTGTGGTTATTGTATATAAGTAATTCATGAGTAATTTATTAAATGTCTAGGTTATTTATTACTATTTTATAGCAAAGGAAAGTTAACGAGATTTCTTTTCTGGTTTATGCTACGAGCTCTTTTGCCTGCAAAATTGTGTACGTTGATAAATGTAAAAGCCACCTTGATATCTTTTTTAAGAGAAAATGGGTAAAACACGAGGGACATGGTGCTAATAAAATGCGATTACAAACGATTTTTAAAAGAAAAATAATTCGATATTTATAGTTTTTGGCATTTAACCTTGCGTTTTCAGAGCTACCGTCCAGTAAACTTCTAAACGTCAATGGAAAGCCAACAATTTCATGTCTCAAGTCTTAAGCCTACTAAAATATTTTGTCATTTTCAACGTATAATGGAATAGATATACCGTTTCTATGCAGTTAAAATCAACACAGGCCTGAGTACAAATTACATTAACGAAGGACAGAAAATAGCTATCTACGAATAATCATTTTTAAAACCCAAAATACTATTTCAGTTACAAAATGCGAAACACCAATTTCAAATACATTTAGTCTTACACATTACTAACACACATTAGGCATATAGATTTTTTTTTTTTGTAGTGTAATTGTTGCGCCAACAAACGAAATGTAGCTGGATTGCTCGGAGATTTTACAGATTCGAAATTTTAAGAATAACCGTCTATTTATATTGATCAATATGCTGTTTTATATATCATTTATATATTTTCATTTCGCAGTCACATTGCATTTTTGTTTCTTGCATCAAACGCTGGGGCTGAAGTTAAATTAGTAAATCAGTACAAGACATTTTTAAATGGCAGTCATTTAAAATGTAAGCTAACAAAACCACAGAGACTGCATGTGCTAAAAATAGGTCGTTGACTGAAATTGACTTTCTGCCAACCCCGAGGGAGGGGGGCATCGGCCACTCAATCACAAATGTCTTATTAATTATGAAAACAAGTTGTATTTCCTTTTATAGAATTATCATTCGTTTTTTTTCTCTTTTTCACACATTCCACTCCATGTATAAGTTTTACGTGTAGGAGATCAAAGATAATTGCCAGTATTTCGAAACATCTAACTATGATAGACAACCGATATATCAAACAAAAAAAAAAGTAAAACGAGTCCATTATGCCTATGGACCATTTAAATGACTAATACCGTCCCGCGTGCATGACCCAGTTATAATGACTTTAACTTTAGTCTCGGATTGACCGAACCGAACTCTCGATCTGCCTGTAGACCCCCCGAAGAAAACCACACATTTAAGTTTCAAACAATAACTGATTTATTTAATATATTTTTATACTTTGTAGCAATCTGGTTTTTAAGATGCCTATATAATAAGTACTCTGATTTAAAATCTTTAGGGTTTAGTTATCTCTGTTTTTTCTGAAAATGATTTGATATATATATATATAGATCCCCTTTACCTTTTTATAGTTTTGGAATAGTTAGGGGTTATATGCAACATCTCTATAAACGAACAAACAAAGTACAGTGAAACGTGATCTATGCCTTGGCAACATCAAATAAAGCTAGCAATTTTCACTCCATTCCACTAATTAATTTCGCAGCCTGCATGTTGTCGTGGTGACGTTACATCTCTTTTTTTCATCTGTATGCGTGGAATGTCAGAAACACCATGTGGAGTGCAGTGGAAACAGTCACATCATTCTTCACACGCACACATATATATCATATATCATATATGTGTATATATCATATATGTATATATACCAGGCTACCCAGTCTTCCATAATTTAGGGTGCTCGGTTTTTGCATTTCCTTATTTCCCTTGCTGTCGTTGTTCGGACAGTGGTCGCGTGAGTCTAACTTGATCACGGCAATAATATCCTCCGTCGGTATCCATTTTTTCTTTTTTTTTTTTTACTTGGCTTGACGTGATGCACTTGGCAAATGGAAATATTATAAATAAACACATTTATTACTGGATCGTGTAGAAGCCGACCTGGGATTAATTGCAATTCTGCATTTTGTAATGTATTGTTAGGAGTAGAATTATGGCCGCTATTTGTGAATTTTAACCATAGTATAAGCCGGGACATCTGATTGTGCTTTGATGCTATTTATCTACGCAATATACGTTTTGTATTTGCCTACAGTTAATATTGCTGAATTCCTTGTCCTGTGAATCAACTGATGTAGGTACCACAGTTGTGTTTGAGTGAGATGCCGTCGTTGTAGTAATTCCTGTTGAAGCGCTGCTGAAATAGACGTGTGTTGAAATTGAGCCCAGGTCAAAGATCCCGGAGAATCCCCAGAGGACGGTCTGCCGGTGTTTTATTCAATATCAGAATGTCGTCCCGTCTGAATAAAGTTGCTTTTCTGGTGTGTACAACTCCAGGTAGGTGTACAGTTGGATACATTTGATCGCTAAACGTTTTTCTTATTATTTTCAGGTTGGTAGTCTTTTTCTCTTTTGTATTACGTTGTTTTTCCTTTTTTGCTCTTCTTATTTCATTTTAACTTTTTTTTTTTGCTTCCTAGAAAGCGAGCCATGTCACTAGAGCGAGAAGTGCCGTCAGAAGCATCGTGACGCCGGAGCGGTCGCTACGTCCCGACGCTCCATTGCCTCCTCCGCACAGTTCAAACAGGCTACCGCGGAACTCCAGGTTCCTGGATTCCCTTTTGAGTTTTTCCCACAGCTCCGTGGCCCCTCCTTCGCAATCCGCAAGGGCAGTGGTGGCACAAGCATGGAAGTCATCCCAGTACCTGAAAAAAGCACGGAAAATCGATTATATTTATGTCATAATAATCAAATTGGGGGAATTATTAGAGAGAATTCTCGAATAATAATAATAACAAGAACAACAATAATCGGCTGGGCATATCTCTATTTTGGCTATGAGAACATTAAATTAAATAATTCAGAGGAATGCATTAGGCTACTAAATATTTTTAAGTGTAATATCCGGTAAAACGTGCAAAAATACTATACTGTCTGTAATAACCATCGTCATAGCTAACTTTATTGTGAATATTTATTCACTTAAATACTTTTATTTCTTTTCATTTTAACACATTTTAACGTTCCTAATATTTCTATATTTGACATTTTTCAGTGTTTCAGCTTTGACTTGGGCTGAAAGGTGCATGCCTGGACGTTGAATCGTCTTATGCATTATTTTGTGTTTATCAACCAAATACGAGCGTTTGTAAGACGGTACCGTTCATCCTGATTGAGAATGAGGCTGTCTCTTGGAGTTTATATATTCGCGTTAAATAATGAGAGCTCGAAACACCAGGGACACTAGGGTTTGCCTCCATTGCAGTTTTCCTGTTATAATCTTTTTTCCCCATGGGAAATCAAACACTTTCAATCTATTCTGTCCTGCACAGTAGTGCAGCATGCCGGCTAGGAGACGCACCTGAGCAGCGTCGTAACCTATTTTCGGACTACGGTCGACAGAGACATGCGCAGAAACACATGCTCATCCGCTATATATGCAAACTGAACTCGGTAACATTTTTTGCTAGCAGTTTCGGTTTATGAGGTGTGACTTAATAAAAAAAATACAAATTTGCAAAGCTCGACAAAATTATTGCATCAGGCAACCTAAATATTGTATATCATAAATAAAATTCGCTTTCAGCAGACGCCTTCTTTGCAATTCGGTTTACTAGTTCGATTCAAAATAATACAAACGTAAAAAAATTATGATCGTTAAACTACATGCAATTTTTTTTGGCTATGGCATTCCAATTTGTCATTAATAAGTGACAGAGACACCAAAGCTCCGAGATTTCACCATGGTAGTCCAATACCCGTAATTGACGCTGACCTCACCGCCCCTTTTTTGTAAGGCTGGTCTATCTGGTTGCAATTAATGGGTGCGATGTGAATGTGGACCTTGCATGAACACCCACACCCGCTGCTGGTTCTGGCGCTTCCGAATTAATGCGGAGTCTCGTGCCATCTGTCTCCCAATCCTAGTCTGCGTTAACTGGGTCGTGGTGCACGTGTCCCTTGCCGTACAAAGCGAAGTCTGCAGGGCGAAGAGCGCAACTTACGAACAGATGGTCTTTAGGTTTTCTCGATCGTCCATCTCCTGTGGGTAGTTCACCATGCTTTCGCCCAGTCTGAGCAGGCAATCTGAGAAACCTTTAAATACAGTATCACATTTCCCTGTAGCGCCCACCTCCTGGAGCAGATACACTGAAAATCAGAGGGAAAGACATGTATTACTTTCTATGTTAAACATCGCGCGTTAATAATAGTAATTAAATTTGTAATGGTCAACTAATCCTATTTTAATTACGGCACTTCACGAGTAAAACGATTTACGCCATTATATTCACATATGCAAGTGTAAAATGTAGGCCTATGTGTTATCAACACACTATAGACGAATTACTTGATACATATAGTACAAAAATGCTTAAAATTTTCTTATTTTTTTAAATGCACAATTTGATTTAAAATGTTCATATATCATTCGATTACTGTAGTATATACACCGATGGAACTGCGTATTTTCTCACAATGATCTGGAGGCAGTAAGCTACATGTATTGTTCTATCCGCCCATCTCTGTGACTGCAGAGATAACACCACGCAGGTTACATTGTCCGCGAGCTGAAAGCGACGGAAGAAAGATGAGGTAATTCGTCTAGAGTCTAGATGGGAGGTGTGTTTCTTTGTGCTACCGTGCATGGGGGTGGGGTGGGACTTAATTTACAGTAGAGGGTAAAGGGTCCGTTATACACACTGTGTGAGCTGATGTCTGCGCGAGGGAAGCTTCATGCAGCTCTCGTATTCACGAGAAAGACTCTCCTCAATTATTTTGTGGGCGGAGCTCAAAGACTGGCGCACACAAGGGACATGCAACCTAAAAAAGGTTGCCTCTCTAATCTTGGCCGGACATTTTTTTCCGTGCAGGAGCCAGTTATTGGGAAGCATGTGTTTTCCTTCAGTCCGCTCGCGGTTCGTTGAGCAGGAGATTTAGTCAATTGATCAGATTGTAACAATTTGACAAGCTCTCCGGTTGAGTGGCTGCAGTCAAACTGCGGAACCTTGTACGTGGTATTTATCCTGATCAGTGCTGATAGGAGTGGACGTAAGGCAGAGCCGCTCTGGCGCGAATGATCAGTCCAATTTGTGAGATCAAAAAGACGGACATTAAGCAACAATTACGCGTGGGTAAAACGACTACAGCGCAGAATAATAATACTGTACTGCTAATAACAACAAGAACAACAACACCAATAATAATAATAATAATAATCGAGTTCACCCGAACAAAAAATATTAAAACATTTTTGTTACTTCAACGATCGAAAAAAAACCCCCCGACAAATTATATAAGATAAAGACAAGATCAATCATCTGCTTCAAATTAAGGTTACATCTTTTGTCTACGCGCCAGGTTTATAGCGAAAAAGACAATAACAATTGCTGGCAATTATAGAAAGATCGGGATATCATGTTTAGTGGTTGTACAGATTTTTCCTTAAATTTGGGTGGCGGAGGTCATTCAAGCAGTAGCTTCAAAAGTTACTGTCCTTTCGCTTAATGCTGAACATTTAAAATATTTTAAATAAAACAAATTACACTGTGTTAAAGTGTAAAGGCAAATTATATATATATAGACACACACACACACATACACAGAAATATGGTTTATATACATATATGTGTGTATGACACGAAGAACAGGTAAATCAATGTAAAATAAAGCAGTTACATTGTTAAAAATTAAGCAGTGCAATTACTACACCACTTAAAACCAATATGATAACAAAAATCTACGTGCTACAAGGTATCATGCTATAGGATAACGATACCGAGTGAAACAATACATTCCTAGAAAATTACAGCCAAGAAGCTGCAGACGACTTTACCAGATTTAAAGTCGGAGGGAGTAATTACTTCGGGTAACCTAAGTATCTGCAATAAGCCAATTCGGTCAGGGAAATCAATCCAGCATAAAATGTCCTTTGTATATATATAAGGTAAATCCATACTGCGAGCGGCATTCTACGCATTTTTATTCTATATCGTTTGTCCGGCAATCTAAACAGATGGGAACATTTCATCAGTGAATTTGTAATACATTCCTGCTTGCAATGCGTGAACAAGGCTAAATTAATAATACATATTGGCTGTATGACGCTTTTCTATTTTCTGATATATTTTGATATTTTTCTCATAATTTTTGAAAAAGTGTGGACCGACCCATTAGGTATTATAATTTAGTAACTGCATCTCTGGCACCTATTAATTTGAAAACGGGGTTGGAATCCTACGAACAATACGATGCAGTAGCTTACAGACTCAGCATGATAGAAATAAACTTGGAAAGTAAATGTATATAATATTTGTGTAATAAACGGCATTATTTCCGTTTTCTTATTTGCCTAACACTCTCAACATCTGCAATTCCTATATTTAGCGTTTAATTGTATATTTGACCCAATTTTGAGCATGCTATTTGATGTTAAAAAAAAAGTGAGTATATTCCAATGGAAAACGAATGGTTTTCGTAAATAGTAATATTTTCATTCAAAGATACAAATGTAGCTGCACATGCCTACAGAACGTGTAATACTGTGATTTATTTATTTATTTTGCGGATTCCTGGGATAATTATTCTGGTGCAAAGGCTTGCTGCGTAACTGAGTAACCGGGGTCCTGAGCGTTCTGAAGTGTTTAAACTCATGACAGATGACCGGTGACCCGCTTCACAAACGGCTCCAACGTTTGCAAGTCGATGCAGATTCGCGAGAAAATATATTTCTACCATAACTCGCACTCCTAGGTGTGAAATATTTATGTCATCCGTGCCTGCTGCTGTCAGCTTATTAAGATGCCAGCGCAGTGTACGTCTCCAGCTGTAACGTTATGCAATGTATTTTAAGATAGCCGTAATGTGGTTCTCCTTAAATTTCGTAAAGGACAAAAAAACAGTGCATCGACTATAGTCAACAAAGTTTGCTAGCAAAATATGACAAATTATCGGACAAACTGAAAGAAATAAGATGCGTATAAATGTAAAATCGAAACTGCGTCCACAAATACCCAGCGTATTTGATTTTACGTTGATCCTTAACGTTTGGCGCATTCACTGTTGTTACGAAGCACAAGCGCTCGTATCGATTCTTTTAAAAATACTCCGTCTGAGTTTAATTATATTAATTATATTTTGCAGAAATCATATTTTGTGCAAGCCTTATGAATAAAAAGCAGTTTCACGTAGTATGATTTGTGTTTCTTTGACATTATTCGTTTTAAACGCAAGTCAAGTGGAAAAGTAACGCGGACAATACACACAGACATGCAATTATTTTTAAGTATAATAAAAATAAATAGTCCGATACTCACCCAACTGTACAGCAAGAAACAGTGAGATATATCTGCCGGTCAAAGTTAATCCCATCCTACGTTTAGTAAAACCATTGGAGTATGCACATCTTAAATAGCTGTAAAGAAAAACTGGAGTAGATTTTGCACACCACACATCGCCACAGCGTCCAGTGGCAGCAACGGTTGCCTTTCGTTTTCCTTTACGCTTTTTCTCGCGGACTATGAGGCGATGAAGACAGAAGTAGCGCAACCCATTAAGTGAAGGGTGGTGATGCTTTTTTTTGCCTCACGCCCACATCGCTTGGGTGACGTAGAAGTGACTATGACAGGCCCCCTTTTTCTTCATTTTTCTCATTTGCTGGATAAGACAAACTCTGTCTTCCTTTTTCTTATACAACCATTACGGGGGCTGTCGTGATATACACATCTCGCCTGAACGTGCGAGAAGCTAAGGTACTATCTCTTAAGGCGGAGATGTTCACCCGCTCAGATAATCAGACGCGATAAAAATAGGAAAATTAAAAAAGGGGGGCGGGGGGGAAGAATTATAAAAAAGTGGTAAAGTTTGTTCCCTTGCCCTGACGTCAACTTAAGTCAGATGGACATTACATTTAACGACGGACTCTTTCATCTTTTCAGCATACGGGCGTTTCATGACAAGTATATCTACATGTGGACGGAGAGTTCACACAGCAGCGAGTAACTCCCCCCCCCCTCCCCAGTGCGAGACTATTGCCTTTTAGTCATGGGCACATATAACTGCTGGCTAATTAGGTCCCCAGACAGTAAAAACGGGCAATACGTAAAAATGCCATAAGGGGACCGAGGGCCGCAGCGATGAGCGTGCGGCCGCTGCACGAATTATTTTAAGTACAAGTTCGCGTTCATTCACAATACTGGGGTTTCGCTTCAGTAATTATTATTTACACACAATGTCAGCGGGGAGACTTGGACTACTTATCACATCGAAAATACATGTATATATGTGTGTGTACCCCAAAGTGCGGTAAAATCTGAAACTTCCATACTTTTCGGGACACTTCTTCAGGTCCCCATTTGATTAACCTCAATTTTATAAAAATCCGTGAATGCAATTAAAAAAGTAAAAGTTCCAAAAGTCTTGTATTTTGGTTGGTTACTTATGGTTAAGGTTAGGGCTGGGTAGAGGTTAAGGGTGCCGTGATTGGGATTAGGGTTTTTCCCATAGAAATGAATGGACGGTCCCCATTTAGATAGGCAGGCCAACTTGTGTGTGTGTGTGTGTGTGTGTGTGTGTGTGTGTGTGTGTGTGTGTGTGATAAAGTCCTACCAAATAAGCGAGCGGCGGATTTATGGATTCGGCAAATTATATTTGTATTAGGCCTACATGTAAGAATTTCTACTGGGGCTATAATACAACATTCTTTTTGATTAAATATCAGATAAATGTGTAAATTAGGGCTGAGAAAAATAATATAGAGGACTATATGAGTGATATATAGTAATAAAATGTAATAGCCTATATAATGTATTACCGCAACCAATTTGTCGGAAACCACACTTACGTTTTGGATGACAATTTTCCAAATATTATAAAGGAGGTTATGGAGTGACTCAGGTGATCGTCATAACAAGTGAACTGATTTTAATTGATTTGATTTAAAGGTGAAATTCCTTAGTTCGTTCTTGGTGTCCCCCTCGTGGTGGGTGGCTGTAACAGCATCTGCACATGGGGGCGTGTTTGCAGGGGAAGTGAGTCGCCGTGAAGGCACGCTGTCCACCTTCAAGCACTCTCAGCAGGATTTAAACTTTACCTAGTCACGACACACCACGGGGCTCTCCGGAGGAATGCTTTTGGAAACGATCTTATCAGGATCTTATTGGCAAGGCTGTACCGTGAGTCACGCACAGCAAATTACATAATTATGTATTTTTGACACGAACTCTGGTTTACATTTATATTACGGATGATTACCTCTGCTCGCAGTTCTGTCTTCCTAAATATGTCGTCCTGGTATTCAAACAGCTTGTTTTGTCTTTTCCTTAGAGATTCATGTCCATCACGCTGTCGCTGGTTCGTAATGCAAGCTAAAGACTTAGGTGCAATTGCAGGTTTATATTTTTAAATTCCAGATGAAATTAATCGTGGTTCAGTGGATGTCCTGCCTAGTAAATGTTAACAGTGAAGAATATTAATTGTTTAATCCATGAACTATTTCATATTATAATTTATAATGCACATTCAAAGTGGTAGTGACTTGTTTTGGCTCCTGGAAGGGTTTATGAATGGCTATATTTTTCCCAAAGAAAAACTCTTGAAAGATTGAGTACTTTTTTAACAAAGATACTTTTGGTCTTGGGGGTTTTCTAGCTTTAACCCCCCTGCCCCATTCTAGGCCAGAGTCGATTATTGTTATGAAAATCAGGTGAATGATTTGACTTAAACCACAGTGGCCCATGGAGACTGGCTAGACTCTCCTGGGAGGAACCATTGTAACGAATAAAGGGGTGGAGTCAGATACCTGTAGTCAGTTATCTGGAGATACGCTGCAAAATTCCATGGCTGCAGTTAGGAGGCTGGTGTGAAGCCCACTGGCTTTGGCCTCTGTGATCTGTCTGCCTGTGATCGGAAGGTCACCAGTTCAAATCGCATACGCAGCAGTCATATTGCCATTGGGCCTGTAAGAGCTCCCCCCATCCCACCCCCCATGGAATGCTCCTGAAGTGCCAGATAACCCTGAACCTTCACTCAGACCCTAAACTTATTTCTAAAAAACACAGAGCAAGATGAGATGTGAAAAAAGAAGCATTACAATGTGCAGAGTTACATGCTTGTACAAATGGTAAAACGTCTTTTAGAGCAGTGGGTGGGATATGTAGGGTTCCCCCGAGTGCCCAGGCAGGGGCCAAGACCCACTTTTGCACCTGGAGATCCAAACACCCGGCTGAGTAAGATCCATAGCAGAAGCATGGCAGGGTTGAATGCCGAGCCTTGCAGAGCCAAGGAGGATCCCTGCAACATCTCCGCGGTCCTGTGTACTCACCTGTTTACTTGTCGCTTCCGGTCTTGCTGTCTTCTGGTGCAAAAAAATATGGTATTAATCTAACAGAGCGTCTCTCAAAGATGCTGCTAGTTTGGGCTAATTAGCATTAACGTCACAGCTATCGTCTCGCGGAGTATCTATCGAGTATACTTCAAAAATGAATTGTTCTGGTCTGCCCTGGATTTTGCTGCAGAGTCCCCGCTGGCTTGCTGGCTGGTGACATTTTGCAGAAAAGTGGCCCTCCGCCTCGCGCCTTCCCATGCCACGCTTTGAAGGCGGCTGCAGTTAAACGCTTCACTGTGATGCTGGCCCCCATAAACAGTCTGTCAGCACGTGAGCCCAGGAATCACATCCAGCGCATAAATGATGCTTAATGTCAGTCTTTTTGGCCTCACAACTGGGTGAGATCCCAGGATTAATATCGAATGAATGCAGCTGGAGGACTCCGATTTTAATTACGGGTGCACGGACAAATTTTTGGGCTTTAAAGGCCGAAATATCGATGAGAAACATCCAGTTCGGAAATTCAGGTCAGAGGGGGGAGTGGCCAGGTGTGTGGCATGCTGGGATCATATTGGGTTAATCGGTGTTACGGTGCAGAGGCGTGTCCAGTGTGCAGATCCGTGCCCTCATAGAATAAAGGGATTTCTTTGTCTTTCTTTTTTATGAGCTCTGAAGACTATTTAACGCAGAAGTGGAGATTTCAGGTCCAGAGAGTACAAATCCAGACCAGGATTTTGTTTCAACCAACCAGTTGAGTCTAAAGAGTCATGGTCATAGAGGACTCAACTGGTTGGTTGAAACAAAATCTTGGTCTGGATTTGTACTTTCTGGATCTGAGATCGGCACCTCTGGTTTAACGCGTTCGAATCACACGGAGTAAATTGCTGTCAGATACAAGTGTTGCGAATAGAGGACTGCAGGGCTGGGATCTGAATCTTATACACGCAGTGTCTGTTTGGGGGAGTTAGTTAAGTGGAGGGTCCCAGGGGGCGGGGGGAACGGGAAGGGGGTTCGTAGCTGCCAACGCTTTCTTCAGCTGTGGGAGGAAACCCAGACGGACAGCGGAATGACACAGAAAGTCAGGTGAGCTCAGGATGACTCCCAGTGCTCTGCAGCCCGGAGACTCCAGTGCTGAACGGAGTCCCTGCACTGCAGCCGCATGACAGCTTAGTGCAGTGTGTCAAAATGCGATGCCCCCTCATCAATCACTCAGCCAGCAGCAGGGACGCATGAAAGATAAGGGGGTTTGACCTTCTCATGAAGGTGTTTCGGTACGGAGAGGATAGCGGAGAGCCCATCCATGTGTGTCAGTGTTCAGACGCCCCACCATTCCTCATTCTAGTGCTAGAACCTTGCAGACATCCTGCTTAAATCCCCCTGTAATCAGGATCCTTTTCCATGTCTCTGCGATCATGCTCAGATTTTTGGGTCTCATTGTCTCGTGAGGATTCACTGGTAGGTGTGACCAACAACTGCTTTGTGATTGGCCTTGAATACTGGACTATGAACTGAATAAAGGCAGCAGGCCATCTTGAAATCACACCTCCTCTCCAGCAGTCTAAGGAGTTCTGGGTTAGGGGTGACAAATCTGATCCATGGAGAGCCAGTGCGGGTTTTTGGGATGACCTCTTAATCAGCCAATAACGATGGGTACTCAGGACTGGAGTTGTGAACCACTGCTTTATTATTGGCTGATTGAAAGGTCATCCCAAAAACCCGCACCGGCTCTCCATGGATCAGGATCGCCACTCCTGTTCTGGGCATACCAGCAATTTAGTCACCTGTGCCTGTGGAAAAAAAGGTTGTGGGTTCAAATCCCATGACTGCCAAATAATCATATCAGCTTTGGGCCCATCAGTGAGACCCTTAACCTTTACTGCTCCTGGGATGCTGGCTCTTCCTTCTCTCTGACCCCAAGCTTTTCTCACCTGTACATTAGTTCAGACAAAAGCATCTGGTAAGTAAATAAATGTACTGGTCAGTAATATACAATGTCCTGGCTCTGAGAGGTTTTGCACGCAACACAGATTTGGACTGGAAATCGTTCTGGATGTGCAGTGTAGTGCAAAGAAATACAACTAGATTCAAGATGCATCCCTAAAAATAGCAGTCCGTGTATTAAAAATGCATGACCTGATTCGGCTAAATCTGTCGGAGAGCGAGGAAATTCAGGAGTATCGCCGTTCTTTGTCAAAACACGACTGTCTGGGATCCTGGCCTTGTACTCCTGACCCCGTTACATATCTGACATTAATTATTCTTTCTTATGTACCTCTGTACTCCTGCCCACAAGAATAGGATCAAGTCCAGTCTATGAGCACAGCTCACCCTCTACTGGGGGCATCCGCTGGGTCACTTGACCTCCCCCTAGGCCGACCACCTAATCTATGTCGGCAGGGACACTATGAGCTACGACAGAGTTTGTAAACTACCATTTCAACCATTTCGATTCGAAGGGCCTGGATTTCACTTAAGCCCTGTGTTTTTGCTGTGTGCTGATTGGTCAGTATTCTATATTCATGCATGTGTCACTAATGTTAATGTGACAGAACTAGGGTCTTTCAGTGAAGGAAACAAACCAGTCACAGCAAAAGAAGAACTGAACTAATGAGCCAAACACAGGAACCTAACAGTTTTAAAGTAGTTCATAGTGCCCCCCCCCCCCCTCCGGGGGTAGGTGGTCACCCGGCCGGGGCCCCCCCCCCCCCGGCGGTGCCCCCCCCCCGCCCGGGCCCCGGGACCAAGGACACAGCGACGCTTTA
>JAODJX010000083.1:13990147-14002610 GCA_026776945.1 Isichthys henryi
CAGCACAGCAAACAGCACAGAGCGTAACAGCACAGCAAACAGCACAGAGCGTAACAGCACAGCAAACAGCACAGAGCGTAACAGCACAGCAAACAGCACAGAGCGTAACAGCACAGCAAACAGCACAGAGCATAACAGCACAGCAAACTGCACAGAGCGCGATTCCGCCGTCTGAAAACTTTGAACCTGAGGTCTCTGTTCGCTCAGCTGCCCTGGTGTCCGTCTGGCCGTGGGGGCCGCTGCTAGTGCTTCACACCGAACCAGAGCCCCCCAGCCCCAAATCTGCAGCCCTGCCCTAATTCTCGATGCCAGGGAGCCTCTGCCTTCCCCGTCGGGGAGGTTTGTCTCTCTGTGCAGTGGCTGGATTTCGCTGGTATGGTGAAAATGGTGTGATTGTATCAGTGATCTCACGATACACGTCATGGCTGCTATGTCCTACCATTCACATTTTCCAAGCACGTGTTAGTATGATGTCATTCGCCATATGATCAACCTCCAGCCTCCATTGGGATAGAGGGTAACGCGCTCTGTCTGATTCCTCTGCCATTCTGCTCCTTAAAAGCCTGACTGAGTTGCTCATCGTTCTGATTAACCGGATGACATAATTCTCCCAGTCTGGCGATACCCATCCCTCCAGAACCGGGATCGCGAGGACCCCTGCTGGAGGCCGATGGCGTGACGCCGTTCAAGGATTAGGCTGCTCCAAGCAGAGACAGATGGAGTAGATTCTGTTTCTACTCCCTGACAGCAAAAAGACAAAAAGCCCGAAAAAACAAACCCAGCACTGGTTCATCGACATGCCTCTGTAGCCAAACACATTGACTCCCTCCGTCAACATCAACATCCTTCGGATCATCACTAAAGACTTTCTTGACTCCTTAATGATTTGGGATTAATTAGTGATGTGGCAGTGACTGATTGGCCTGTCACTGAGGGGGTTGTGTGACATATGGGCATGAAACACGGGATGACGCATCATCTGGTCCTGCTGGTGGTTTGGGTCCGTAAAGTGAACCTCATGAAGTCCACAGCTCTCTTCTCATATTTCTATTAGGCTGCTTCAACAGCTGAGTTGGGGGGGGGGGGTTGACCCCTTCCACTATGAGCAGGGTTCTAGTGCCTCACCGGCCAGGTATTCATACTACAACCAATCTAGAGACCCGAATTAACCTATATGCCCGTCTGTGGAAAAGACCAAACTTTGCCCAGGGTCCTGAGTTGTAGGGGGTCATAATATTTCTTCTGGTCATTACAACAGCACTTTATGCCCTAGATCGGGCCCCAATAACGGTTTTAGCACAAGGGCCCCCAGCCCTAAATTTGCCGGTGTCTGTGGGAGACACCCAGGGCGCTCGGAGCACACGACGAGGAAAAGTTACACGACTGTTTACGTTCCATTTACAGGGCGTTCCACACACAGGCCTTTCTCAGCATCCTTTACAGAAGCTCTCTAGCACCCCCTTCTGGCACCACTCTGTATGCACACAATAACCTCATAAATGTGAATTTATGCTGACTCTGGAAATCTGAAGATATTTTCGTCACGCCTGTTAATCGCCGAACACAGTAGACGTCTCCAATCATCTCCATTCCCCTAATAATAAAAAAAAAACAACAACATCTCCTCTGTGACCCTCCCCTACCGCTTTCTACAAGCCAACCACAGAGGTCAATGTTGACTACTGGGAATTGTGGGAAGGGTGGAGGGGCTCTGTGATGTTGGTTTCTTTGCACAGCAGACTGGAGGTGGAGTACATTTTACATCTGCTAGAGGATTTGTGTGGCCATCACCCTCTCGACGGGAATAAAAGCGCTGTGACATTAGACTGGAGAGTCCTCCCGTGAATTTTAAACAATCGACTTTTGTTTTACCTTAATGGTGCAGAGTTTCTGTCTCTTGGTTTAATAAAATATTAATGGCAAGTTCCCAAATTAATCTGCCTACTTGACAGGCCAGGGACTTAGTTTAAATGGCCCATTTTTCAGCACAAACCCTGAGTTAAGCTACAGTTATACCTGGTCTTATGTCTCAGTTTTGAAGCCCTGGGTGCTAAATTCTTTGAGCTTATATAGCGCCCTAGCAGTCTGAGCATTGGGGTGTGGGGGGGAGTGGAACATGTCACCAGTCTGGATGTGGGGGGGCAGGATGAGCTTTTAACGGGTGTCTAGGACTTCCAGCCTCTCCGCTGGAGAATAATCTCCGTATCCCACTGAAATCCCCCTAAAATAAGTTTTTTTTAGATTTATTAAAAATTTAATTTGTAAGACACATGGTTATAGAAAATGGATGGATGGATGGATGGATGTATGGAAGAGGCAGTTGGCAAGGTCACATCCCCAAACATGTGATGTCATCTTAAAGCCCTAAGCCTCCTCTTTAAGGTCTTAATAGAGTGGCATGTATAGTATGCGAGATGTGACTCACAGTCATGTCTTTCTTCATCAAGGCAATGCCAAGGGTTTGTGCAAATGTTCGAAATCTTTGCATTTCGTTTACCTGCACGAACAGTCGCTTTCGAAGCAGATTAAACCAGCTTACATTGTAGATGTGTACCAGCTGCTAACTAATTAATCAGCTGCCACCGGCGTGTCTCTTCAGCTCAGGTATTTGGGAATCACTGGCTTGCAACACCGCAGCGTAGGGTTGGCGATGCCTATGTGTCAAAGGCCAATACAAAAATTCATGCATTATCAGAAGCGTTCTTAACACCATCTCTGACCTCAAAACCAGCACCAACACGAAATGGTGTTTAATTTTCCGTTTGCCGGAGTATGAGAACAACTACACTGGAATGTGTTTTTTTCCCACATATCACATGTTGATCTCATTTTTCAAAACATACAGACAAATATAGATGTGAGAACAAAGCTGAGAATCTGAAAAGAACGGGCTCGTCCGGGATTTGAACCCGGGACCACTCGCACCCAACGCGAGAATCATACCCCTAGACCAACGAGCCACTGGCCACTGATGTTCCCTCTCATGGTTCCAGAACTCTAACTGTCCTCTGAATACACAGGACAGTCACATGACACGTGGCTGGCCAATCGTGGGCCTCGTGGCACCAATGTTGCTCACATGGAGCGACAATTGTGAGGCATTGTGACACAGCATGTCAGGCAGAAGGAGAAACTGCACACCACATGGGTGATGGGAGCCTAAATAAGCCGCAAACGCAAATCCGGAGGCACAGTTGCGCAGAGACGCCGCTCCGCCTGTCGGCTCTCTGAAGTTCCAACTGGATGCAAATATTCGGAATCACTTTTTTCCCTCCGTTCCAGTGCTCAGCTGGATCCCCGAAAAAACTACAGAATCCTCAAAAAGTGCCAGTAAATATCTTGCGACATCTTGAAATGAGATTAATAGATGATCCCAGCATTTTCTTTCCACAAGATTCATTATTCGCACATTTTCATAATCACTTTTTTTTAATCCTGCTTTGTTTCCTCAATTAAATATATTTAAAAGCAATTTTATTAGAAACAACGCAAGGTTAACAGGGGTAAAGTGTATGATGACCAGTAGCTCTGAGCAGTGAATTCCTCTGTAGGTCAAGCTCATCTAATGAAAGAGAAGGGTTGTATTGTTGGGGTTTAATTTCATTTATCTCTGTTTAAACATCTTCATTTACTTTTGCACTGGATATGCAATAATGGATGGATGGAATAATATTCTATTGGGGTGGACAAAATTACAGAAACACCTACCAGCATATTAATATCATATCTTTTGCCTGCAGGACAGCTTCAGTCCTTGAAATTCTACTGGAGATGAAGATTCCTTTTTGCTCTGTACTCTGGAACATCCAGTGAAGATTCAGTCATGTTTCGATCTGGTAATTGTAGAAGCTATGGAAGGCATTTGACTTCATCCTGGGGTTTATGAAGCCACCCTGGAATTTATTTAGTAGCCAGTATAAGGGTCCGGTGTCTCCAACAGAGGGGGCACCTGGAACTGGAAAATGACCCCAAACTGCAAAACAATTACATGATTTAACAGTTCCAAAGAGATGGCACCTGTATTGTTGCAGATCATACACTATGTTTGACTACTGGCTGCACTGAAGTTGAAGGCATCACTCTCACTTTCTCCAAACATAAACTCACCTGGATATAGGAAAATGGGTGAACAATGAGTCCTCAGACCACATTACTTCCCCCATTGCTCAAAGACGCAGGCTTTGTGTATTAGTCTTGGGTACAAACGACTTCTGAGTGGCCGCCCTGATGGAAATTCCAGCACTGCTAAGCTCACAACAGTCACAGCAGTGCTGATTTGGCCCTGAGACTAAGCATTTGTGATGTTTACCAGGTATCCTATTAAGTGTCTCTCTATTGCCGCCAGTGAGTTTTGACCCGCAACACTGTTCCTATTTGTCAACGCTGTTTTTCCTTCTTTGGCCTATGGAGTTATAGTTTTTGAAACTGTTCCTCTAGACATTACAATGTATAATTCCACATTTTTGGGCTCTTTGTAACTCAGCTGCTTCCCTGAAGTCCCTTTCAAAGCTCCCATATTAAAGTGCTGGTTTTGACTCAGTTTCATAGCTGAGGCTAACTGGTGCTCACCGAAACATGACACACCTTTGTAGCTACATTAGTGATTGTAATTCAGTTACCTTGAAGTTGTTTTCAGTATTTCAGTCCTATATTTTGGCCATTGTCAGTACACATTCTCAAAGTAAATCAATACGAGCAATAAATCCTTTATTTGCCCAAGTACATTGTGATTCTTTTCTCACCCCATCTTGCCCTCCAAAGCTCAGGGGGAAATCACAGCACAGGGTCAGCCCATGTGCGGCATCCCCAGAACTGCGGGTTAAGCATTTCGCTCAAGGTCCCCCGGACACATGACTGTTGTGCCAAGGCTGGGACTCAAACCGGTGATCATCCAATCACTGGCACCAAGACAGCCTGCTGTGCCACTCGCTAACTCAATACAGCACCCATTTAGATGCCAATCTACCTGTGCTTAGCTCAATCTAATCTAGTCCACCCAACCAGCCACTACCCATTTTTCCTGGGCAGGGTTTTGATAACCCTGGAGTTTCTCAGGAAGCACACGGCACGAGGCTGGGGTTTATAAATTGAAATTAACTAAGTCCAGGTAAGTACACGTGGATGTACTTCATGCTCTGTTACTGAACAAGTCAGCATGACCCAAAAACAGGTACCGATCCAAATGCTGCTCTCTCGGAGCTCTTCGCAACCTTGTCTGGTCCACAAATGGCAGCCAGGCCGGTAGCGCAGCACCAGGGAGAATTGTTATAAAACGGTGCACCGGTACGAGGTCAACAATTCACCACACCATGAACATTCCGGAATGTTCGATTCTCCTCCCACCACATGCATAACCTGAACTCCGAGATAAAAAAATACAGCAGACATTTCTAATTACCTTCCTTTGGTAATGTCCCCCGGTCCTACTGGAGTTCAGTTCATTATCCAAGACATCCTGTGATAAAGGTCCCCAGCTCACAAGTGAGGAGCAAGGTTATTCTAATTACTCACTCTCAAATCTCCCCTGGGGTTGTGACATTTCTATTCAAGTCACCTGTTCGCGGTCGTGACACAGAATGAGGTCATTCACAGCTGTGAATACAAATTGCCAAAAGTGACAGGTACGGAACCCCCCTAGCCAACTCCGAGCTGTGGTGGCCCTTATTACGCCTTGGAAAAAAAGATGGGACTGAATCTCACACACATGAGTGCAGGTGTCGATTTTAATCCCTCCGTGCGGGTGGAAGCACTTTAGCTCCAGGAATCATCTCTATCGTGGTGCCGGTGATTGATTGCTCAGGTCTGCAGATGATCTACGGCTTCTGATTTAGGCCAGTTGCATGCCACTGGCTTACACTGGGGTGTAGAGATCAATTCCAGCTCCTGTCCTTATATAGACAAGATAAGGACCATCTGGGTGGACAGAATGTTCAAAAAAAATTATTAAGGGGCAGGTTCTCCACATATCCCATGAACACCTTTTGTGTAAATTTGTTTATTACCTTATATGGGCATGGCATGTGCCAAGTGTCTGCTGAAGTCTTCAATAACTATAGGCGCAAGTTAATATATTCCACTCTCATTGAGTTAGCACTGGCATCATAACAGGTTAGCATGAGTAACTCTTCACTACGGCGACACACCTCACTTCACAATGCATCATAGCGGCTCGAGTGAACGTGTGAGGTCATGTGACCTCTAGTGAGCCATTCGCTGCATAATTGGGCCAGTGATCTTCAGTCCATATGATGCGGTCTTCCAGTCACACCTGCCTGAACGATGGTGCAGATTTGACCTGATTTACAAAGATGTTCAAATGCTTCCACTCAACTCGCCGATAGATTAAGATCTTCTTCAGCCCTCAGAGCAGAGTTCTTATCTTCCAGCGGCTGCCGTTTATTCAGTTCAATTCAATTCAATTCAATTTATTTTTATATAGCGCTTTTCACAACAAGGTTGCCCCAATGCGCTTTACAGGAGTGTGTTTTGGAACATCCTTAACAATGATGATAACAGATGATAACAAGTTATGTGTTGAGAGGTTTATCCGTCAGGACAATTTGCTGTTTTACCTCTTCAGTGAATTTGCAACGGCTCCCTTCGTTGGCCCGTCTTTGCTCTGGGTGACGGCCTCTGATGTGATTTGTGTCTTTTAATGTTCACTGAATAATGCATAACTAGATCCGCTTTTGCGCTATGATATAGATCACATATTTTGTTTTGCTTTCGCCCTCCACAATGAATTACTCCGGAATTAATGCAGATCGTCCGCTAGTCTGCTCACACATTTGCCAGGGATTGCAAATCCCAGCTTGAGGGTGAGAAGCAGACGGTTAGTATATCCTTCACCGACCGACACTCACAGCAGACAATCCAAACAGCGTCATTACCGTCCTCTGTCACTCCGATCATGTCGTCTGCTGAGCCACTTATGGCTGCGCGCGAAGAACACAGGAACATTTATTACCACGAAGCTTATGCCTTCGCTGTTATGCCATCCTTCAGAAATCCTGGCAGAGTCGCCGCCGGATGAAGCCGGGAAAGTGTGGCACCGCGATGGGAAGGCGGCAATTAATTTGCCCGGTGTGGTTAGCGCGTATCATCTCCCACTGATTCATTGTGATATCTGGTATCACAAGGCAGAAGGTCTCCAGGATCCATATAAACCAACAACAAGTAAGCTTCAGCATCAAAGTGACCTGACCGCACTCATGCAAGAATGTAGCAAAATCCCATCTGAAAAACATTCAGGATTGTAAAGGAACTGTTATAATCCAAAGTAACTCAGCCTGCTTAACCAGCTACGAGTTTTACGATTTAATTTTTTTTAGCAGGCACTTAAATCACGATTGAAAGCAGAGTCAGACAGCCCCTGGAGCAACTGGGGGTTAAGGGTGTTTCTCATCGCAATGTCAACCCTGGGATATGAACCAGCAACCTTCCAATACACAGGTACAGGGTTTTAACCTGTTGAATCATTCAAATCCCAGCCCCAGGGAAAGATGATATACATCTACTCCTGAAGCGGAAAGGATGAAAGACGAAGGAGACCAGGCTGCAGTCATGAGCTCCAAATGTACAGCCCTGCATCTGAACACGCATCATTGCCCGGACACCGGACTGGCAGTTCCCATGGTAATAAAAGATTGCATCCTATTGGGAAGTTGAATGCCACACATGTGAGGTCAGTTCTCTCTGTCTTCTTAATGAGACTTAGACACTCTGATGGGAAGAGGCCGGAACACTCTTGTGATCAGGGTGTCAAGTATGTTGGATGAGCCATCAGAAGGAATCTCTCCAGCAGCCAATAATATGGCGCCCAAAATATCGACGTTTTATTATAAATGTATTTATGTGGATCGCACGCAGATCAGGGAAGCTGGTTACTGCTCCCGCTGGTCACATCCTCTCTGATCCTCCCTGCACTTCTAAAGCATAGTTATCAAACCCTCCCCGCCTCCGCATCTAAGGAATGAGAAAACCGGATTAAACGTAGCAACAAAAGAAAGGCAGCTTCAATTATTCATGGTGCGGGGGCTCTGAGACAATATCTAGCCATTCATCCGTGAGCTCGTTACCCAATGATCGCAGGCATGTGAGGTGAGGGATTCGTCTGCAGGAACTGAGAGAGACACCGTCAATACAGGTCGTCCAATCCTGACGTATTGTGGAACCAGACATCAAAAATGATACCTCCGTGGGAGCGTCTCTCTTTGGTCTCTCCGGAGGTACGTTAAAAGAGTGTTTCAGAACTCGACCCCTGATGCCTGAGCTGTTGAAGGATGAACACAGGGAGTGCACTGTGAACAAGGGCTTTTTCCCATCATGCCTCAGTGTTGCCGCAGCTGATCCAAATGAGACAACGTCCAGGATGGAAAGTCCGCACTGCGCTAAGTCCACTGGGTTTGTCGTCGGAGATTCTCTTTCATTTTGGGAATCATAATTAAGATTTCCAGTGACATCTCCCCCTTCCCCAGAGAGCCCACCTCCTGCAGTCCTGCCTCGTGGCACTCAGAGCTGTGGGAAATCTGCGTAATTGCCGCGGTTAATGATCTAACGGCTTTTAATTATTCGACAGATGAATTAGATACAAGTGCTTGATCATCTTAATTGTGAGAATTCGCCTTTTGACATGGGGAAATGGGGCAGGAATTGTAGTTTCATCCGGAACAGAGGTGGCCAATCTTGTCCAGAAAGGCCAACCAAGAGATGTGTGGGTACGAGCCTGCCGGTGCAGGCTGATGATGTCAGCGCATGCATATAAGCAAAAAGCCACATGAATTCCGATCTGAGCGTTCACATTCAGGTCGCCCTGAAAAGATCAGATTTGTGTCACATTAAGGCAGAAAATCCGATTTGAGTCACTTCAGCATGGCAGTGTGAACGTAGTCTTACTGCTATTGGAGGGAAGAATGAGCTTTGGGGAGTGTTTCCAACTTCTTGCAGTGCAAAGGCAAGCTTTTATAAAATCCCCATTACGTAACTTTTACCCCAGTGTCGCCCAGATCGATTGGCCATCCTTACAGATGCAGCATCTCGCAACATCACCATGTACATGCGTCTATATAGTTATCCGTGTTTCCCATCTCAGAAATCCACAAACGTACGTATGTTTCCTCAGTCTCGGTAATTCCTAGAAGACACACTTTGCTCGTGACGGCGAATGCGACCACGAGACATGGGGATGGGCAAGGACAGAACGTTTTGTTAGGGTTTACGGGGACCGAAAAGGGGTCAAGACAACCCGAAGTGACATAAACATGGAGCCGTCTGAGGCAGATGTGTCTGGGAAACAATCCAGGGAGAGACATGCTGCATCTTCTCATAATTATTACACTGGAGAGAAGGTGCCAATTAATAATCATACAAGAGGGACAACTGACTTCAATTAACCTTCAGAGCCCAGTGTATCTGATTGTCCTTCCCGAGAAAGAGCGAAGCTCCACTTCATCATCTCCAAAATATAATAAAATGCTGAATAATCTCCTTTAATATCGGAACACAATATTCTAGGCCCATAAGTATTATTATAGTGAATAGATTATTATTATAGTTTATTAGTGTGTGTTTATCTAAAGCAGTTTACTCTGTCTGGAGGTACCTAAGGAAACTGGTTGCATCCTTCTTGTGGGTACTGTAGTAAGATTCCTCCTGCCATTTGAATCAGCATCTTTTTGACAGTAAATCAGCATCCATGATCGCTATGGTCCCCGCGGTAACCTGAAAAAAACTCACACCTCAGGAAAACAAGCCGATTGTGAGATTTCACACCTTAGAGCGCCGCCCACAGGTCGCGTTTCGGAACAAGAGTAGCTGGCTGATGAAAGCGGAGAATGGTGAATTTAAGAGGCCTCTGTCGGATCGCGGCCTTCCGCAGGTGATCCAGAGGGACTGGAATTGAAGCGATGGTAATTCGCTGGTGTTGAGCACAGCAGAATGAGATTCACGTCTTTGCGAATGTGATGTGCAGTCGTCAGCCGCTTCTCGTCCAGTCATCAGTTCCCAGAGATCACAATACTAATAGATACATCAATAAAGAGACGTAGTGGGAATATCCACAGAGTCTTTAAAATGTCCTCGCAGCTGACAAATGGCACCGTAAATTGTGTTAAGGGAGGACGTATATCACTGGGCCAGTTCAGGGAAAGCTGAGTTACAATGGATCTCAAGGTCTGGGGGAGGGATGAAGTCACACTTTCCAGCATTTATGGAGATCAAATTCTGACTGAAAAATTCTGTCTGGTGTGATTATCACTATTTTGTCTTGCTTTCTTTTTCATGGTGTATCCGCATGGACCTTACCCAGAATCCTATTCTGCTCTGTCTCTCTATATAAAGCACTTTACCTTTCTGCACAATAATACAGACCCAGCCACCAACATCTAAAACTATACTTATTAATTAAAATGTTGTTTGTGTACTTGTGTTTTTATTGTAGCAACTTTTTTTATATTCCAGCGAGCAATTAAAGCAGATATTTTCCCCGGGTCGATCTATCGGCTTTGCAGAAAGGCTTCAGGAACATAATGGTCCCATTTGTCATGTAGCAGATTAACAGGGGCTAATTTGCTCCCCTTTTCCCAGGTACAGTCCTCATTTAAGGTGTGTGTTTCATAAGCCTTTCCCTGCATTCTTAACATGTTTACCTGTTTTTCATACAGTGGCGTCATTTATCTCAGCCCAGCCGCCTGCAGCCTCCAAGCAGAGGCTTATATTAAGTTACAGGGAGTTAAAATCTGTATTATTTTAACTGGAAAACTAGAATGCAATATTTTTAGGTCCTTTGAGGCAGGAGCAAATCTGTTACTGCTGGGGTTTCACAACGAGGACGCCACGGAGACACAGCAGGCAGCGTGGGGAGAAAACGCCATTCGGGAATGGGACATGCGACTCGGCCACCGTTGCACGCGGCTCTGTGACACGTAGGAGCAGTGAAGTTTGCTGTTTGTTTGTGTTTTTTTTGCCTTAAAATGGCACCACCCACATGTCACACGGGCAAGGATTCCAGATCTCAATTCCTTGTTAGGAGACGTTGGGGCGGTTTTTGCCGTAGCCAATGCCGTGATGGCGGCTGGAGAAAGGGATGAGGCTTGACTTAGGCGAGCAAACCGTGACAAATCAGGAACAGTGAGGGTGGTAGGAGGAGTCGAATATGGGAGGAGCCAATCCCCATTGGACGTGAGGGTATGGGGGTGAGGCAGAAGACATTGCTTCAAGACCAGCCCAGCTGCTCTCCATGTGAGCTCCACCAGACCAGCTGCTTGACACTAAACCTCCACTCCCCCTACAACACGGCACCTTTTAGTGAATTAGGAACCCATTTATAGCTCTCTAATAATTTACCGCCTCGCGGTGGCTGAGGATAGTGCTTTAGGGGCGAGCGATAACGGACCACGAGGTGCTTAAACTCAAGACACTGCGATAAATAAGAGGACAGGGAGTCCAATGAAGTCGCCCATGTCTCACATAATTACCATCCCAGAGAACAACAAACTGGCCAGAGACTTACTCAGGCAGCTAAATATACAGTGCATGAAGTATGCTGAATGTCGCTGTGGGTCCTCTCGCCGCTATGGAAACCTGGCTCCTACAGTGCTGCTTAGAGACGCTTGATACTGTTTACATTTGGGAATAGAGGAGGACAATAAGATGAGTGGAGAGTCTCACGCGGGGTCAGGGGGCTCTGTCAGGGCTGGAGGGTGAAGGGGGGGCAGCAAGGCTTGGGTAAACCATCGGGGCAGATTAATGCATAGGCTGTCCTAGGCCATAGTCCATGGCCCTGGCAAACATCAGGGGCCCCACCCCACCCCAGGAAATATCGACAACACCTGAGTGTCCATGCTGATGTCAGCTTAGGGCTCTCAGATCAGTTAGTCAGCCACTGTCCATGCTGATGAAAAGGGAGGGTTTCTGCAAGTAATTTACCCCAGTCTACTCTATAGTTACCCACATCTTCATAAGTGAGGTGACTGGTTTTATTCTGGGGGGGGGGGATTGAGGGGAACTTGATTCTGATTTCATGTGTTGAATATTCATACCCACATGTTACATGCCGTCATGACGCTGTAATGACGCTGTCATGACTAAATAATGACTGCAGCACACACGCACAACCCCCCCAATACACACACACACACAACCCCCCCAGCACACACACACACACGCACACATGTAGGGTATACCTAACCCTCCCCAATACACACACACACACACACAACCCCCCAACACACACACACACACACAACCTCCCTAGCACACACACACATGCACAACCCCCCAACACACACACATACGCACAACACACACACACACGCACACACACACACACCCACGCACGCACATGTAGGGTATACCTAACCACCCCCAACACACACACACACACACGTACGCACATGTAGGGTATACCTATCCTTATGGGGCCCGCTCATTCACTTCTATGGGAAAAATGCTAATGCTAACTATG
>JAODJX010000083.1:14010424-14024183 GCA_026776945.1 Isichthys henryi
CCCCCCCCCCGCAGAGGCTAGCGCATGCGGGGGAGGTGACCTCTTCAAGAAAACAGTTTTGGAGACATGCTGCAGTAGAAAACATTTTACTCTTTAAAACCCATATTTGATGCTTAAGCAATGAAAGGATCTATAGTATTTTACGTAGACAAGAGCTTGAGGTTTGAAAGGGGCGGTAGGGGGGTTAGCTAACAGCGCATTAGAGGATGACTGCGGGAAGCTGCATCATTACATCATCCGACAGGCCCCTGAACCTCAACGCTTCAGTGGCTAAGGCGAGGCACAGGATACAGGTACAAACTGATGGTAATCAGCAGAGCCGGATCGCAGGTGATCTTATCGGAGCGTCGAAGACGGGCCCGTGTCTCCATGAAGCCCATGTTCTGTCTATGAGCTGCCTAATCCCCTCCCACCCACCCCGCCGCTCGCGTGGGCCCCTTTTCTGCAGGTTCCTGTTTTGCAGGTGAGGAAGTGAGTGGGTTGGGGGCCGTACTGGCAGATGCACGACGTTCTGCAGCAGGAACCCATCAGATGTCCTTAAACGCAAAAACCACCAGGCTCGGCCCTCCCCCAAGCGCTACCGAGGAGCCCTGATGATCTCCGCAGAGTCTCCCAGTCCCTGGCTCCGCTGCAAGGGGTGGAGGCCCTGAAAATGATCTGAGGAGTACCACCAAGCACAGACTGGCCTTCAGGAAGTTTGGGAATTTTCCTGATGGGTTGGTCTTGGGAAGTCTAGGTTTGTTTCCCCAATACCAAGGGCTGCTTTTGCAAGTGGACCCCCCCTAGTTGATGGCAAAATATACCACCACCACACCCCCGTCAAAACTGTGGCTGCTTGACAGCAAATTCCCAGGCTGTGTTTGTTGCCAGTCCATCCCTGAAGACCACCTAGCTACCCTCTTGTTGGGGTAGTCGGACCGTGACAAGGGGGACTGTGGAACCGGAACCTGCAAGTGCCCCTTTGCCCATTTACTACAGAACCAACCCAATTTACAGCTGGTTTTCACAGCCAACTGGTCGCCCTTTCATACCATTTTCTTGGGTGTTCAATTCTTATATAACACCTATGACACTTGACAAGAGTGTCAGGAGTGTCAATCCATTATTACATAATTAATTCAAAAATCCATTATTACATCAGTTATTTATAGTGTTTCAGGTGCTTTATAGAGGTTTGGAAGGGGCCGGGGGGGGGGGTGGGGGGGGATAGCTATAGCAGCGCCCCTTCTTTATTTGCAGAAAACACCACTTCCGTTTCCCACAGTATCGAGCGACCAGATAAGCTAATTGAACGGCATGCATGTGCCACGCTTTCGATTTTAAGACAGGTCAGCATTTTCTCAAAACCACAACCCTGCGATTCTTAATGCTCTTCAGGTGCTCCTACAGGCGTAAACACAGCTAACGGCATGTAAACACTGCTGTTGCTGTGCGTAAGGACACATAAGGTTTAAGCCCAGCACTTAAACAAAGGGCCGTGTGTCCAACATGTCCACCCGGCTAATCCCAGGAGAGCTGTTAGCGACTCGTATAACTTCCTATAAAGGCTCCTCTTGGGCGAGTGCTTAATGACATCAGCATATACCATCCTCTCTTTGAGACGGAGTGATAAAAGAGAGCTGTGTTTCACCATAATGCAAACAGTGGCGAGAAGGTGTATAGAGCCCTTATCTGATATGACGCATTCCCCCGCTTTATATTCCGTTACGGGTCTCATGAGGTCCTGTTCTTGTTCCTCAAGCTCCGGACAGCCTTCGTTGGCGGGAGAGTCACGTACTGGGAGGACATCGTATATTTGAGGGGTGGAAATGGAGCAGGTAGTTCCACATCGACCCTGGGAAACGTCGCCCAGCTCCCACTGACACTGCAGCAGACACGCGTCGTTGCTAATCCAGCGTGATTAAGGCAGGTTGCTGTCAGGAGCAGGGGTCAAGCTACAGGTGATGTCGGCCATCTTGGTTTTTCCAAACCTGTCTTTCTACAGCCCAGAATGAGGCTGTCTGGTGCCCTGCTTAGCAAAGGTCACCTGTTATTCTATTTTTGCCATCAGCACCTTGTTCGTAGGCGTTTGGACCCTCTTCTCTCTCAGTAAAAAAAAAGTGCAATTTAGAAGGCTCTTCTGCAGGAGGATGTGGCTGTAAGGCTGTAAGGGGAAGCATCCCCCGCGATTGTGTAACGTCTGCTGCTGGAAAAAAAGGCCCGACGTGAGATTTTAAAGAAACGGAAGCGACGTCAGACAGCAGGCATGTCGCCGTCTTTGAAGGTCCTGTCCGTTCCACTTCCTCTTGGGGTTTTTGATTCACATGCTTTTCCTCACGATGCTGTGAGAACTCTCTGCCGTTTTAGTACTGGAGCGCAGCCATTTTGAAATGTTGCTCCAAACCAAACCCTTTACATGGACGGAGAGGGTCAAGTCTCAAGGGGGAGCCAGGGGGAGGTGCATTCCATGCGCCACCTCACATTGCCATTGCCCATGCCCATATATGTTCGAACCCTATGTGGTGCCAGCTTCACTGGTTTGCTAATTTTGTGCCCCCTCAGGAGACAGTGCCCCCTCAGGAGACAGTGCCCCCTCAGGAGACAGTGCCCTAGGAGACAGTGTCCCCTCAGGAGACAGTGCCCTAGGAGACTGTGCCCTAGGAGACAGTGCCCCCTCAGGAGCCAGTGCCCTAGGAGACTGTGCCCTAGGAGACAGTGCCCCCTCAGGAGCCAGTGCCCTAGGAGACAGTGCCCTAGGAGACAGTGCCCCCTCAGGAGCCAGTGCCCTAGGAGACAGTGCCATAGGAGACAGTGCCCCCTCAGGAGCCAGTGCCCTAGGAGACAGTGCCATAGGAGACAGTGCCCCCTCAGGAGACAGTGCCCTAGGAGACAGTGCCCCCTCAGGAGACAGTGCCCCCTCAGGAGACAGTGCCGTAGGAGACAGTGTCCCCTCAGGAGACAGTGCCCTAGGAGACAGTGCCCTAGGAGACAGTGTCCCCTCAGGAGACAGTGCCCTAGGAGACAGTGCCCCCTCAGGAGACAGTGCCCCCTCAGGAGATGGTGCCCCCTCAGGAGACAGTGCCCTAGGAGACAGTGCCCTAGGGGCCATCCTTTTGTAGCACCTGGAGAAAAACATAGGCAAAAGAAAATGCGCTTGTCTCTCCCCCAGCCACGTCAAGACTCTCAGAAAGATGGGCGTCCCAGTGCGGCGAGACCCCTGCCGTCTGCAGCCCTCTGTCAGAAGCGCAGTGAGAGGACAGGCAAGGCAGTCAATTTGGGGGCAGCGGACGGCGTAGTACATTAAAATGACAAGAACTGCACATTCTGTTTTCCACAAAAGGAAAAATAAAGGACTTGTGTTTATTAACTTTTCTTTGTTGATATTATTAATTTAGACTTCATGCTAAAATAATGGTAATAAATTTAGGGAGGGGGACTGGTGTACCCCATGGGGATTTTCTGCCTAAGGCCCCCCAGTCCCAAGAGTCACTTACGTCCTCCGTACGTTGCTCTGATGCTCAGGTGGTTTACGATGTACCTGTCACCATACCTCATAGATATGGGGTTGATCCCCTTCTGAATGTGACCTTGACTAACGACCACATGGTTCTGCCTGTTACCTCAGCGGTCGCATTAAAGTTCCTCGTGTTACCCTATCAGGCCATGTGGGGCGTGCAAGAGGCGCTCTGAAGCTCGGCTGGCGTACAGAGGCAGCACGCGTCCTGCACTGCCAACCTCTGCTGCATCTGATGTCATTCCCTGAGAATATACAGCACCGAACGCAAGGCATACTGGTTGACACAAAATCTTGGTCTGGATTTTTACTTTCTGGACCTGAACTATTCGCCTCTGGAGGAGAACATGGCCAAGGCTGGGATTGAGACTAGATCCATCTATTCATCCATTTTCCATAACCACTTATCAGCTGTGGTGAGCCTAAAGCATAACACAGGAATAACAGGGGAGGCCCTGGATGGGATGCCAGTCCTGTGATTAATAATACCGTCAGGCTTATTTTATTAACAGGACCAGTAGTGAATCATGACAGCTACATTTCGCTTTTCTGAAATCTATTCGGGGAACCTTGCACGTGTCACAGAAAATCTGGAGTACCGGTTCTGCAGAACCCAAGGCTAAGAGCCAGAACCACAGCTGCCGTTTGGTGTGAGGAACATAAGTCAGGCATCGTGCCCGTGCACCGGAATGTTCCAGGTGACACCGGGTCAGGGGCGCTGCTCGGTTTACAGTGTAACCAGCTGTACCAATAAACCAAGGGCACTTTCACTCTTATGCAATGTAGTGAGCCCTCTAGTGGTGACTAAAGGACGCACCCGAGTGTGCAGGAGATGGTAGGCTGGTTACAACAGTGTTTCTCAAGTCGGTCCTTGACGACCCCAGACAATCCATGTTTTTGTTCCCTTACTGGGAGCTGGGAGGGATCTAAAATGTGGACTGTCTGTCAAGGAGCTGGGAGAGAGTCAAAACATGGAGCGTCTTGGGGTCCCCAAAGACCGGGTTGAGAAACACTGAGTGATGGCACTAGTCACATACAGAAGTAACACAAGTTACACAAATGCTGTTCAGCAGTTTAATCAGTCCTGCTCTGCACCACGCTGATTTTATGAGCTAGAAATATATATACATAATATGTTTTATGCATATATAAAATCTCAAAATACTGATACACTAACAGTTCATACTTACTTTGCCAGTGGCCCAGGTCCACAATCTGTAGCCCGATAACAATTTGACGAGAGAACACAGATGTTTAGCTCTTGCGATACAGCTGTCCAAACGATGGACTCCACTTTCTGCAAAACAAAATGGGGGTGCGGGGGGGGCACAACACCGAAGTGGTGTCAAAGCACATCCGAGTGCACATCTTATCACAGCACACGACAGAGAGCGTGATCATATCGCCACTGGGGCACCGAGGATGGCAGACAGCACGATTACAGCAATAAAGCTCTCCGGCGATACCTCTCATCCCTCATCCACTGCATATGGCTTTAATTCCTTCCTAAATGTGATCTTGACTAATAGCCACACTATCTTCCCTGTTAGCACCATGGTTATTATAGATTCTCATTTTCTTCATTAGACCCCTAACGCACAGTGTGGGGCATTTTAGAGGTGCGACTCCCATCTTATTATAACAGCATTAGGGTCAAAGGTGACCTTCTCACAGAGGAAAGGCGAAAACACTGGCTTGGGCAGGGGTGGGGGGGGGGCATCGTTCAGAGGACAAAGTTCTGCGTTTCTGCACTGAGTTTTAAAAGGTGTGACTGTCACTTTAAAAGTACTGCTGTCAGGCGGCTTATGATATCATGATTTTTAAAGATCTTTGCCTGGCAAGCTTCCTGATTGGCTCTTGGGTGTGGGCAGGGCAACCAAGCCCCTCCCCATGCTATCCCAACCACATGTTCCCGCTGCTCCGGCCACGCTGTGCCGTCCCCTCTGATACTCTGGGATCGGCGGCCCCTAGACCAGCTAGTCACTGATTAACTGTGTTGGGTAGCTTTTCTTGGGACACCATGCACTGCTGCCTGCTTGGCTTCCCCTGTATTGCATCTGACTGTTACCATTGTCTTTTTAAGGCCCAATTATGCGTTTCCATGTGTCACTGTGCGAGGAAAATAGATGATGAATAACAAAAGAAAAATATTTGCTGTCCAGCTCCAGTGACGAACCATCCACATAAATCTGCATCATCACATGACGCACTGGACTTTTCATTCATGTATAACAACATATATAATACCAATTAGATGTATATTGCAGTTAAGGGTGGCATTCTGAACAGTTTCCAGTTTACAGAAAAACTATTAAAACATCAAATTTCGCTCCTACACAATTTTGTAGTTCAAATGACTATGAAGCTAGTAAAAATTACAGTCCAGGTTCCCACTCACTTACGCCCCTACTGGTATCTTATAGTCTTACAAATGCACTCAGAAATGTAACTTCCGACCTTTTCAGGCTGAGCTTTTATTTTCGAGAGATTATTATTTACGTGAATGACAGGTTCGAGTGGCGCATCATAAATATGTTCTGCATATAAGCAGTACCATTATTGCACTAATGGTAACAAAACATAAATATTAAGATTAGTATTATTCGTGAGATTTGAGGAATGAAAATCACGGCTTTTTTGGAGGATGGAAAACCGTCGTTATAGCTGCGATGGCAGGCAAACTGCATAAGGGAAGGAGAGCTGCAAAAGTTTTTAAATAATGAACCTCAGCGTCACTCCCCGTAAAGTCTTCATTACGATCTCGTGACTATCCTCACGAGATCGTAAACCTACGGGTCACCTAATAGACCCTTTCATAATTACTTGCATTATCGTCATTTATCAAACAATTTACTTTTCGACGCAAATCCACCCATTCTGTATCTGCTAGGTTACTGGCGAACAAGTTCTACCCACAAATCATCCGTTGCCAAGGGAAACCGGTTTCTTACCACTCCCAACTCTCTGAACCTATTCGTTGACTGGCCATTTCCTTATACGGCACGCAGGGACATTACTGTATTGCATTGTATTATATTTGCGCGTGAAGTCATTCCTTTCATTTCGTGATTTCATTCATCACCGCAATTTTTAAAAGAGTTCGATTTCTTGAGCAATGCAAGCCTTTTCGCCCCTTGGGTTTCCTTACGGGCTCCGGAGAACTGCGCAGTACGCATGCGCGTCGCTGATCTGGTACCCTGAGTGAAAGAATGTTATCGGCGTTACTTTGACATGGTTTATAAACACGTACGTCAACTGAGAATAAGGCATCTGCATAATCCCGAAGGTGTTACAGATTATATTTTATGAGTGCTAAACACAATAATGGGTTCACGAGTTTGAAAATGTTGCACTTTTTTCGACGTTAAGAGCGCAAGCGTGAGTTATGTGAATAGCAACTTGAATGAAACGTGAATGTGCTTTTGCAGGTTTTGACGGCTAAAAATGCAACGCTGATTTGCAATATCGCGACTTCACGATTGACGGTTCCCTGTCACATTTTCTTTCACACGAAGTTTATATGAAGCCTCATAAAAAATAAATGCATACATTAACAAGTTCTTGTCTTATATGCTGTTGGCGTGGTGGGGTATTTGGTTACCCTCCAATTTATCACTGAAGTGTGGCGACCAACAGGTGTTCTTCTCGTGTGATAGTGGGAGGCGCTCTAACTCTGGGGGGAGGGTAACGAACCAATAACTTCAACTCGCAGCACTAGAACAATTAACTACAGATATATCGTAACGTGTCACTCACGACTGAACAATATAATATGTCGTGCTCTGATGGAAATATCGCAGAAATAATTTTGATTATTGAAAAATAATATTTGTTTCTTCGTTTTATAAACTTATTGTGTGTGTTTGTGTGTGTGTGTAATGTTATATAACATTCAGTGATACAGCGTTTTTTTTTTTTAATGGGTTGGAGTCCTGTAGCCCACATTATGGAATTTTAAACCAAACGGAGTTTGATGGATAAAAGAGACTGCGAAAGTCTTTTGGGAAAAGGGCTTGGTGATGGAAGCCGCAGTTAAGATTAATGGCATCTCTATCAAATAGTTATATACTAAACTATTATTATGCCATTTAGCAAATTGCGATATCACTAAGCGAAAGTAAACACCTGTTGAAACATGGCTAAAACTAGGGCTTTTAATCCTTGGATAATAATTTCCACCTACTTTCCTGTAACACTTTCTTTTTTGCAAACCTGTTCTTACACTTATAACCTGTTTACAACCGAGGTTTATGTATAACTTCATATATGATGCGTGGTCGTCTGTGACCAAAATGTGCAATTGTTTTACATTATTTACATAACAACTTTTGAAATACATTACGCTTGAAGTATAACTTCGTCATGTCCGCGTGTACTTCTGCTCACGGAGCAGCCGCATTTTGCGCCTAATGTCGTTATTTACTCTGCGGTTGTAGCCTGTATGCCGTAGTGAAAGGATTAGAAAGGGGACCAGCCCGAGCACGCGCTCAGTGGCGACAGTAACACTCCTAAGTATGTGTTACCTGGTTTCTTCGAGACCATTTAATGATGCATAATCAAACGTTTCTGGGGGAAGAGGTCGTTGTTGTGAATGTTTTGTAACTGTCTTGCTCAGTAAACTTTTCGATATCAAAAAATATATATATCACGTGTGTGTGTATGCGCGCTCGCAATATTTCAATACACAATTCTGACAATTACTTTTATTAAATTAAAAGTACCCAAATTGGGTACGCCTGTGCTCTAGACGATCAGATGCATAATATTATGTGAGTAGTATAAATTTAAACATACCCATTAACATTGTAAAATCTAACTAATATGTATGTTTCATACTACAAATGTTTAATGTAGTGATGATAATGTCTTTCATCCACTACATACGTTTCAATACTAAATATTAATATATTGTCGATAGTTATATGTTTTATAAAAATGTATCTGTAAAAAATGGTATTTGGAAGCATTGAAGCTGGTAGGACCTTAAATGCACCTTGGATCTAACTTATGATTAAATATAAATGTATGTTTGTGCGTTTTTGGTGGTTCTGAAGGCTTTTCAAACGCGTATGTTTAAACATTAAATTTCCCATTTTGATGTGTCTGAATAAATACGTATGCTTTGGCTGACAGGTGAACTAGCTGACTTCCACGGCTGCGTCCATGTAATCTAGTCGACACGGTTAGCAGATCTATCCGTCCACGTGTAAGGTCTGCGCATCCTGCTCGCAGCCAGGACCATGTGGACTTTCAACTCGATTAAATCACCTCCGCAATCCACGTCTAATCCGACGCTCGTACGCAGTCGAAACCACTTAGACTTACGTAAAAAACGAGACGCCCTGTCTCTCGAACACAATGTTAATTTTTACATGTTTCCAAAACATTTTCAAATAAACATCCATGTTTATTTCTACTGCGCAATGCTCTGCTTTAGATAGATGGGAATCGGCATCAGGCACCGAGGTTAAGTACCCCAAGGGAAAAAAACAGATGGAGGCTATTGCTTTTGCATTGCAACACTGGGTGAGATGATTTGGGGCAGTCGGTAAACTTTTCCCCCCCTCCGTTCTCTGCTTTCCTGCTCGATGGAGACCCCTCCTGTAGAGATGCTAGCAGGCTGCAGTCTAGCGGCAGCAGCTTCAGTAACACGTCCCCTTGGAGACTAGCAGCAACACGTGATGCGTCTCCTTATCTGCTTTAGAGACCCGGGGAGAGACAGCGTGAGACTTGGGGCCGAAATAAGTGAGACTTGCAAGCCCCCCTCCCTCCCCCATCTCTCGACTCCTTCCTCCCATCTTCCTCGTTGAGGAAGAGCACAGAAAAAAAGAGGAAAATTGAGAGTTGGCGAACTTTGCACATCCTCAGAAACGCCATTTTGATTCCTCTCCGGAACAAGTTTGCAGTTTTTTTCCCTCCTCCCCCCCCCCTTCTCAGTCCATCACTGCTCACCATCATCACTATGTCTAGGCGCAAGCAGCCCAACCCCAACAAAGTCAGACGTAAGTACTCGCTATTTCTCTAAACTCTCCTTTTAAAGCTCTAATTTTCTCCACTTGACTTTTTTTCTGGTTTGATTTAAGCAGCACGCGATGTCGGATGCCTGTTTCGCAGCACGAAAGTTGTGTAAAGTTTAGTTTTAAGACGTGCCGATGATGTTTAGCTTTTCGCTTCCTAGTTTCGCCCATGGACCTGATGCTCATCCATGATTAAAAACGTCCGAGCTGCGGAATTTGACTGGGTGTCTTCCCCATGCACATGTATTTTTAACTACCTGTGCATGGCAAATGGTGCTCACCGTAAAAAGGCAGAGATCGGGGAGCTTTAAACACTTTTCCCCGTTTTTAGATGAGAGATGCGAACTTGCGGCACAAGGTACAAAGTATATTAGTCCGGTCGCGCCGAGCATCCACATCTTTAATGTACTTTGGCCGCAGCGCACGATCGGGGGAGGCCATGCGCCTTTTAACGCTGTGACCTTGTGGAGACGTGCGTGTCTGTTTGTTTTTTTTTTTGCTTTATTTAGTAAAACATCAGGACGATGTTTCTCTCCTGATCAGGTTCTCTTCCGTAAGTATCCGCCGTCATATGACTGCTCGTCGGATCGCTTTTGGAGGATAATCGGGAAACGAGCATCGTCCGAAAAGAGGAAGTTAGGGCTTTAAAGCCGACTTGTAGGAAAGTTTTGAGAACCGTCGTGTGCATCCGAGATATTCGTGCTGCGGTCATCTGTAAGGATGTACGTACATGTCCGTGCTTTATTTTTTATTTTTAACAGCAGTTTGCGTCCTTTTCCCCCCGTAGGGAGTAGCGGAGGGTAATGAGTTGTTTTGAGTCGCTGCGTTTATTTACGGCGACAATCCAGGGATGTTTGTAAACTCGTCCTGGATGTTTTCATTGTGCTGGTATTGTTTGATCGCACGGACTTTAACCTACGGAGTAGGTCTCGGTTCTGGGTCCAGGAAGTCCTGGCTGCTGCCGCCGGAGCGGCGCTCCTGACCGATTAATCGTTAAAATGATCGCGGCAACAAAAAGCTGCCGGCAGGCAGGGCTGTTGGTAATTTCTGACGAAGCCCAGTGTCTCTTTATTATTATTATTATAATTATTGTGTGTGTATGGGGGCTTTCCCCTCCATCCCGGTGACGGCTTTAGTTTGGGGCGGATAGAAGATCCGGCAGAGCGGTTCGCATTCCATCACGAAACCTTACCCGGCCGAGCCGCATCTTAATGCCCCCGGGATCCCACCCTGAGCCCCCCACCCTACACCTTAACTATTCATCCGGGCATCTCCTCCCAGCAAGGGCTGTCAGAGTCCTTTTACGTGCATGTTGTTCATAATGCATGGAGGCATCGTTAGAGAAAAGGAATGGCCCCATTTTTCTCTGGTTCCTCCTTTGCACTTAAGGTGTGTGCGGCCAAACCAGTATGACTGACTCAGTTATAAATATGTGAATGTGTCGACTTGCTGTTAGCGGACTCCCATCCCGTGAACTGCGTCCTCTGTGTGAATTGATGGTGTTCTTTTATAATCGCGTGCATGATGTTGCTGTTTTTATCAGATATTGGGGAGAAATAAGACGAGTTTTATTTGGAGTTTGTATCTTGTAAACAGGAATAAAATGCAAGAATTTACCGGTGTCTTACGTCCCGTAAAATAAGTTATATAAATAAAATTATGGACGTTTCTGCTATTGTTGTAGCAAAACACACATTCAGCATGGGTATTATTGTAAAACTCTCCCAAGCTCAGAACACTGTATAGAGAAGGGGCTTTTGGGCTTGATGTCCTGTTAGATGCTGGTAGAAGTATCTGGAAGTGTGACTCATTTGACACAGGTGACATAGCCGAGCCGTCCGTCGTTCAATAAAGTTGTGAGAATATATTTGCTTGTGGCAGAGTCCCATCCGGGCAGCCTTTCGGCGTTTGAGTGGGCTGCGATGGGAATAGCTGCCATCCTGAGAAGCTCCTATTTTAAACCTGGTTGGGTATTTAAAGGATCCTGGGGGGGGGGGGTTGGTGGCTGTCCACAGGGGAGTAACATGGCCAGGGGCTCTGCTGAATTGCTGAAGGACGCTGGTTTAGCAAACTCGTTACATCATGCGTGTATTTAATGGGCAGATCAGCCACTATCTGTGAAGTTTTCTTACCATCAGTATTTTTTTTTAATAAGTAAAAGCGTATATGGAAAGTTTGTAGAAACCCCTGTCCTTAGCTAATCTTAAATATTAAGCTAGGCTAATAATTTGTCACTATCTGAGTGCGTACGTATGCTCGACGTTAGTGTCGGTAGTCATTGGAATGATGGAATTCCGCATGGTTGAGCAATGTTGTAGCATCTTGCAGCTGCCCCACGCTGGAGCTGCTGACGTTCCCCCTCGCTTTGCACACCGGTTCTGTAGCTCAAGACATCAAAGTTAAACGGAGCTGTTCTCCCAAACACGGAAGCCTCCGCTGGATGCTGGGTTTTGGAAGCATTTGTTCTTAATCAAGCGAAGGCCGCTAACTAAACAAGGGGAGAATGTGTCCTTCGCAGATGTCCTTGGCGCTCCTGCCCGGCCCCAAAGCTCTGCCTCCCGGCATCCAGAGCCCTGGCACCCCAATGCTGTGAGGCAGACCGCCCCGTTGCCCAGAGTGACGCGAAACGTGCGGTTCTGGAGGTTTTAACCGAGATTTTAATTTTTTTTCCCTCTCTCTTTGTGATTTGATCACTCGCGAGGACACGGCGCCTCGCAGTTCCTGTTTAGCGACGAGCTTAATTTGCGAGGAGTGTTGCGCGAAGCCCATGCGAGTTTTTAGGGAAGTAACCAACCACTCGGCGGGGTGGGAAGGGTGACAGGAGGGTTAGGGTTTTATCCGCTCTCTGCATAATTACCACTTTTCATCTGAGCTGTAGCTTGCCCAGCTCTCATCCCCAGGAAGAACAAAGTCACATTCCCTCTGATGACAGCACAGAGGCTTCCAGAATAATTTTCTATCTGTGGTCTCTGATACGTTCATCTCAAAAACACACCCCCCCGCCCCCACCTACACCCCCCTAAGAGTTTTCCTCCTGGAAAATAAAACACACCCACACAAAAGAAGTAGGTAATGGGTGGGGATCTGTTTGTTCAGTGTGAATCAGCCACGAAGAGGCAGGAGACCAATGGCTGCTTTGAGGCCGACTGGTCCAAGATGACGCTGAGGTGTGATTTTTCTCTGCACCGAGCAGGAGCACGGCGGGGGTCGCTAGGGGTGGGAATTGCAGCACGAGAGCAACAGTGACCGCGTCCCACGACCGCATGCCATTTTAGGCCGTTAGCATTTATTTAACCATCGCGTGTTGCACCCTATCCCCCCCCCCACGCCCAGCTTGTCGAGTTCCTCTTTCAGAAAAGACGGTCTTGGGGGTGCGAGAGTTTACTGATCTTCTACGTCCTCCTCCGTTGTCTCTATCCTCAGGAAGCAGAGGGGGTCCCTGTTACCTTGATAGGCCTTTTCCAACGCTGATGCGCAGTCGCTCATTCCCTGTGTGCAGATGGGCTTCCCGTTCGGCCACCCCGGTTATTTATAACCGGCCTATTTTAGATAAGATTATATTCCATTCCGAGCTGGGGGTGTTCGGGGCATGGGGTGCCCGTGTTTGGGAGCTCACCGTGCTAGGTACGCCGGCTGGGGAGGGACGGCTGTCCCGTGTGGGGAGCGATTGACTGGGCCTAGGCTGACTTGCATCAAACCTGAGTCGCCCTCATAGGCCAGAATGCTTGGATACTTAAAAACAGCGACATGCAGTGTGATTAAGGGCTGAGCCCTGTTACAGGATTAGTTTATTGTATAATCATGGTTTTTATTAATATCCGTTACTCCGTCCAGGATAAGGGGCAGCGAGATGCATGGATGAATATCATTATTAGTCGTGTTACTTATGTCAGTGTGCGTTAAGTTTAGCAAATCAGGGTGCATATGACTGCGTGCACGTGCCTGTTCAGTGGTAAATAGGAAATGCCTGTTATGTGCCGGTTGTTTGCTTGTAGACACGGGGCCACATGCAGAGTGGCATTTTTGGGAGGGGGGTGGGGGCAGCAGGTTTTGGTTAATTTCGGGGATGTTCAGCTGTAACCAAACGGATGCAAAGTACAGAAATCGGTCTAGGAGGCGGAAAATAAGCCATCGTCACACCCTCAGTTGCAGAACCACTAACGCAGTGCTAGAGATTTCCACACGACTCCCGACTGCGGGGGGGGGGGGGGGGGGGGGGGGGGGGGGGGGGGGGGGGGGGGGGGGGGGG
>JAODJX010000083.1:14047961-14061726 GCA_026776945.1 Isichthys henryi
CCCGGGGCCCCCGCCTTGGGCGGGCCCCCCCCCCCCCCCCCCCCCCCCCCGCCGGGGCCGCCGCCCCCCCCCCCCGCGGGGGGGGGGGGGGGGGGGGGGGCGGGCCCCCCTGAGCTGGGTAATTAGATGTGACAGGAGCAGCTGAGGAACACTAATCTCTGGATGATGCATTCTGGGAGGTCTGCATACACACATACATGTAAACACACACATGCACATTTACATATGGTTCGGCTGTTTGTAACGGGGGGACAGTGATGTCTTTCCGGTGCTGAGTGTGTCAGCCTGTCTGGGTTCTGCCCATAGAAGCATTGGGGTTCCGTGTTCTTCCTGTTGGGAGGTAAACCCCGGGATGGAGAGGGATGAGGGACAGCGATTAGACTCCCTAGCAGCACCAAGCCACTGGTAACCGGGTGTCAGGGGAGATAAAGGAGATTAGAGGCACAGACGCCTTCCAGAAGCCCTTCTAGGCAGTGCCAGGCGATAACGGCCCCACTACAGGTCACAGACGGCGCCTGCCTCTCACTCTCATCACATCATAATCACAAGGGGGTGACCCCCCCCTCCTCAATATCTCCATCTGTGCAGAAACTATGGGGGGTGGTTTGGCATGTTAGGATACTCTGCATATGAGGAGAAGGTTTTTGGTTCAAATCCCCTGACCGGCAGAGGGAGCTCAGTGTTGGGCGCCTCAGTTGCTCCAGGGACTGTCTGATTCTGCTTCTGTTTCGTTTTCGATAAAAGTGTTTACTAAATAAATAAAATGTTAATGCGCAGATGATTCTTTGCCATGATCCGTTGGCTCCAAAGGGAAAGATAAAGATTAAGAGGCAACTTTAATGACCCCAAGGGGAAATTCTGGTGCATACAGCAGCAAGAATGCAGTGCACAGTCGAGCATTCATATAGTGCCAAAATGACGAGCTGCAAAGACGGTACACATCGTGCAAACAAGTAAACACAGTTCAGACAGATTTAAAGAGTACACAGTACGCAGACAAAATATCCAAACATACTATTATGACACAGATATTTAATTAATATTTAAAGAATGATAATTTTGCGACATTATGTGCAGTTAATGAAAAGATTCCATGGGACTTTAATTGCAAGCATGCACTTACTCATTTACTCAGTGGGGAAGATTGCTGTCATGACTACAGTGACCCTGCGACGAGACCCTGGAGTCAGGCACTATAATCCCCCCATTGTCCCCTCCTAGGTGTGAGGTGTGCTGCATCACTTTCCGCACTCACCGAGGTCTGCTGCGTCATAACGCCGTCGTTCACAAGCAGCTTCCCACCGACCCCGCCGGACGCCCCTTCATCCAGAATAATCCCTCCATCCCACTGGGTTTCAGTGACCTGGCCTTCATTGACTTCTCCTGCAGGAAGTTCCCACACATCGCCCAGGTGTGTGCCGGTTACAGTCGGAGCCAGTTCTTGCATGGTTCTACATGTTACTGATAGCAAATATTAGTTGATCAGGGTTGGGGGGCTTGTCCAAAGGAATATCGACGTTTAGTGTTGAATTAATGCTTCTTATTTGGCATGAATTTGGCTATTGTCAGGAGAATTTAAGTGAATGCTGTCTGCTCACCAGGTTTGGTGTGAGACCAACCTCCGCCGATCTACCAGCAAGTTCCATCGCTTTGTGTGTGAGACCTGCAACAGGGCCTTCCCCCTTCAGTCTGCCCTCAATCTGCACTTGGCCACTCACGACGTCGGACAGAGTGATTCGAAGGAAGCCCCGCCCAATCCCGGCAGTGAAACGCCGCCCACCACTAAGAAGGCCGGCTTCATGGAGTCTCTGGGCCTGCAGCACATTTCCCAGATGAAGCCAAATCAGACAGATGAGGAGGCCCAGCAAGCTGTGCTGGACAGCATCCGGGTCATCCACGTGGAGCCGACCATGCCCAGCCTACCTCAGGAGCCCAGTGGCATTGCCCTTCCCCTGCCGGACCCGTCGTCACTGCAGGGCCTCTCCCAGGTGAGCGCCCTGAGCTTCCTGTCGCTGCAGCCCTTCCAGAAGGGCTTCATCATGCAGCCTGACAGCGGCGTGGTGGTCAGGCCCATCAGCAACGAGAACGGTGTCGAACTGGCTGATATTCAGCAGATCCTGAAGATAGCCTCCTCGGCACCCAACCAGATCACCCTACCGCCGCTCTCCAAAGCCCCGAGCAACTCCACGCAGACCAGCTGCAAGCAGATGCCCTCGCTCAAGCCAAAGCCACTGGTGGCCCCACGCACCAGCCTGGCCACTTCCACTCCACCCCCACTAATGAACGCCCAGCAGGCCTCTCCGTGCTGCATCAGCCCCAGCCTGCCACCCCCCACTAACCAGCTGCTCCAGACTCCAGGGGAATCCTCTTCCTCCTCATCTTCTCCTACCAGCGGCTACGACTGCACCCAAGACAGAAGCGGAGAGAAGACCCAGCTCAACATGGACGCCTTGACACCCATGGAGGCAGGCAACCAGATGGTGGTGTCCGAGTTGAAGGGGATAGGTGGAAGGAAGCCGGGGCGCAAGGAAGCTTTTCCCTGCCGCTTTTGCGAGCAGGTCTTTGGCTCCGCCAGTGTCCTGCAGGCCCACATGCGCTTCCACATGGGTGCATCACCCTATCAGTGCCGGATCTGCGACTACGCCGCCCCTGACAAAGCCACTCTGATCAGGCACTTGCGCACGCACAGCGGCGAGCGGCCTTATGCCTGCCGCATCTGCCGTTATGCCTTCACCGTCAAGGCCAACTGCGAGCGGCACCTGCGCAAGAAGCACATGAAGAACACGCGTAAGGAGATCGAGAAGAACATTGAGTATGTGTCCGGCGACTCCCCAGACTCCGCTGGTGGTGAGACGCTCTGTGGCTACTGCGGCGAAGACCTGAAGAGCTACCGGGCGCTGCAGATCCACTTGCGCACGCACGGTGGCTGCCAACGCAAGCCATTCGAGTGCCGGCGGTGTGGGGCAGCCTTTCTGGCTAAGAGGAACTGCATCCACCACCTGCTCAAACAGCATCCTGAGGTACAGGAGAGAGAGATCGAGGAGCACATCTCCACCCTACTCCTCGATCCTCCCTCCGCCCAATCGCCGGGTGCCCTCCCTCAGAACAGGCAGTTCCCTCAGCCAATCAAGGTAGAAGAGATCGGTTTCTATGCTGGCGACCCAGACCAGCCACTGGACTTCTCCAGTAAGGGTCGAGGAGGTCCCATGGTGGGTCCTTGTGGGACGAAGCAGGAAGGGGTCCACCCGCCTCTGCCTGCCTCTTATGACACTTCCTTGGAACCTATTGACCTCTCTATCCCCAAGAATCCCGAGAAGAAGTTAAAGAGAGACATTGCTGGTATGCCGCCTACTGGACCTCCATTGGAGATCAAGAGAGAGGAGCTGTCTCCTGGCACCAACCATGTCCGACCCCAGGATAAAGCCCTGGGTGAGAAACCTCGTCAATTTGCGCCATACCAGGTATCCCTCGTGCCCCCCCATACCAACGGACCTCTCAATGCCAGTCGCCCACTGAGGCTCAAGCCTTTGCTTCCAAAGCCATTCTCAGCTCCCACGTCCTCTAAGGAGCTCCCTCCGCTGGCTTCCATTGCACAGATCATCTCCTCTGTGTCCGTCGCTCCTGCTCTGCTCAAGAGGGAGAGTGCTCCCAGCAGCCCTGGAAGTGGACCAGAACTGGTACCAGAGAAGGGCACTGGTGTCACTGGGCTCCAAAAAAATCCAGAGTCACCCAGTAAGCAACAGCCCGAGGGAGAAGATGGTGCCAGTAATGGCTCCGTAGATGAATCCTCTCCAGAAATCTCCAAGAAGAGAGGCAAAGCAAGGCCCAGCGGTGGCGACCATCACACCACAGAGCCCGGCGACATCGATCTGGAGTCCAGCGGAGAGTTCGCCAGCGTCGAGAAGATCCTGGCCACCACCAACGCCAACAAGTTCAGCCCATATCTGCAGCCCGATGCGGCAATAGCAGAGGCCTCCTTGAAGGACGAGGCAAAGAGGCCTTCCACCAGTGAGGATGAGAAAGATGGCCAGGATGACAAGCAGCGGCCACGGTCTCAGACCAAGGGCAAGAAGAACGCCTACTCCAATTCCCTACAGAAGATGACCTGCTCTTACTGCCCACGTGTTTTCCCTTGGGCAAGCTCCCTCCAGAGACACATGCTTACACACACAGGTGAGTTATCCACTCCTACAAAGCAGTGTCTGATACCCATCTACATTTCCTGTCCATCACGCAAATGCGCATCACCATTGAAATTCGCTTTTAGGTTATACACCAAAATCAAAGTAGAACCAACCTTTTTTTCCTAACTAAATTCGTAATCGTAAAAGGACCATGTTTCAGCCTTGATTCTTCAACTTGGTTACAAAAAAGGAGAAAAGATGACAACCTTGTCTTGTGATCACTTGAAACAGGAAGTGTGAAAGGGCTTTGAGGCCAGGCAGAAGGGTTTCTCGGTCTCCCGAGAATGCAAGTTGTGCTTGCGGTGCCCTAACGGTCGACAAATAACCCTGGTTGCTGCAGTTGTTTTTGTCTTGTATTTAAATTTCTCTGCTTGAGTAGCACAAGATGTGCAATTTGTTCTCTGGTGGTTTTGAAGATGGAATCCAAGGTCAAAAATCACCTTTCTACCATACACTGTCTGGATTATTAATATAGCACCTCTAAATGTTTACTCTGTTTTGAGAGCGATGGTGGCTGTTTGGAATCTCAGAAATGTCTACAAATGATTACATTGTTTAATTTTTTTTTGGAGGAGAACATCTCCATGCCTTTTACCCAAGATTCTCAACAGCGCAAGGCAGTGAAAACTTGTGCTGGCATTCTCTAGTATTGTGTCCACATTAAGAATGCTTGGATGAAAGGAAAACAGTAGGTTTATTTTTATACTCGCACCAGACCACAGTGCATGTGTGTATGTTATGTTTATGTGCTACTGATCCAGTGGAGCTGGCAGCAATCACTGCAATTGTTTGGTAAAAGGCGTGCACAGGAAATGACATATGGGGGAATGGACTTTACCCTCTGGCTCGCTCCGGGCCTCACTCAGGTGCTGAGGAATGGCAGTGGGCGGGGCATATAGCGCCAGTGGCGGAAGCATGGCAGGAAATATGAATGGCAGCAGCCACGGAAGGCTTGTAGCTTGATGGATTAGGGCAGCACAAAAGAGATGGGCTTCTGGTGGTTAGGACGGTTCCTCGTTTACGGAAGTGAAAGTGACATAGCATCTCGTTCACCAGTACCGTCCTTCAGGGCTGTCATTTCTCTCCCTTGATACTTTTTCATGCATTGTTCTGTCTCATGTGATTGACTGGTCCTGCAACCTCTAGTTTTTTCGACCCAGCTCTTCTATAATCTGATTGGTCCAGAGAGATAATCAATCTTTTTTTTTTTCTGTTCTCCCCGACTACGATTTTTGTGCAAGTAAAACTTCCACGAGCCAAAGTACATTCTTGCTCCACTTTACTGCCATTTATATTTTAATGCATGACCTTATCCAGGGACTCTATGCCTGATGTTTGGACCAGTCAACTTGTAGCGGGAGATGAATAGAAGCATTTCATTGGCTCACACTCGCAGGTCAGAAGCCGTTCCCCTGTCCCGAATGCGACGCCCTCTTCTCCACCAAGTCCAATTGTGAGAGGCACCTGCTGCGCAAGCACGGTGTGGCCAACCGGGCGCAGACGCAGCACAATGGCACCACATCGAAACCCAAGGCATGCGAGGGCTCGCCAGAGAGTGCAGGTATGACGACCCGCTGAGTGCACCCCCTCCCCACCCAGAAGGGCTCGTCTTTGTTGTGAAAATGACCGTTGGCATGCTGATTCACACTCATTAGGTAACCTGCTGCGCTGTGGCGTGCTCCAGCTCCATGCTGCGTCTCACTCTTCTCTGCTGCCCTCTAGAGGGCATTTATCACCACTGAAACAATCAACATGCCTGTTTTGCAGTTTTATCAATAAATTATATATAACAGGCATCCAACTCTGGTCATGTAGGCTGAGTAGGGTATGATGTAATTAGCGCCTGCGTGACACCTGGTGAAACCACATACCTGCAGTTATGAAAATAAACCTGTTCATTTGACATTTTACATTTTACTTACAAGTGATGCAGATAATATTCCACAAGGCTTATATAGCATGGCTCCTGCTTGCTTTAAACACGTGATCCAGCCTGTTGCTAATTTACTTTGTTCCTAGGTCATTTTTAACTTCTAACATTTTTGGCGTGCGGTGAAGTTGCGACCCCCGTTAAGTTTGCAGATAATTTTTAACAGCCTCTCGTAAATGAACGTTTTCGATGTGCAATCCTGCGAGTGAAATTGTGAGCCCATGAAGATAAGCTGGGAGTGTCCAAACTCACTGCGCGTCTGTGTTTCAGAGAGCATGTCGGACTCAGACCCTGCTGCCGGGGAAGCGCTTGACCTGAGCGGCACTGAGCCCAATAAGAGGATGGGTGGGTCCAAAAGGCCTGCAGCTGAAGAACAAAAACCAGAACCCACTGCTGTAGACCGACCTGTCCACCAGGGGGCACTAGAGCAAAATGGAGGGTGTGCAGGGCCACAGTGCGGCGAGAGCCACCCTAATGAGAAGGACGACGACTCACAGAGTAACAAGAGCTTGGACTTGAACTTTGGCAGGAAGCTAATGGACTTCAAGTTTTCTGAAGAAGAGCAGCAGCAACACCCACCACTGCCAGGAGGGGGCAGTGCGGGCCTGGAGAGCTGCAACCAGGAAGAATCAAAGCACGCGTGCGGCAGCTGTGGGAAGAGTTTCCGGCACGCTGCTACCCTGGTCCGCCACCAGAGGGTGCACGCCTCAGAGGGTCAGGAGGAGGACAGCAGGAAGGTGGTGCAGCGAGTGGCGGAAGGCAGTCAGGGCCCCGGCACTAGTGCGGAGGAGCAGCTTGACAAGGAGAGCGAGGGAGTGGGTAGTGTCGGCGACAGCGGCTCCGAGGAAGAGGAGAAAGAGAAGGATGACAGGAGTGACGAGGAGGGCGGGGCCACAGAACCAAAGAGCAGTGAGGGGGAGTCCGGAAACAAAGCCGACAAGAGGAAGAAAGTGTGCAGTGTGTGCAATAAGCGCTTCTGGTCACTGCAGGACCTGACCAGGCACATGCGCTCCCACACAGGTGAGGCTCCGCCCTGTCACATGAGCAGTGTGTTTAGAGGCGTTCATGTGGTCTTATCTGCTAATCTCGCACATACAGAGGTAGACCATACACACCTCCGGCACCCATCCTAACCCACCATCACCCCTCTGTCGTCACAGGTGAGCGGCCTTACAAATGCCAGACGTGCGAGCGCACTTTCACGCTGAAGCACAGCTTGGTGAGGCACCAGCGGATACACCAGAAGCCCCGGGGTGAGGAGGCGCAAGGCGGTGGTGGGATCGCTGGGGGTACGGCCGGCGAGGAGGAGGGTGCCAGCGGGCGTTCAGGCAGCGAGAGCGAGTCCACGCTGGGCAGCACCAACCCCTCCTCAGAGAACGAAAGCGAGGGGGCGGGGCCAGCACAGCCTGGGGGGCAGGTGCAGCGGGGGGTCCTCAGGGAGGAGCAGGCAAAGTTGGGACCTCCCCAGGAACTGGTGGACCAGGCCGCTGAACCTTTAGAGGAACAGTCTGAAGATGCCCCAGGCAGCACAACAGCGCCCTCTGGAGGCTACATCGAGGACCTACTGGAGCACCCCGACAAGGCACCGTCCCTGGAGCACATGTTGCTCCCTGGAGAACCCCCTATAGTGGGGGTGGAGTGACAGGAACCCATGTGAGAACCCGTGCCATACAACAAATGCCTTTGAATGCAACGAACTGTACTAAATGGAAACAAAGCAAAAACACTTCCTGATTCTTAGTGCCTTACTACTACTTTTATTTATATATATATATATATATATATATATATATATATATATATATCAAGATATATTTGATGAGTGGCGTAATTTTGCGTAGCATTTTTATAATTTTTTTTTGTCACAACTTTGATTACGAAATTTAAGCATTAAACAATCGAGTGCATCTTCTTTAGGTGACGAAATGTAAACAAGTACCATGGTGGTGCTTGTCTTAGCAGGAACCTGCGAGTTCCTACCGCATGGGGACACTAAGGCTTGAGTATGATCACTTAACTGGAAGAACGGAACAGTCACATGGTCTCAGTGGACTTCCTGTTCCCCTCCCCACTTAATCCTCAGCGAACGTTTTGGGGTCAGGAGAAAGCAAAGGATGTTTTAATTTCTTGTGAGACTGAATAACTGTGCTGGGTTATTAGACACTTAAAGACACCCAGGAGAGCTGATCATTATTTTAAGGTGCAACTGAAAGCTTCATTCTTTTAAACTAGGTGCTCATTCTAATGACTCTTCTTTTAGTAAAGACATGGGCAACGCTTCTCTTGTTATTTTATTTTATCTTTTCCAACTCACATCTGCACACTAGATCTTCCAGCTATACTGACATCTGGCGTGCTCGAAAATGACATGAGCTGAGTGGGCGGGGCCTGACTGGCCTGTTTTCCCATGCGTGGCCCCAAATGTTCGGCAGAACATCCTGCTTGTCTGCTGAGTAACGTTCCAATGATCTCCGAGATGTCTTCCCAACTCCCTTCCGATCAAAACGCCTTACACAGGAATTTTGGGATCACCAACACGGTGTTCTAGACCCTGTATGTGTGAGATGGCACCACCCAGAAAATTCCCTCTGTACTTGAACGTTGTTCCCTGCTGTCCTTGTTCTGGGGGTGGTGTCACACGCCCCTTGGCCTTTTTGGGCTTCCTCCCAGAGGATTCTGACCAGCATCATAATCAGCTCAGAGGCTAGATTTTGTTTATAATTATCTTTTTGACGTATGTATTTTTTTTCCAAAGGAACCTCAGAAACGAAAGGAACCTCAAGGTGCAAATCCGCTAGAGTAGAACAGACGTTCCCGAGTCAGTACACGGAGAACGTTTTTTCCACATCGGCCAGCACTGTGTACCCAGTTTTGAAAATCTCGAATCTGGCACTAACCAAAATAACCACGACTGCAAAGTGGAAAGCAGGCGGGAGAGAAGTGAATAGCTTGCAAAACGAGATGTTTAGAATGAACGATGTGTGGTTCTAGATCAGGTGATGGGAAGGCTGTCTCCTGATTGGTCCGTCTCAGTTAAAACCCCACTTCCTGTTGCCGCCTTTATTGGAAACAACCAATGAGCAGCTGAAACAACACAGGGTCGAAGTATGTATGTACTCTACCCTATTCCGCTCATACAGGAACTGCGAGTCTGCAGTCTTGTCCAATCACTGAGGAGTGTGAAAATATAGCATAAAAGATCGCCACCTATCCCATCACCTGCTCTGTGGAGTATGTTTCTATGCAGATATGAATTACAGTAAAGCAGCTGACGCTGATTTTAATATTTATTGAGGACCCAGAGTGTGGTAAGAGGTTATTTGAGAAGCCATTGATCACATTTATGCCACAAAGAAAAACCGTAGTCTCCCAGTGACAATCTGAGACTCGTCTTAGCAATAATCACTATTGATTCTAAAGCTTTATTTAGACCTTAATCTATGTTTGTAGGAAGTGTGGTCTATTTTGTTAATATTAGTTTGACAATTACATGAATATAAATATATATAAAAAACTGTGAAAAGTATGTGTTCAGTAATGGGTGACTCATAGGGTAGTTCTGCATGATAATCTAATTACTTTTTCTTTTAATCATTTTTTTTCCTTTCTCAGGGCTTTTACAGATTATGCATATTCAATATTTTCTCTAGTAAAGATGTCTTCCAATTTGTGATTTTTTATAAATAAAAATTTCAATCACTACATTCAGCACTTGACTGTGAATTCAGAGAGAGGAACAGAAGCTGGAGTACTCACTCAGCCAAGGGCGCCCCCTAGTGTCTCGCCTCATTTATGCCTAGCACCGTTTTCATGACTATGGCACAGTGACTTTTTGCCTGTATTCTTTCCCTTGGCTTTTGAGAGAGTGAGGAGGAGGGACGAATGAGCACAGTGTCGACCAATGGGATGGCTCGTTGTATCACTGTTGAAGTACTGACCGTATGACCGCTAAAGGGATCTCCAAATTGCTGCTATTTCACACCGGACAGGTTCTGTGTCTGCCCGGCCAGCACCAGCTGACCGCTGGCACCCCAGTGCTCCTCCGTATCACGTTGTACGGTGCTTCCGTTTCAGAGTAAGCTGTTCTGTATTGGAATCATTAAACCGAAAATAAAACATTAAAGAAGGGTGTTAAAACACAAGGCTCATTCATTTCTGTGCGACTAATGTCTCTTTCTACGCTACAACAACAAATTTATTTTTGTCTAGCACATTTTCACATTACATCCTCTCAAACCACTTTACATCTTCCCCACCCAAAGCCCCCCAGTGAGTAAGCCAGAGGCGACAGTGGTAAGGAAAAACTCCCTAGATGGAAAAACCATGGGAGGGACCAGACTCAAAGGGGGAGCCCATTCTCCAGGGGCCGGCAGGGAGAGTCAAATCGGAGAAATGGCTAAGTCACAAGTCATAAAGTATAAGTCACAACCGGGGAGTAGGGAGGTGATGACAAGCCAGTGTTGGCGCTCCTTCAGATCACCGGGCCACAAGTAGTAAGGCAGCCGGGCATAGATGGAGGGCGAGTGGGACAGAGGGACGTCATGTGTAGTGGAGACGTCGCATGTAGCAGGGTGTACAGGATATCTTGGTAAAATGGCGTCTCCAGGCAGCATACCGCAGTAGGGGTAGGGGAAATAAAATGTACAAAGTAGGGGAGACAATATGCAGTGCTAACAGTTATGTCAGTGCAGTGTATAAGCTCCAGCAGATATGGCTGTAGCAGCATAAGTAGAAGGGAGAGGCAAATGGGAATGCAGGCATGGGGAGTCCCTGAAATGTCAGCACTCCAATTCCACAAAGGATTGTGAAGCCAGAGTGACAGCACTGACAGGTCAGTTCATCCAAAGCCAGTGGCACCGATCCCCACCCAGCTCTACACCTCACACTATAGATCTAACTGGGAGTGAACAATTAGCTAAAGCTAGGACTAGAATCCCTATAGGCTAGACAGAAGTAGTCTAGACTTGAATATTGAGAGTGAGCCTGAATCCCGCACATCCGGGGGAAGATCATTCTACAACTGAGGAGCTCTATAGGAGAAACCTCTGCAGCCCGCCATAGTTCTTTCTACCCTGGGTACCAACAGATATCCTGCGCCTTGAGAACGAAGCAAGTGCGGATGGTTGTATGAGAGGCCAGCATCTCACTAAGGTATTCCGGCGCAAGGCCATTCAGTGCTTTACAAGTCAATAGCAGTGTTTTATAGTCAATCGGAGACTTAACTGGAAGCCAGTGAAAGGAGCATAAGACAGGGTTAATGTGGTCAATTTTTTAGTTTTTGTTAGAACTCTGGCTGCTGCATCCAGAAGGGCAACCAGATAGGAGGGCATTACAGTAGCCCAGTCTGGAAATTACAAAGGCATGTATTAATTTTTCTGCATCATGAAGTGTGAGCATCTTAGCAAGCTTGGCTATGTTCCGTAAATGATAAAATGCAATCCTAGTAATGCTTCTTATGTGAGCATCGATAAATTATTCTGAATCGACTAGAAGACCAGGATTTCTGACTACTGTGTTAGGTTGTGTAGGAAGGCCACCAGTGTTGACGTGGTGAAACTTATTTCGTGCATCGTTGCAACCAATTACCAGAACTTCTGTTTTTTCTGTTTAACCTAAGGAAATGTTTTGCCATCCAGCACCGGATATGTAATAGACAGTCTTTTAATGAGAGAGCAGTGATGTATCATCAGGGTTAACAGATATAACTGTGTATCATCTGCATAACAATGAAATCCAACACCATGATTTCTAATAATATTACCAACAGGTACCATATATAAAGTGAATAGTAGCGGGCCCAGGACTGATCTCTGTGGGACATGATATTTGACTGGTACAGGTGTGTGGGGAGTTGGGAGGGAGCAAAAATGTGGACTGCTGGGGATCCCTGTGGACTAGGTGGAAAAACATTGCTCTCCACCATTGGTTCCCAACCCAGTCCTCGGGGAACCCCAGACAGTCCACGTTTTTACCTCCTTCCCAGCTCCCGGCCAATCAGCAACACTGAATACCTGGTACAGGTGCACTGGGAGCTGAGAGGAAGCAAAAACGTGGACTGTCCGGGTTTCCCGAGGACTGGGTTGGGAAACACTGCTGTACACCAGTAGTTCTCAATCATGTTCCTAACCCCCCCCACCCCCCAAATGTGGCTGCCTGAAAGCAGTGTGGTTTCAAATGAAAACATTCTGGTAGAGGGAGGCGCCAGAAGCAGAACTGAGATCTACTGCTCTACGTAAACCACCAGCACCTCCACACGCTCTCAGAGCAGGGCTCCAATGGTGCTCTCACACAAACCAGCAGCTCACCATCTGTACCAATCAAGTCTATTAAGAGTCCATTATTCAAGCTTTAAGCTTCTCAGGTCTGAGCTCAGGAATTTAGCAGACATAATTTGAGATTCATCTCCCCATTGGAATGAACATCAACAGGTCCTGCTACATTGATCTGAGGGTGCAGAATGCCAAATCAACGGCAAGGAAAAATACCCAGAGGACTCCCTGAGCCACTCTACTCAGTCCTGAAGGGCAATCAAGGTCAAGTGCAGATTAGATTAGTGACCTGGGAGAAACCCAAGCAAATACGACATGCACTCTGTACTTGCAGGACCCTTTTAGGGCAGCACAGCAAAGGTTTATGAGAAACATCTGGCTCCAAATGTAGAAGATACTTTCAATTCCAACTTACTGCTTAGTGGTGCAGTGTGTGGGTCTACAAGTTAGGCAGCTGCGTTCATGATCAAAAGATCATTGGTTCAAATCCCATGGCTGCTTCAGTAATGTCACCACAGGCCCTTAACCCCAACTACACCAGGAACTAGCTGCTGGAGACATGATCCTCACTTCATTTTGGAGAAAAGAAAGGTCAAAAATAACCAAACCAGTCCAGGCCCATCATATACTGCAAAACCATTTTATTTCACCAAAAAGTTTGTCATTTCTAGACATCTTCAGCTCAGTGGTCTTTTACGAGAAAGTGGACACATAAAATCAGCCATGAAAGAATCCTCAATGTCAGACATTGTGGCAAAAAACATCATTCAACTAGTTTGCAACTGGAAACAATTTTGACTAATCTGCTCGCTCACAGCAAAGGCGGCTTGACTGTTTACAAGGGGAGGCTACAGGCTTGTAAAGAAACCAGCGGCGCTGCTTTTTAGAGAGCGATGCACCAGTTTAATCGTGAATCAGCAGGAATCGAAACGAAAAGGCTGGGCCAGCTGTTCCAAAGCCGGCTGGCCTACGTGACTTCAGGCTGAGGGGCAGCTGAACACCTCAGTCATTCAGCTCGCAGAACTGACGACATGCAATAACAGTTCATTTAAAATACAGACCCAGGCAGCCAGCAGCTGTCAGATTAAACTGTCGTCACATCGCTTTCCGAAATATATGGGGGGGAAACAAGCCTAAAACCCTGGATTTACACTTACCATACCTGCCTTCTACGGAAATCTACTGATTACAGTAAATGCTGACAGAGGAGCTCATAAAAAAAAATACACAGGCACATTGACTGAAGGAAAAAAAAAAAAAAAAACTCAATTAGGCATCCCTGACACTGTCAGTACGACCCCATCACAAACGGCACTCAAAGCAGACTGATTGGAGGGGGGGGGGGGGGGAACTTTAGAGGTGCATGCAGTGTATTTCGTTTT
>JAODJX010000083.1:14061826-14080661 GCA_026776945.1 Isichthys henryi
CCCCCCCCCCCCCCCCCCCCCCCCCCGGCGCCCCCCCCCCGCCGGCCGCCCCCCCCCCCCCCCCCCCGGTCTCAGTGCAGGCCGAGTATTTCGTAGTTCATTCATGAGATCTTCCTGCATTGTGGGAAGGACCACAGAGACCTAGCTCCCATTCTTAACCGGCCCTAAATAATATCGACAGTAGTTTGCCTCAGAAATCTGACACGCCTTGCTCCCCGAACCGACACTTCTTACAGAGACAAAATTTAAAAAACCATCATGGACAGAAACAAAGGGGCACAGGAATTACCGTTTATCCCCCTTGATCTGTTGGACAGCACATCAGACCAACTCCCAACCCCATCCTGCGACCCACCAACATTAGTTGCATAAGGAACTATTAAAGTTTTCATTTCCAAGGCGTAAAACAAGCACGTTCTTCAGAGATCATACAGTCCATTAAAAACGAGGGGAAAAAAAAAAAAGCCAATGTGGGGCAAGGTATCATTTGAAGGACATGGCTGGGTGGCCCCTCCCCCTCTGCACACTGCGGTGTGATTGGATGGGGAGACGAGTGCCTGTCAGAGGCGGCGCGCAGTGCGGTCACTCGTCGGAGCCTGCGGACCTCTTCTGGGTTCTCTTCCGTGGTGACCGCCTCGGAGAGGCTTTGTCTGCATAGAATCGAAACCAAAATGAGCTCCATGGGAATCCTAAGTGCAAGAACACTGCTACTCCTGTCCTATCTGTGTAAAGGGTCCATGTAGAGCTCTCCAAGAAGAACTGTCCAATCAGGGATCAGGAAAAGCAGTAGCGACCAAAATCGGTTCTCTTAGGCAGTTTTAGAATGACAAAATCTTAGTTACCTATGCTTAGTTTTGAAGATCATTTATCTGTCTACTCCACACACGGGTCGGAAGTTTAACTTTGAAGCCCCCTTTTTCGTTATTCGGATTTCCCTTAGTAGGACTAATGCAGATCACAACACACACTACTCTCACCCTTGATACTCAAGGCAAAGTCACCACTACTCAAGGCTATTGGTGTAGACAAATGAAGACAAACAGGAGATTCACCATAGAGAAACCCGTCAATAACCTCCTGGTCCTACAGGGGAGGTTTCCCTCTTTGCGTTTATTTAAGTCTAGACAGCCCAGCCCGTGTTGTAGGTGTGAGAGAAGGTGTGAGGGTTTACTACAAAAAAAATCATGCCAAGGCGGCCCCACACGAACACACAATCTCAGTACGCTACCACCCTTTTCTGGAAAGTGTGGAATCCTCACCTCTTCTGTTCTGCACTGAGGCCGCAAGGAGGGACGGGGAAGAGAAACAGCAGGGTGAGTTAGATAGGCACCACCAAGGAGAATAGAAACACAGCTTTAGGAAGCCACACAAACAGCAGTAGTTGCCCATTTTTAGAGAGCTGAACGCCAGCTGGAACACAGGGCGAGAGGAGTAAAGTAAAGCAGGATGGATAGAGGGACTGATTTCATGCCGTCCTGACAAGAATTCGGAAAGAAATTAATAGTGTTCAGGTCATCTTGTCCATCCTTCTTTGGCCAAAAAGGGATAAATTCACCATAGCAAGAGCGAACCTAAAAACAAGATCCGTTTTTATACTTTCACTTCCATCTCCTGAGGAATAGACAACTGGGAAGTAAACTGATTTTAGCACTCTAGTACATGCTTGCTTAGGCTGCAAAATTCTGGGAGTTTTCCCATTAATTCCCATGGAAAGTTTCAAACTTGGAATATTGCCAAATTACCACAGTTTATCTTCCCATGGAAAGTTTCTGGAGATTTTCCACTCCTTTACACCCCTAATGCTTACTGATCTGGCTGAGGGTCTCTGGAGGAATCCAGCTCATGTCCACGTTGTTGTGGCTCGATGTCCCCATTTCCACTTTGGCAGCAGGTCTCCGTCTCTGTAGGGTACGTCAGAGTAAGGAACAAAGTCAGGACGTGCGTTTTTCTCCTGAAGAAGTTCTGCCATTAGAAGATACCGTTGAAGACAAACAGCAACCAGACGCAATCAAACATTGACCGTGTGGTTGTCAGAAATATTGTTAAATGACAAAAGTCAGATCTAGATGGCTGTAAAAGGAATGTTTAAATGTCTGAGGTAATCAGACAAAGCGTATAAAGCAGTGGGGGACATTAGTCTTGTTCAAGCTTAATGTTCAGTCACCTAAAGTGAATGTCTGCTGAGAATTACTCCCACATTACTGCTAATCCAGTCTCTGCATCCTTGAGATGAAACACAAAGCCTTCACATGCTTGAGTGTGAGGCCCAGGTCCATCCTGTCTCTTACCTTCCTGGACTCCAGCAGCTGATGCAGTCCCACCACCACCAGCAGGCCCAGGCCAGACAGGAAAACATACATAAAGATCCTGTGGAGGAGACAGCAAATTATTTATCCACCAGCCAGACAACTAGTCAATATGCAATCTGACAATCTTCTTTAGGCCTCAGCCTATTGATCTACAGACAGACAGAATAGACACTCGGCTTATTCATGCTGGCCTACGAAGCTGGTCTTATGATTCCCTAAACCACTAAGCCAAACAAGCAAGCAGTCTCCACTATGTCTGTGACATATCATACTGTCCACAATAACAAGGGTATACATTTTTACACGATATCGATAATATAGCGACCCAATGTATTTAGGGCTGCCACCAACAACTATTTTAGATTAATCTATCAACTATTATACTGATGGATCGATTAATCAATTCAATTAATTGTTCTCGGGAAAAATCAAACTGCCCTTCTAATTTAAGTCTTAATTTCATTTTAGTTTTAATTTTGACAACATACCGTATGTCACTGTAGGACTTTAGATAAGGTTTTTTCCGCACTACACAACATTTATTTGACTAGTTCGTCAACAAGCACAACGCCCACAAACATACTGGCACCATCAATCAACGCAGAATAAACTCAGATTCTAGGCTAAACATTTTGTCAAAACACTTATTCAATGGAGATTCTAAGGTAACAGGCAGACAACATTGTGGCTTTAATGATGAGTGTATCTAGCAGCTGTAAGGACACGGGATACTGAAAAACATGCCACACTAATGGTAGGTTAATAAACATGAAAAGAAAACATTTAGGGTGGTTTTGCCTTTTCTAGCATCATCCAGAATAGCCCAGAATAGTGCCACTGTGGTATGCCATCGACATGTTACAGCAGGGGTGCCAAACTCCTGTCCTGGGGGGCCGGAGCCCTGCCCTTTTGGGTTTCCCCTCATTTAACACACCCGATTCAACTGATTGCACCTCCTTGTGCTAATTACCACACAGCTCGAGCTGAATCGATTGTGGTGGAACTGGGAAAGAACTGAGCAACACAGGGTCCCGTCCCACCAGGACCGGAGTTTGACAGCCCTGCTTCACAAGTGAACAAACCACCTTTTTGTTTTGTGATCATCCGAATTATCTTATGCGGTGTCACTACCATTGCACTATAATGCTGCTTGTGGCAATAGATTCACGCTTCAAATTAGGTCGTTTATCACAATGACAGGAGCTCACTGGAAAAGATGGAAAGTGCCCTTCATTTTGTTTACACTAAAATGCTGCTGCCTGCAAGCACTGATAAAATGTTTAGTGTTTTTTTTCTATATTATCAAATATCATAAATTTCCTGAAAATATCACGACAATTTTAGTCTCCACCCTAGTTCACATTGGTGTAACGTGACATTCCTCACTTACGTCTCTCCATCCAAGCCATCCTCTCTCTCGGTGATGGTCACAGTCTGGTTAAACACTGCATCCTGGAACACGTTACCCTGCCAGAAGAGGAGGAACTACTCATTAAAAAAAATACTAAATAACACATTCCATAATATTCCACACTGAACAGTCAACTATTCCGTACATCCGTGTGAACAAAGTCAAGAAACTTTAGGGGAGGCCTGCTTGTTTGAAGCAGTGCTTTCCAACCCGGTCCACAGGGACCCCCAAGACAGTTCATGTTTTTGCTCCCTGCCGTATAGTTCACATTTTTGCTCGGGAGCTGGGAGGGAGCGAAAACATATACTGTCTGGGGGTCCCCAAGGACTGGGTTGCGAAACACTGGTTTAAAGAATAGACTTTCACACCAAAGCCATCTTGCCCTGGTCTACTAGTTCCTCTGCTTGCTGAAGGTCAAAGATAGTACCCTAACAGATTACTCACACTGTTGTCCTTGTAGTTGAGGTTGATGACCAGGCCAAACGGCCGCCCCCCCATGGGCTCGGCGGGAATGAAGGAGTACTCAAAGGTGGCCTGTCGCAGGGGAGGCACCAGTGTGCCCAGCTGCAAGGCCGTGAAGTTCTGGATGTAGAACTGGTAGTCTTGGGGGTAGCGGAAAGAGGCGTCCAGGGACTCGATCACAAAGTCTTCGCTGCCCTTGTTGGTAAAGCCTACCAGGAACTTCACGATGTTGTTGGCGGGGAAGTCTATTCCAATCAGACAGACACACGGTTACAGGGCTGAGTCAAAGGTTGGGTAAACCACTCAAACAAGTCAAGTGTTCGTTGGCTTTTACACGTATGTGGACAAATGTCCCAAACAACCACAACAAAGGGTACTTTGGAGAAATCTGGGGGAATGCTTTTTTATGGGAAGCCTTACCTTCTCCTTTGACAAAGAGGATGGTGGTATCAGCATTTGGAGAAGCCTTCGCCTCTCCTGAAGGAAGATCTTCATCTTCCTCCTTCTCTTCAGTCTGGATTTTTAGATTGAGTCTCAGTTTTACTGTCAAGTACAAGTACTCAAACAATGAAATGCAGTTTGGCATCTAATCAGAAAGTCTAAAATAGGGCCAAAGTGCTATACACAGCTGTACGATATATACATATGTGATAAACAAAAATATACATCTGTACAGGGGTATACCTGATATCTATGGTATGAAATGAAGGAGTAAGTACAGCAATAGAAGCCTGTACGGTGTAACAATATTGATAAGAGTCAATTGAACAAGAAAAACAAGTATACAGGCAGTCTAACTATGACCACCTCTTATCACCAAGTTAACCTGCCATTACCAGCTCTGTGTTGTCATCATCTTCCACTTCTGCTTCATCGTCTTCGTCCTCCGAAATGACGTCCTCGCTGGTTTCCTCATCTTCTGTCGCATCCTGAGCTGCAACCAAAGGACCTGGAGGCAGAGGGGGAATGGGACAGAAGGTTCGTTGTTCCCAAGCCAGAATTGAATCTGTGTAAACTAAGCAACAACGAGCTTGGTCTCGCATAATAAATCACACTTTCTAAGAGACCACATAGAGAACATCCAATCCAATTTATTCATCTACCTAAATTGAATATAAGGTGGTTAACCTTACTCTCCCGATAACAGAAGCTGCAAAAAGCCATACAGCATAGGAGGCCTAATCTACGATTCTCTATTCCCTGCAATTCATGAGTAATTCTTGCATACCCGGCACATCCTAATCAACGCCCGAATTCCGGCCCCGGGCCCGAGGAAAGATCACCTATCTATACCAATGAACCAAAGTCGTTAATTCATTATATTTACATTCTTTTTAAATAGATTTTTTAAAAATGTTGCGTTAATATGACATGTGGAAGACATGTTGATCCCATCTGGTCATATTGAAAGGGAGAAGAGTATGCATGGCCATTGTGAGGCTCGGCTGACTTTACGGCAGCTTAGGGACACGTCAGCCCGACCACAGCGCCTGGGACAGCGGAGACACACAGGCTTACAAACCACAACAGAGGGTCGACGACTAAGACCCGACTGAAAAACATCTACCATCCATTCAGAGCACACTGACACCAAATCCAACCCGAATACTCATTATTTTGCTACAACGGCGGATTATCTTGCAAAGCCAAGTTAGCAGCCATCTTATGCATAAAACGGAACCCAATCCACGTCGTACGCATATATCACGATTAACAACCGCCGCACCGCCAAACCCACAGCAAAATCGCAAAAATGCCGGGCGACAGAGACTATTCACCACAATAACAACCGCTAAATAACCAGCGTTGCATTCAAAGAGGCTAGCTGCAATGCTAGTGGTCCGGGAACTGCTGCGTTCGGATATAAAATAAAGTCCACGAAATAAGCTAGCGCTTTATAAATAAAGAAGTTAACCTCGGATGACGACTAGTGCCGGGAGCGCTAAGAGCGCCAGCAGTAATAATTTGGGCAGGAACTTGAGCATTGTTTCCCGCTTATCCTCACACTGCTTCGGATCACCCTCCTCGCCGGACAGTGTCCCGTGCGTTTAGCTATGGCGCACGGCGCACATCCGGGCATCGCGAGGCGCTCAGCGTACATCCGGGCAGCGCGCGGCCTCATACTGAACAGCGCCCTCTCTGGTAGCATGCCGAAACGCCGCCTCCGGCAGCTTTGTCTCACCGCAAAACGACACCATCTTCGCCGTTGTTTTCCATGTAGAAAAAATACTATAAATTATACCCGAAATATATAGTATCTAGTTTATTAATAATTTAATCAAACAATCCAGCAGATCAGTTATTTTCCGGTGTTCTTTTGATAGAGAAGAACCGCAACAACCTATACGCAAAATCTAAAACACACTAAAATTTTGTATATGTATCTGAATAAAACGCGAGATTGTTATGGTTAACTGAATAATGCATGAAATTAAGAAACATTTTATAACGTCATATCCTGGAGTACATTTGCGAAACGCGTTTTTCCACACGTTGTTTGACTAAGTTTGAGACTTCACGTTATCCGTAACCACGTTGCTGAGATCTAAGGAAGGATCAATCGAAAGAGTCTTGGTGGAGTCGCTCTACAGTTTAACAATTATTAATTCGAATACATTTTGTGTGCTGAATTAATAGTTATGTCAATTGTCATACGTGGTCAGTTTGACGACGCAGAGGAACTTGACAGGTTTGTAATATATTTTGTACTCTGCTCCTCCGGATCATTTTTGGGTAGGTTAAAGCACTAGTAGCATCTGAATGATACATTTTTGATACCATATTATCTTATGTGTGTTTATGACATAAATAGGCCCAAGTAGTACGTCCTGACAGTCGTTCCTCGAGATCGTAACTAGCAGTTAAGAAGTTAGATGCTGTGTGTTGTCAGCTGCTGATCTTGTTAACAGTTGACCGAATTTGTTGTTAAATAAAATCAGTGAGGGCAAAGAAAAATATCAAGAATACGTGATATAGAACTGAAAAAGGAGAAGCCTGAAACAGTGGACATAAATTTACATACGACATTGTTTTACATGCAGACTCTGCTAATAGATACATTTGTCTTTTTAAAAATAATGTACAGTGGGGAGTTTGGTTCTGATGCGCCGACCAGGGTCACGTCAGCGTTGGAAGCAGAGATCTGTCAGGTAAATTTGAACGAACGGAGAGAGGACAGTGAGGATACGAATGAGGAGGATGAAGATGACGAGTGGGACTGGAATGAGTCCACTGGAGATTTCACCAAGCGATACACGGCTCTCAGGACTGGGAGCAATCAGCAGGTAGGCGGTAACGGCAAAATGCTTGCCAATACATTTGTAATTCAAGTGAAGTGTGGCTCTCATACAAATTGTCTTTCTTTGGTGATTAATTTCACTTTAGTGTGAAATTGCACCATTTCCCCATCACCATTAAAATATTAATATGCTCATTTCAAAGTTTCGTTGCCATTTGTACTGTGTGTAATGAAATTCTTGCTTACTTTTTTCAGACAAGTGTTAAGAAATACAAGACAGCATTTAAGTGATTTAAGTTGAATGCTATTCATGATTTAGAGGCTTAAGTTGCATCAGGCACTTATGACATTATAGGAATAACTGAAACATGGATGAGCGACAATGATGGAGAAGAATATAATATGGATGGTTATACGTTGTTCTGTAGAGACCAGATAGGAAAGAAGGGAGGTGGTGTTGCAGTATATGTAAAAGAAAACTTGCAGGCAAGGGAGCTCACTGATAAAAATAAAAGTACAGAAGCTGTATGGATAAAACTAGATGCTAAAAACTCAAATGGCCTAATTGTCGGTGTTTGTTATAGAGCACCTAATGTAGCTGCAGAGGAAAGCAGAATGTTATATGACGATATCAGGATTATGAGTAATAAAAATGATGTGGTGGTTATGGGTGATTTTAATTTACCTGGGATACAGTGGGACACAGTCTCTGGCTCTTCTGTAAATGAACTTGAGATGGAGGAATTAGTACAGGATTGTTTTTTTACTCAGTTTGTTAATACCCCTACCAGGGGAGAAGCCCTTCTTGATCTTGTTTTCTCTAATAACCACGATAGGATTGGAAGATGAGAGGTTCTACAAGCACTGGACGGTAGTGATCATAACATGGTTAAATTTGATGTAAATTTTACTGTCCAAAGAGCAAAGTCCAAAACAAAGTATATAATGTTAGGAAGGCTAAGTTTAATGGTATGAGACTGAAACTAGAAACTGTGAACTGGATGGAGTTAAATAGCAAAACAGTTGAAGAGGCACGGGGATTTTTTAAAAGCACATTGTTGCAAGTGCAAGAGGACTTCATACCTGTTTCCTGCAAAATTAAATCTAGGAAACTATGACCAAGGTGGTTTACTAAGGAAATTAAGAATAAAGTCAGGAGGAGAAGGGCTCTGTTCCACAAATGGAAATTAACTAATGATTTAAAAACTAAGCAGGAGTATCTAAGTCTACAGGTCGAGTTAAAACATAACATTAGATACTCCAAGAGGAATATAGAAAGAAAGACTACATTGGAGGCTAAGGATGACAATACAAGTTTCTTCCAATATTTTAACTCCAAAAGAGCTCTAAAAGCTGAAATCACTAATTTGCAGTTTAGTAAGGGCCTTATAATTGAAAATGAAATTGATATAGTAAATGAGTGTAATGATTATTTTACACGGGTATTCACAGTAGAGAACACGAGTAACTTACCACCATTTAGTACAAATACAGCGTCGTCTATGACCAATATATGTATAACTGAGGCTGATGTGGTACTAAGCCTAGCTAAGGTGAAAATATATCATAGGGCCTGATGGCATCTTACCTTTAGTTTTGAAAGAGATGAGAGATATTATTAGCCAACCTTTAATTTTACTATTCCAGAAATTATCTGCTGGTGTGGTACCTTCTGATTGGAAGCGTGCTAATATGACACCCATATTCAAAAAGGGGGATAGAAGTAACCCAGCAAACTATAGGCCAATCAGTTTAACTAGTATTACTGGAAAAATAATGGAAGCTATAATCCAAGTGAAATTTGTAGATTACCTGGATTCAAATAACATTCTGAGAGATAGCCAACATGGATTTAGGAGAGGTAGATCCTGTTTAATTTACTTGAGTTCTTTGAGGGAGCTACAAGAGAAATGTATCATAAAAAGGCCTGCGATGTGATGTACTTAGATTTCCAGAAGGCCTTTGATGTTGTCCCCCACAAACGGCTCTTGCTTAAGATCAAGGCTGCAGGGATTTTAGGAACTGTAGCAACTTGGATCAAAACCTGGTTAACAGACAGGAAGCAGCATGTAGTTATTAGAGGCACAATGTCACAGTGGGCCTGCGTTCATGGTGGAGTACTGCAGGGTTCAATTTTAGGACCACTATTGTTCTTAATTTACATTAATGATATTGAAACAGTAAACTTTTTAAATTTGCAGATGACACCAAGGTGCGTGATGTAGCAGATACTGATATAGCAGCATAGAGGCTTCAACAGGATCTGGATTTAATTAGCGACTGGCCTGATACCTGGCAGATGAAATCTAACATAGATAAATGTAAGGTAATCCATGCAGGGAGCAGAAATATGAAGTACAGATATTTTATAGGTTCCACGGAAATAAAGGTAGCTGATTACGAGGAAGACCTCGGTGTGTATGTTGATGCTTCCATGTCCCACTCTCACCAGTGAGGGGAAGCAATAAAAAAGGCCAATAGGATGTTTGGTTACATCTCTAGGTGTGTGGAGTATAAGTCAAGGGAAGTGATGCTACGATTATATAATTCCTTGGTAAGACCCCACCTAGTATATTTTGTGCAGGTTTGGTCACCATACCTTAAGAAGTACATTGCTGCCTTGGAAAGGGTGTAACGTAGAGCTACGAGAATGATTCCTGGTCTTAGAGGAATGTCTTATGAGGAGTGAGTAGGTGAGCTGAATCTGTTTGACCTCGAGCAAAGGAGACTAAGGGGGGACATGATCCAGGTATATAAGATTCTAAGAGGTCTGGATGCTGTTCAGCCAAATGGTTATTTCAATAGTAGTTTAAATACTAGCACTCATGGCCATAAGTGGAAATTAGCAGGAAAACATTTTAAAATGAACTTGAGGAAGCACTTCTTTACACAGCGTGTAGTTAGAGTATGGAATAGTCTTCCTGTTAGTGTAGCACAAGCTAAAACCCTGGGTTCCTTTAAATCAAAGCTAGATAAGTAATAGCTCAGAGTTGTTAAAATCTTAAGTTCTCCCCAAACGAGCTTGATGGGCCGAATGGCCTCCTCTCAGTTGTAAATTTCTTATATTATATTCTTAACAAAATGTTAATGTTTTCTTCAGGCAAACAGACAAAACCCAAGCAACAAATCTCAGAAGATGTCAACCCCTATGGATAAGGCACTAAGAAAATTTGAACACAAGATTAATCTGGGTGAGGACAAGTTTACAAGCATAGATTAGCATTCTAACGTAAAATAATTATGTAATACCTATTCTGAAACCTTCCTCTGTATCTTTTTACCAGATAAACTGAACTATGTGGATTCCGTAATCAATAAAGTCACGGAGTCGCAGAGACAGAGAGATGCAGACTCGTATGTAGATCGTCGTCCCTGTTGTTCCACTCGCCTGGCCTTCAAAATTACAGCTGCAACACTGTGTTTCCGAAAATGAGTTTTTATTCGGCTTGATGCTTGGTCATGAGTGACATGTATTTCTATGAATCCTGTATTGTTACTTTTTAATCGCAGACATCGAGTGAAGGACAAGTCGGACAGAGCCACGGTTGAGCAGGTTCGTTTTGGTTTCTGTTGTGTTTGTGGATTTAAAAGGGGAGGTGGGGGGGGGGGTTCAACCTGAGATTCACAGCCTCCTGGGGTCTATAGAGCAGTTCTAAGGGCTATACAAAAATGTGTCATAAATTGATAAGATATCAGTATATCCATCCATCCATCCGTTATCGTAACCGCTTAGTCCCCATTGGGGTTGCGGGGGGCCCGGAGCCTATTCTGGGAGCATCGGGCGCAGGAGGGAACCAACCCTAGGTGGGTGCCAACACACTGCAGGGCACACACACTCATGCAGTCACACTCACACAATTACAGGGTCAATTTAGACACGCCAATCAGCCTACCCTGCAGCATAATCTGTAATATATCAGCATAATCTGTAATAATTCTTTATTTGTTTGATGAGGCATTTTTTATAGCGGGTCCATGGGTCTAATCTGTGTTCATTTGGGGGGTAGGTCCATTGATTAGGAGAATTGTAAAGCAAAGACATGACCAGTAACCTTAAATCTTCTTCCTGCAGGTGCTGGACCCTCGGACTCGAATGATTCTCTTCAAAATGCTGAGTCGAGGGGTTATTTCGGAGATCAATGGCTGCATCAGCACAGGCAAAGAGGCAAGAGTCTCCCCACTCCTTTTACACAGGGCCGTCGATCAACCCGTCGCATCTTACAGTGCTAGATCTCGAGCATTGTTTTGTAGATGCCCGTCAGCTCACATCTCTTCCCCGATGCTTTGTGTCTCCCGCACGAACAGGCAAATGTCTACCACGCCACCACCGCCCAGGGAGACAGCCGGGCCATCAAAATTTACAAGACCTCCATCCTTCTTTTCAAAGACCGGGACAAATACGTCAGTGGGGAGTTCAGGTGAGACGCTGATGTGCAGCGGGGAACTCCAGAGATACCGTGTGTACTGCTATTCATGGCGAAATGTCTCCCCTAGATTCCGTCATGGCTACTGCAAGGGTAACCCCAGGAAGATGGTGCGGACGTGGGCGGAGAAGGAGATGAGGAACCTTATAAGGTGAACTTCCCATGATGGCGGGCCTTACTCAGTGACTCAGTGACGGTGCTGTCAACGAGGCCCAGCGTCTGAAATCCTTTGTTACCTCACCCACAAAGGCCTTTGGTCATGTGATCATAATGGGGTGTCTTTTCTCGCTACCAGTACTGCCGAACTGTGCTTCTGTCCATGCATCACTTTGCATCAATTATTTTGTTGAATCCTGATGTCACCGATCAGGTGATCATTGTGTGTGTGTGCGTGCGTGCGTGCATGGGTCTTTGTGTGCGTATGTGTGGGTGTTGCCAGGCTGCAGACTGCGCAGATCCCCAGTCCCGAGCCTATCATGCTACGCAGCCACGTCCTCCTCATGGGCTTCATCGGCCGGAATGACACGTGAGTTCACTCCCACCGCCTCCTGGTGCATTATGGGTAGTAATATGTGCATTATGGGTAGTAATATGCGCATCCTGTTCGGGAAACTGGCGGGTTTATTTCAGTATTAATTTTCTGCGGACAATTTCTTTAATTTCTTCTTTTTTTTTTTTTTTTTTTTAAAGTATGCACATAATTCAACGCATGCTGCCCAAAAACGTTATCAGATAGTTATCAGATAGTTTTGCTTTGTGAAATGTCTGACTCTGCATGTCTGACTTATTCCTTGCCTGATTTTGCAATTTCAACAAAGTAGTATTTTTTTTGTTTTTCTCCAAGGATTTTTTTTTTTCGCTTAAATGTGCGTATATTTTTCATTAAATGTTAATTCTAATAATACATTTGCCTTTCCTTTGTTTATTTGGTGAAAATTTCTGATCACATTCTTTGCCCAGAACAAAAGTCATTATTTATATTTTAACATTTCTTTGAGAAAATACCTCCCGCTTTACGAGTTCTTGATTAACGAGCGATGATTCGGAACAGATTAGCTCGTAAAGTCAAGAACGACCTGTATTCACAGAGGAAAAAATGTCTCCCCTACAGACCCGGATTTCATTGTTGACATGGCTGCTGTTGTATGATTTCTAACGCCAGTGCCTGTGTTTAGGCCTGCACCCCTGCTGAAGAACGCCGCTCTATCGGAGTCCAAGGCCCGGGAACTGTACCTACAGGTCATTCAGAACATGAGGAAGATGTACCAGGAGGCGCGCCTGGTCCACGCCGACCTCAGCGAGTTCAACATGCTGTGAGTCATCCTCCACCTACCAGGAAGGAGATAACCAGGTCAATCATCCTCGGTTATTCTCAGCAACCAGTTTTATTTGTGTGTGTGTGTGTGAGGGCAGGTATCACAACGGAGATGCCTACATCATCGACGTGTCGCAGTCCGTGGAACACGACCACCCGCACGCCCTGGAGTTTTTGCGCAAGGACTGCAACAACATCAACGGTGAGGAATTCCACCGCCGTCAAACCGAATCACTTTATTCGTCACATCACCGTGTCACATCACTTTAATCGTCACACCACCGTGTCACATCACCGTGTCACATCACTTTAGTCGTCACATCACCGTGTCACATCACTTTAATAGTCACATCACCGTGTCACATCACTTTAATCGTCACATCGCTTTGCCGTATCCCTTTGCCACATCGCTTTATTCGTCACATCACTTTATCACATTACTTGACATTTGTCAGTGTGCAGGTGAGAAAAACACTTGTATGCAGGACTCACAACTGCGGCGACAAACAGTACAATTGGAAGTACAAACACTAATCATAACACGGTAACAACAGTATGTAACTTTAATTACAATAGAATAAATACACAGATCTGCTGGGCAGTAATACAGTAAATGGGTCTATTAACCAGAGTTCAGCATTCGGATGGTTAGAAGAATCTGTCCCGGAGTTTGCTCAATCAGGCCCTCGTACTGCAGGGCCGCCCGCCTGACTGACGGTACCACTGTGGAAAGTTGTAGCTTGGCTGACTGGGATCTTTCGATGATTATCCCTAGTGATGGAGGGGTCCTTGTATGTCCCTGTAGATTTCTTCCTGAAACACAAGGTGGCAGTGATGACGGTGCGGGAGCTGTTTGACTTCATCACAGACCCCTCCATCACAGGGGATAACATGGACGACTACTTGGAAAAGGTCAGGGGTCACCAGGTGTCTACTTGGCTGACCCGACCCGAGGCTTCTATGTGTGTGTGTGTGTCTCTCTCTCTGTCAGGAGTGACTCTCTGTCCCTCTTCAGGCAATGGAAATCGCTGCGGGAAGGACGGCAGAGGAAAGGTCCAACCAGGACAAGGTGGATGATGAGGTAAGTTCTGTAGAGATGGTGCCCATCTCACATCCAGCCCGGTCAGGTCCAGCCTTTTGCGTTCCGAGTGCCTGGTATCACATGGTGCTTGCAGACTTTTTAATGGCGCATCATAACTTCACTACCAAATAACAAATTTTAGTTATATTGTTTGGTGAAAATTACACTTGTATGTTTTTTTTTTTTTTAAATGTGAATCGGCAGGTGTTCAAGAACGCCTACATTCCTCGCACGCTGACGGAGGTGGTTCACTATGAGCGAGATGTGGACGCCATGGTGAAGATGAAGGGGGAGGACTCGTCACTCAATGTGCAAAATGACAATGTGAGTAACTCCCCCTCCCCCCCCGACCCTGGCCCACCAGACTAGGTGAGGGTCCGATTCTCAGTGGGCTCATCGTGGTGACCTCACGCTCTGTGTGTCCTGTGTCCCGTAGGTCCTGTACCAGACAGTGACTGGTCTAAAGAAGGATCTCTCAGGAGTTCAGACGGTAAAAACATCTTCGTCTCACCGTAAACCTACAGTGATCACTGTATGCTCTGGTAAACGATAGTAAAAAAAGAGGTTAAGGAGGAGGGGGAATCTCTGCCCATGATCAGAAGGTCGCGGGTTCAGATCCCATGCTTAGCAAAATGATGTCATAGTTGGGCCCGAGAGCGTGGCCCTTAACCCCAGTTGCTCCACTGCCGCTCTATGATCCTCACTTACCTTGGACAAATACAATGTAAATTTCCTGTACCATGTGAGATTCCTAAGGTGAATGTAAGGTGTAAATACATATTTGTATAAGAATATAAATCCTTCCTTTCACTAAAGGCATCAGTGAGCATTTTGGCAGAGTGTGGGGCCACACAGAGTGACGGTGTCTCCCCGCCCCCCCTCTTGGCAGGTCCCTGCTCTCCTGGAGGATCTCAGCGACGAGGGCAGTTCCAGTTCGGAGGAGGGTGACGGGAGTGACGGCTCGGACCTTGAGGAAGCGTCCCGGGTCACAGGGCAGGGGGAGGAGTCACAGGTGGACAAGAAGGTGAGGGGCAGGCTTTAGGACCCAGACACAGGCTGGGATGCCATAGCACATGTGGGCTATAGGGGAGTGCACACTGTGATAAAAGCCAGCCGTCTTTTGTGGGCCTTCACTCTGCATGGGTCTGGAGCTGCGTGGGGGGGCCACCCCAGCTGGCATGCCAGTCAGTATCTGCTTTACTGTACTCACTTAATTTACATTGCAGGCATTAGTGAGGTTGGTTTTAATTGTCATTAGTAGTGCAGAGGTCACTGGGGAAGGCCCGTGACCTCACCGATCCTTAGTATTTAAATGCTCTAACTGCCTGCTGTTTAATTGCTTCCTCCAGGAGAGGAAGAGGCTGGTGAAGGAGGCACAGAGGGAGAAGAGGAAGAACAAAACACCGAAACACGTGAAGAAACGCAAGGAGAAGGTGGCCAAGATGAAGAAGGGCCGATAGGAATGGGGCATGGACCCATAGGGGAAAATGCTAGCCTATTGGGGAGGGGCACTGACTGATAGGGGCGGGGTCTGGCTTATAGGGGCGGGGCGTGTGCTGATGGGGCATGGATTCAGACAGCACTGCACGTGGTGTCACAGTGTGATAATGGCATGCAGTTAAACCTTTTTGTGTATGAGAGACTGTAATATGACATATTAAAATGATCTTCTTTGTAAGGGGTGATTTATCAGGTTCCCACCAAAATAGCTAACAGAATTATTTATAGTATAATTCAGCTGTGAATGCTGGAAGTGAAACATGATGTGATCGTCTCTGCTTGAAATGGCACACGGTTCCCAGCATCCTGCTCTAAGCGACCCCACACATTTGGTACGGAACGCAGAGACTGTTTCCAAGCAACGGCAAGAGGTGAAGTGATGACATTTACAGGGGGGGGTGGGGGGGTCACAGGACCCCTGGGAAGCAGAGACTCTGTACAGCGTCGAGTCACTGCAGCAGGAGTGCAGGACTCTGCTGCATCATACTGTGATGTGCTGCTGAATAATTTCCTTCTACCATTTTAATTTTAACAGCTACATACTCATCGGACCACCGTGAACATCTACAGCTTCATCAAATATAATAATGAAGCCGTTCTAGAGTAGAGCCACTCGTTTTTTTTTCTTATTAAATCCAGTGTGGAGTGCAGATGGATGTTTTTTTCCAGTCAAACGCTTACTTTGCTCTATGGTATAAAGATTATCCACAAGTGGAAGCGACAAGAGTCACTGAGGTGCAACATCAGAGCAGGAGGCCAAAGGTCACATAGATGATTAGGTCATTAGTGAGAGTTTCAGCCTTGTTTCTCCTTCCTAATGAGACCATCACCCTCTGCTTCACTTCCATCATCTGAGGAGCAGAGTTCAACAAACAAGTGTGTGTGGGGTCCTCACGCTGTCATTGTGGATGCCCTGGGTGAACCCAGCTCTCTCACCTACAAGGGTATCAGTTTAGTGATTCCATTCCATTCTTTTTCCCTTTCAAACCATCCATCCATCTTCTAACCAGTTAACCTGCACAGGGCCAGGAGCCTATGATAGACGATCAACATTTATGGGAAATATAGAGACACCAGTTTTACTGGCTGTATGTCTGGACAGAAACTCGCATACACAGTATGCAGAGCGGAGATGAGATTCGAACCCCAACCCTGGAGGTGTGAAGCAGTCGTGCTACAAACTGAGCGCTATGTGAAATACAGACTCGACAATGAAACACAAGGCCAGACAGACAGACAAAGCCGTTTATTCTTGCATGACGTTTTTGTTAAAAAAAAAAAAGCAAATCTGACATTGATTTTCATCTATTCACTTCCGAAGAATCAGCAGTGATTTCAAGAGCTAAAAAATATCTCGTTCGTCCCTTTGAAGGCGCATGAATGGGCGACGTCCTACCATCTCTGACAGGATTTATATAATGTGCATTTATAATGCACAGATCATAAACTTTATGTTTTAATTATTGGTCCTTTTGAGTACCAGCTTAAACTAATCAAAGGTAACTGATCTATCAAGGAATGGTTGAGGTCACTATGAATAAACAGTCGTCCCATGGTAAACGTGTTACATTTTTTAAACACGCAGATACACTTTTTTTCAATACTTCCTTAACACGACATGCATATGTACATATATGTGTGCGGGAACATGAATGACATGTAAAGGTAACCTCTCGGTGTCTCAAACCGCTTGTCAAACAAAATGACTCCCAACGCGATAGGCGTGACGAGCTTAGAGATCAAGGGATATTTTCTGAATCACCCAACTTGCTTTGCCATTAGTCAGGAAAATGTTTATGGTCAGTGCCAGAACCCAAGCAAAGGTCCTGAACTTCATTACTAAAAATTCCCTAAAAACGCATCTAGAACACAGGATCGCAATATACATAGTATCTATTCTTGCATAAGTTATTAATCCACACCTAGAACCTGACATAACGCTCTCACTTAAGTTCAAGGCGTGACAAACAGGATTAAACATTTTGTCTTGGAAAAAACATAGTAAAATATCACAGCTATTACACAAGCTTACTTGCACAGAATAGTAATGAAAAATAATTATTCCCCTAATTTTTGTAAAAAAGAGACAGGTATAGGAAAAAAAGATAAAAAATAAAACGCATTAATATATTTCAGTTGGCCTTACTTGTGGACACGGATGATGTGGTCAGTTACACAGTAAAGAGTAGTGGGGTGCTTGTATGTCCTGTAGGAGGCGCTATTTTACAGTGTCTTCTTTAGTATTTTCCAGTTTCTTAATTGAATTATTTCTCAAGTTGCTATAACCACATTTTTTGTTACATTTAGTGTGTAAGACCTTGTTTTAAGGATGTTACTGCAGAAGACGAAACCTGACCATGTCACAATTTAAGGTGTCAAAACCTCGCCGGGGAGTGGTGAGTTTCAGCGCAGGCCCTCGATGTAGTTGGCGGGGAGCATGCCAGAGCGTCCCGTCCTCTGCACCGTGCCGAACACCCAGCCCTCGTCGATGGGCTGCACGCCCACAATGACGTCCCCGTCCCGGAAGGACACCTCGTCGTGGTCCTGCGCCGTGTAGTCGTAGATGGCCCGGTAGGTTCTCTGCATGAGGACTGGGGTTAGAGCTGCAAAGCATGGTGGGAAAGGCCAGGAGCGTGCCGGGACTCACCGTGACCGAGGCGTGCGGCGGAGACTGCAGGGATCGCATGGAGGACATGCTCGTCTGGTGCATGTAACCGTAGCCCTGCGAGTGTCCGGTTGGGTGGTACGCCCCAGGTAACACCGGGGCTGTATGGACCATAGACAAATGCCATAGCATCACCGTAATTTCTTGCTACACTGCTCCTGAGCCCGGTCTTGATGTAGTGGCCTGAAGTTCCCCAGAAGCTTACGAATATAGGACCCCCCTCCATCCATCTTGTCTGCAATTCAGCCTGGACTGCCTCCTGATTTCAGTCAGAAGGCTACTTTTTACAGACTCATTTCTCTAAATGTGTGGCCGATGTGATTAAGTTGTCTGCTGCCTGCTCCAATCGGGGGGCCGGGGGGGGGGGGGGGGGGGGGGGGGGGGGGGGGGGGGGGGGGGGGGGGGGGGGGGGGGGGGGGGCGAGGGCGGG
>JAODJX010000083.1:14080671-14098018 GCA_026776945.1 Isichthys henryi
ACCTGGCACGGACTCTAACCCGCTTACATTTCTACACATTCATTTTTAATCTACTAATATCCATTATGCCCGGTTTTGCCTGTACGTGCATCTTAGACTATGTAATGATCTTGCTATTTGTAGAGCTTGCATTTAGCACACAAAGTCTTTACTTGTGAATAATGTACTGCTGTAGGAACAGTTCAGCATTGCAATGCACTCGCTGCATTTATTGCATATGCGTCTGCGTTGATGGTCCTTGACTGAATTAATGCAAGAGCTCTTCCATTAGTAAATGTATAATGTAAAAATGTCTGTTGGAACTGTTTCTGGGGTTAGGAGTCTTAATATTGCTAACTTCAAAGTAAAAGACGCTACTCAGGCAAGTAGACATTTGCTGAACCTTTTTGTTTTCCCATGTGACATCATCGCTTTGGCTTTAACGTTTCCGTGGTGATGAGGAGGCTCACCAACTATGATGCCCGGTCTGCGCGGGTCCATGTCCCCCGTGTGTGGGTAACCTCCCCTCGCCTCAGCCATCATCTGCTTGCTCCGCCTCATCCGCTCCATGTTGGCCTCTTCCATCCCCGGGGTGAACCCTCGCCCTCTCGTCTTCTCAAAATCTTCATGGTATTTTGCCTGCAGAGACAAAAAGCAAACTGAAAAAAATGTTTCCCCGCCTTATGCACCTTGGGACAAACTCTAGACTCACTGTACTCCTGCACTCAATAAATAGTTATAAAAATATCGAAAGAAATTCTGTCCAACTTTGTAGTACAAAATATACAAAACAGCATTAAGAATGATGATGCAGTGCCTAAAAATCCAAGGTACAGAATTCAGACATGCCAGTATCCGAACAGACAGCCTCACACCCTTTAAAGGTACATTTTGTTAACAAACAGCACACTTGTTATTCTGTTTCCAGGTGGTTAAACATTCATAAATGACGCATGACATCTCCTCCTTCAAAGTAAACAGAAAAACATCAGGATACAGTGACCTCAGTCCACCCTGGCGGTTGTCATGGCCACCCTCAGCCAATCACAGGAGATGGATACTGCCTCTCTGTGACATGCCTCTCCCAGCCCAGTGGGGATCACCCCGCAGCCCAAGGCTGTCTCAGCCCTTGAATTAGGGTTGAACAGGGTCACCTGTGAAAGTCTGCCTTCTCCAAGAAGGTCATCATTAGCTCTCTCATTAGCCGGCTTGAGTCGAAAGATATTCCTGTGCAGAACCCTGCGGGTTTCCCTGTCCAATGAAATCACTCAGATTTCCCTTCGTCAACACCCCTCGATGTCGACCGCCTTCCCTCCAATCACAGATGACCGCCTTCCCTCCAATCAAAGATCATTTGTCAAGCGTCTGACAAAATCAGGTCGAGCCCTCCAGCAAGGCCAGACGCACCCTGGCTTGTGGATTACGGATAATCTCACCTTCTCCAAACTCAGTCGTCGCATTGGGATGTCAGACGGCTAATAAATACTACACATCAACACAAAAGTTATTTGCATAACGAAGACCAGAAATTATGGTATCACCCAAAGATTGTGAATATCACAGGCGAATCAGACTTAATTAGGTTAACTTTCTGTCTACAGACAGTCAAAAATTCTAAATAATTCCAGTTCTACTCCGTTTGGCAACATGGATAAGGCAGCACACAAATGCTAAATATTCTTAACATTTATAAATAAGTATACCTCAAAAAGCCACAAAAACAAAGGAAAGTTTTGCGTGTAAATAAGAGGTTAGTGCAACTATGTCAAGAGCTCAAAAATGTTGACTTAGAGTCAAAAGCAAGTTGGAGATGTACGTGTTAACAGTCCACTCTGCATCAGCGCACACTGGGACAGACTTGTTGAAATGGCTGTTTTAATTCAACTTCACACCACAAGGTGGGGCTATGCGACTGAAACCAGTTACACACAGTACATTAAGGACCAGTACTGAAAAGGTGAGAAACGCTCATTCAGTAATAATGTAATTGATACCGGCTTGAAATCTGACTCACTGCATTAAAACGTTTCCCTTAATTGGATACAGTGTTTATACTAAATCTTAATACATTATTCTGTAAGGTGACAGGTGGGAGGTGAAATATATAGTTAACAGTGAAGAAGATATTCAGATCAGTTTCACGGTTCTTTAATTTCCTTCATAGTGGTTACGGAGTAATCGTCTGAACCATATGGAGAGAATATACATGTTATCATAATGTACTAAGAATGGAAAGAGAATTTGAATGAAAAATATCCCAAACAAATGCTTTGTGTTTATTAAACATATAGATCAGAGAGAAATTACATTCAATTGATTAGTTGGAATAAGTAAGAACCTGTTACCAGCAGCACAAGATCTTAAAATCAATGACCCTTGAGTTTTTGTAGATTTTTCTATTAGAAATAATTGAAAGGACACAAACTTCGGCTGGCACCAGGACTTGTTTTGCTGTACAAGGATTCCTAAGGAACCAAGACTAGGAGTGGTTCACGTTGAAACCAGAACACATGCAGCACAGATCATTAAAACCCAAAACGAAATGCCTGGTGAACAGAAAGCCTCGTCGGCCCGTTCTAATTTTTGGAAAAGGTTTGTCAATATGTGTCAAAAAGGTTACATGTTTCCTTTTTAAACTCTTCAACAAAACATAGAATAGAAGACACTGGTTTAAGTAATCAGCAATCCTGTATAAATATGGGTCAAAAAATAGGACATTAAGAGGTAAGAAAGCACATTTTCCACAAAGTTATTAACGATACATGCTCATCTAAAACCAGTGTTTGTAATCAGCACAAAAGATTTTCCAGTGTTATAAGTAGAAATTATTCTTCATTAATTTAGCTATAAACTCGTATATCACCAGCCTACTCTCGAACTCATAAGAAGTTTTATCTAGACCAAAAGGTAAGCACTGTCGCTAAAAATTCCTGTTCTCCCGAAGGACAAAAAAAATTCACCCTCAGGCAGTTTGTCGAATGACCAGGAGGGGGAGACATATAGCCAGTGCAGCCGAAAATGACTGAAAGGAAGGCACTTCAAACGTGAACACTATCAAGAAGGTCCTAAGAGTCTTCCTGGTGGTCTGTGGTTCACCACGGACCAAGCGGTTTGTTTGACTATTATAGGTTTCCATGGAAACCGCCAAAGGGGAGGAACAGTAAATGAACTGAAATGTTTATGAAGGTTAGCACGTGGATAAAGATCATTTTTACAGTTTATTCCCGAAAAGGGGTCACACTGCTCAATCCACACATACACCCAATCTCAATGCTGCTGCTAACAGGCTGGAGGGGGTGGGGTGAGGGGGGGGATGAACCAGGACATGATAATTATCCCCGGGACACGGGAGTCGTTCCCCTCACACGGAGGTCTTTTTCACAAAAAGACACGATAGAGATGCTGTCCCCCGACCAGATGTCACTCTGCATTCAGAAAGTTGAGCCACGCACTCCCTATTATCACTCCATGAATGTTCTTTTTTAATTAGCACCTCCCCCCAGGCATGACGAAGCAGTTTTGCAGCTGTCACCCCTCCCCCCATCCCTGGTGACCTTGTTTGAGATGCAGGGGATGGTTTCAGGAACCAGAATGTGCTTTTTAAGGTTTAGCCCTTATATCCTGTATCACCGACAGGAGGGGTGGAACATACTGACCAAACAGTCAAACACTGTCTCCTCAGTGACACTGTAAGAACAGCCAAACACTGTCTCCTCAGTGACACTGCAACAACAGCCAAACACTGTCTCCTCAGTGACACTGTAAGAACAGCCAAACACTGTCTCCTCAGTGACACTGCAACAACAGCCAAACACTGTCTCCTCAATGACACTGCAAGAACAGTCAAACACTGTCTCCTCAGTGACACTGTAAGAACAACCAAACACTGTCTCCTCAGTGACACTGCAACAACAGCCAAACACTGTTTCCTCAGTGACGCTGCAAGAACAGTCAAACACTGTCTCCTCAGTGACACTGTAACAACAGCCAAACACTGACTCCTCAGTGACACTGTGAGAACAACCCAAACACCATCTCCTTAGTGACAATAACAAGACACCCTAAGCACTGTCCCCTCAGTGACACTGACAGGACAACCTAAGCACTGTCCCCTCAGTGACACCGACAGGACAACCTAAGCACTGCCTCCTCAGTGACACTGACAAGACAACCAAAGCACTGCCTCCTCGCTGACACTGTCAGGACAATCCAAACACTGTCTCATTGCTTACACTGACATAACAACTCCTAACACTGTCTCCTCAGTGACACTGACAGAACAACCCAAGCACTGTCTCCTCAGTGACACTGACAGGACAACCTAAGCACTGTCCCCTCAGTGACACTGACAGGACAACCTAAGCACTGTCCCCTCAGTGACACTGACAGGACAACCTAAGCACTGTCCACTCAATGACAATAACAGACCAGCCAGATGATGATCCAGCTGTGTGCCTGACAGTGACATAGAAGGGCAGCAGAATACAAATTTTTGGCTTCTGTCTCATGTTATCATTTCCTTTGTTGCTATTATTTTAATAGCAAATGCTTCAATGCAGACGCTCACACTTCTGTATTTTACATGTGGGGCACGGTGAGATAAGACTGCACCACCTCACGATTACAGTGGATTTAACCTCAAGCACGTGACGTCTGATCATTATTGATCGTGTCTTGCTACCGTGGAGCAGAAGCAGGAAAGAGGTCTCAATAGCAAGCTCAGGGTTTCAGCTGAGTCACCGTGACCCCGGAAAGCACTTTGATCTCACCCTCAGAGCAGTTTCCAGCAGCCAATCTGCCAACTTCAGCACCTAACAAGTGTTAAGCCTGTGAAATGTATCGCAGCCACTGTTTTACTCAGCTGTGCCTTACAGCAGGTTTGCTGCTAAAATACCCTGAATGTCAAACCCTGATTACTTTCTTCCTCACCCATAAAAAAGTTTTTTTTGGCCATCAAGTCGCACCTACAAATAGATTGTTTTATGAGTGCCATCCGCAAGTTCCTTCATAACCACGCATGATATAACTAAAAAATATCATAAAATAATAAGCAGAACTGCAAGACTAATGAAAGCAAAAGTTGGCATAGCTGATCAGTGTGGCTGCTCTATGATGGGCTATGTCTTGTTAGCCAGGAAGGTTACATTTTTTTATGGTGTTGTGTATGGACAGTAACATCTCAGAATCAGACAATATGCTTTCAGGGTGTGGGGCTTTCAATGCAACGCAATGCAATATAATTCAATTCACTTCAGTTTGGTTTCACCTTAGCTATGCATGCAGTGAACCAAAAGGCTTTTATGTGAGGTCATGTGAAACGTTTATGTGCAACAGTCACACAATTACAGAAATTCATAGCTATCATCCAGAATGAAATTCATGTTTCACAACTAGTTACATTCCCAATGTGCACATTTTCCTTACCAGCACATGTTTTGCTCTGAACTTATTTACTTCTGACTGCTAACCAATAGTGCATCCCCAATATAACTGTGACATCCATGTTTCTTTCAATACATACATGCATACATATCAGGGTTGTGGGTTTGAGTCCCGTGTTGGACGAAGTTGTTTTAGGAACTTCCCATTAGGATCAATAATGTTGCAATGTAGCCACTTATTGAGTTCAGGCTCACACTGAGCCTTTAGCTTCTCTTAGGAAGCACAACCCCCAGGTACAGGATGCCAGTTAAAAAAGAAGAAAAAAAATGTTACTTTTAAATATGAAAATTTCTCCAAAATGTCAAGATTAGTGTGCATTTTTCTCGCAAACATTCCAAACTCCAGATTCATTGGCTGTAATATGTTTTCACAGGAATGTAGCTGCAATCTTTTCATGAATTATAGAGACACATATTGACCAAACGGCTCAAATAAGCGATGGGCTTATTTGTAAGTAACACAGCAAGCTTGCCGGAGCCTTAGGGACAACGAAAAAAAATATATATATTCTCATTTCGCCTACCACATCTTGCTCTCCATGAGACACACAAACACATAGGCAAGTGAGAACAAGCTTGGGGGGGTCACAGCACAGGATCAGCCAGTGTGCGCCCCCCCCACTGGAGCTGGGGGTAAAGGGCCTTGCTCAAGGGCCCAATGCTAGCATCAGGATACTGGCGCCAGAATTTGAACCAGCGACCTTCCAATCAGAGGGACAGGGTCTTAACCCACGGCGCCACACACCTCCCCCTAGCAAAGATCACCCAACACGTACCAAACACTGAATTATGTCTCTTACCATAAGGTGAGCGGAATGTGTCCAAAAGATCTGTTAAGAAAGTGTAAATAGGTTAAAAGATCAAGCCTTACGGAACCAGCGATGCCACCCCAACCCGGAGTCAGTGCCCAGGCTTTGGCACGTTGGCTTGGACTCGTCTGCAGTGGTTGGCATGTGGACAGCTGGTCGTCTCTGCTTCCCGTCTCATCTGCTCGTGTGCTCGGAAAACAAAACCCTAGTCCTTGTTTCCTCCCTGAAAAGCAAATACGCTCACGCTCCGATCAGACACAGCCCAAAAGGAGATGTAGAAATGCTCTGCTGTGTGGCCAATGCCAAGGAGTAATTCATTCTATCATTTACATAAAATGTCACATGGACAGCACACAGCTGCTCCGTCGTCTATAAAAAGCCGCTTTTGAAGTGCGACAGAAATTCCTCCAATAGCTACGGAGGCAGGATGACACACCGAATCCTTTCAGCTGAGGCTTCAGGTCATCCTGAGAACTACAGGACTCGGGCCTTGGTTATGACCTCATCTATTTTTTTTTTCACGTCAGTAAGCTTCCCTGTAAGGTAAAAATTTTCAGGTGTTGCAGGGTGCCAAAGCACGCAACTCAAAAGACAAATTGCTGCTCATCATCTATAAAGGAATGGCCGGCAGAGAAGGATTGTGGCAAAAAATTCAGTCCTCAAAGTGCTGGACGAGATAAATCAGAAACCGTAAACGATCCTGTACCTTACTGGAACAAGTATGTCAGGGAAAACTATGCATAATGTCCCAATTTCCTCTGGCATTGAATACTTGGCCTACTACTTCCTGTTTCCAAAAAAGACCCATTCCCTTCAACTTGAGTGATAAACCAGGGATTGAGTCTGACAGACATTATTACCAGTGAGCATGTTGAAACTCACAGGCAGGTCAAATCCCTGGTGGCCTCCGTGTCAATTTCCTGAATCCTCTATGCTTCTATTTTAAGATATGAGGTGTACGTAATGACGTACAGGGAGCTCTCTGACTCACAGAGAGAAGTACGGCGAGGGGAACGCATTTCCCTTCTTCGTCAGAAGCCAGACCAAGCTCAGCCTCGTGATGGGCCCCTCCGCAACTCACTGAGAGGCCCATCGACGCTTGCCTTCCTGCCTCACACGGCAGTGGCCATTACCTGCAATGCATTCTGGTCTAAGGAGAGCCGTGAGCTCCTTGTCCTCAAACCACGCACGCAGTCATTCCACCTACTTGGGTCTTTCCTGTGTTCGTACGACGCGTTCCTACTCTTGACACATTGCAAGCTCACCGGAAGACGATGACTAAGAACTGCAGAGCACCTACTCAGCTATCTGCACCGTTCCCGAGCTCAGACTGTGGATTTACGTCCTGCTGAATGATAAGCTCAAACCACAGTGTTTCGGTTCAGTTACAGAATTATCGTACACCAAAACATAAATTGAGACCATTCACCTCAGCTAATACTTTTGCGAAATGGCGGGCATTCATCACCAACTTTTCCCTCCAAAATATTTGCCACGGCTTCTACCTCTGGCCCCGACTGGCTGGTAACTCCTAGCGCCCGGCCATTTAGGCACTGGAAGGCAGTAAATGCAGTGTGCTGGTGTGGGAAAGTCCATCTGCAGTACAGCAGGATCCCCTGCCAGTCAAGCTGACTGATTTTGGCAAAATGGCTGCTTCCCTTCTCACTGAGGGTAAATCCACAACAGCAGGCAGGACACTCTGCTTACAGAAGAATCCTCACATACTAGGACTCGCATTGAGCATAAAGCCCATTCTTAAGATGACAGGAAAGCTGACACTGGCATTAAAAAAATAATAATAAGTACATTAAACACTGCATTCTAGGATGTGGCAAATTTACAATAGGAATGTCAACATGTTTAGGGTTAAATGCTAGAGCTAAATGTTAGAGCTAAATGCTTCCTTGATTTATATTACCGGTATTACAGCAAAAGGTCAGAGTGACCATCTACAGCATTTGGTCATAAAATGTCTTTAGTGAGTCGTCAATCATCTCAATGACTCTTCACCAATTATGACGCACCAAGCTAATGCCTCAGGGGTATAAAGCAAGCAGCTACACAGCCAAAGACCACTTTTGGAAACGTATTTTGGTTGGTTCATCATCGCTAACTAGTCCCCTTTTTTTTCTGAAGATGAGAGGGATGTTTTGAAACACAGATGGCAATGTGCGACATTTGAGAACTTATCCAGCTACTACTCGATTATTTTAACTTATTTTAACTTTATAATCCATTAGAAAAGGGAACCATTAAAATGTGTTTGTGTTTCATCTATCCATAGTTAAAAAATAACTCTTTTCCTAATAAGTGACTGAAATACTACTGAATGCTTATGTTACTTTGACATGTAAGTACACGGGCCCCAGTTTAGATTTTTAAAATGATTACGTAAATTTCAGCATATGCCGAAATACCGTGCAGGCAATTTTCAGCGTTTTCAAAAGATCGGTCCATTAATTTTTTATTTATTCGTATCGTGTTTATCCTCGACTGAAAGGCAGAAGCAGCCATTGTTCGCTTCCGTCTATTGGGTCGTGAACAAAGAAAAAAACCAGCGTTCGTTTCAAAACACCTCGTTTCTGCCACGACACCCAGCCCCAGTCCACAAAACGCCGTCCTCAGAAATAATAGGGTCAGTGAGCATTAAAAGGCTCGTTCATCATAACATTAGGCCAGCAAAGAGCTGGGGTGCGCAGTGTCACCGCTACAACAAACGCAGCAGAGGCACACACCTGCACGCAATGCTACACTTGCGGTTAAAAGGATACGTACACAATGCACTGTTTACTTATTCAGAAGTTAAAAAAAGCCATAGCCTGATGGATGGATGATTCCTTTCTCAGAAACGGTACCAGGGACACAGCAAATGAAACAAAATACTGTAATTACTAAGAGCAAATCTAAATCTAGAGACATGACAATACCATCTGTACTATTCAAGATGTTTACGGCCATTGCTGCACTAAACATCTGCCTCTGGACAGAAGGACTTTTGCTGTTCACCATACAAACTCGCATTCTTGGGTTATAATTACAGGAAATGCAAGAGAAATTTCAATAACAAAGCTTTCATTTTCAGGTACCCAGCTGCATGTATTCATATGGAAGCTGCGTTAGACAGAGAAATGATGAAACACTTTACTTAAAGCCATGTTCTAGTCATTTATAAACACATTCATAACACATTATGATGCATTCATAAAGCATTATAAACGTGGCTATAAATATAAAAATACGTTATAGCCACAATTATTATGCATTATGAATGCTCTATGAAGTGCTTAATAATGCAGTACACCGCATCCTTAATGCCTATACCAACCATTATAATGAGTTCTAAAGGCATCTATAGTGCATAATAGATGAGAGCTTCATAAAACATGCATAATGCATAATAAACATAACTATAAATGTGTTACACCTTTGTATAAATATTTCTAGCCATGTTTATAATGCTTTATGAATACATTATAATGTGTTATGAATGTGTTTATGAATTACTAAAAATAGGGTCTTAAGGGGCACTAGAAATTCTTTGTTGACATTCAAAATTTTGAAAGTTCCATATGAAGTCCTCAAAACAGCTGGACTATTATCTAGTCATGTTCCCTCAGTTAGGCCCCCAGGTCAGTGAGGAATTGTGTACAATATTATTCATTCCGGCTAATATTACAGAAGTAAACTGATGTTGTAGGAGAAATGAAGTGAATAACTGACGGTTCTGGTATCCAGGCTGACAGGTTCATTAAGTTTTGAGGATGCAGGAGACAACTGCTCTCCAAGAAAAAGTATCTTTGGAAAGGTCTCGTCAGCAGAAAACCTTGGCAGACTTTCAAGTATAACTTTAAGGGTCAGCTGCTAAGGTCAAACTCAACCCGTACGTAAACTGGTGTCTGGCTCGATACAACGGCTTAGACTTTACCAGTGGCGGAGATCCACGCTTCCAGAGATACGCTCAATGGCACGATGCTTCTGCCATTTCTCACACACGTCTGCAAGGCTGTTGGCGGGAGTAAAACAGGGGGGGTGGCAGGCTGAGTTTGCACTGCCAAAATCTCTCAGATTGAACAGGCGTACATCTGGCGTCATCATCATCATCTGTGGGTCACTCCGTCCAGAGGAGGAAAAGCTGGCCCCCTCTTCTGAAGGGACATTTCCATCAGGTCTTCCTGCGTCTTCGTCCTGAATCATTGTCATTAGCGTCGTCACCCACTCAATAACTAATAGATATTCTCCATCCATACTCCAGCTACTTGCTCCGGATCGCAGGCTGCCTGTAGACTCTACACCAAGCAGGTCAAGGTCCAGGCCTATAGTTTTCACCCCATCCCACCTGGCAGAGTGGAACAAAAAGCTGTTTTTCTCAGCTGCTGTGAGAATTTGGACTTGGTGTGTCCTGCCCCTTTGTCCCACCAATAATCCAGTCAGGAATCGGATGGTTTTACCCTATCATGTGGCATCAGTTCCACCCCTACTTAATCCCTGTTCACCTTGAAACAAAAGGCCTTCCCATAAGGCACCCGCTGCCATCCTTTCCCATAATGCACCCTCACACACAGACACAAGACGACATCTTAACAAATGGCCTCCGTGTTCCTTTTCTTTGTACAAACCCCTTATCTTATTACTGGCACATTAACGTAGAGAGATATTCAGCCACACTTGACAACCAACTGGCTGATAAAGCTGCGGTTGTATTCATTTTATTCTATTCCACATTAAGTCGCCTAGGAAACTATCACCTAGACAAGCATATCAGCAGTGGTCAAACACGCATGGAGATTCTGGCAAGAGCACATGGTAAAACAAAAGTGTACCAGGATATGGAAATGATGTATGACCTTCCAGATAAACTCACGGGAGGCAAAACCCTCTGATTAGAGAATGAAAGTCAGTTTTCATCCTGCCCTCAGAACATTTTTATGCAAGAAAAACTCCCATGAGTAACTGGAACACTTCAAACCACCTCACGCAACATCTAATGACAGACACTGAAGACCAAAGAATGTGAACAGGCAGAGGTGGGGAAGGTTAGGTCCAGAGAGTGCAGATCCAGAAGGTTTTGTTTCAGCCAACCAGTTGAGTGCTCTGCAACTGTGAACTCTTGATACTCAACTGTTTGGTTGAAGAAAAACCTTGGCCTGGATTTGTACTTCCTGGAGCTGAACTTTCCGCCTCCATGAACGGGCACAGATTGAATTAAAAAAACAGAAAAAACTGTGTAGTGTAACCGTGTTCTGATCTTTCTCAAGAAGACAAGCCCGACGCTCCATTTCGCAATGCCTCGCAAGCCATTCCTGTCATTCCTTCACCACTCCAGCGGATTAAAGAGGCGACAGCAGGCAAGGTGGACCTCCTGGAGCAGATGCGACATCCACACAGCTGCTAAACCCCCCACCCTTCCAGCCCCCCGCCCCCCCCGGCCTTGAGTCCAGCTGCACCTGGACCTCTGCGGCAGGCGCCAGTGAAACTCAGGACGCCAACAGGAAGATTGCCGTTCTTCTGCCCTTAGAGACAATACTGACGTCGTCAATAATGAGGACCAGTCCAACGATGCGCGACGACCACCTGTTTGACAACACGCAGCATCCCGCGGAAAAGGTCAGCATGATATTCCCCCGCAGTGCCATAAAGCCTGAGCTACAGCGGCATTTTGCAGATGCACATGGGTGATATCCGGGCCGCCGGGAAACAGGCAGGATGCTTCTCAGACGGCATATTCATACAGCCCCTTGTTTGGGTCACCGCCATAAAACCCGCAGCGGGTAACTGCTTCACTCTCTTGCCTAGTGGACATTTTTATTCGACGTGACTTTGCACAGATGGATGTTTTAATGGTCCGGCTCTGGTTAAGTTCCCTGCTCTCTCCAGGAATTTCAGATTAGAAGACCTTGCCCATACCAGCTTGGCATACTGTCTGGGTATTAATGAATTTGTTCATTTTTACCACACACTACAACTGACAGCATATACCAGAACATAATTGAAGACCTTTACAATCTTCTTAAACTCGGGGATCATTTTCCCACAAATGTTTAAATGACACCCAATTTAACTTCTCGACTATATGCATATTCAATCCTTTCCAACCATGTGTTACTTGTCCTTTATCCAGTCATCCATCTATCTATCTATCTATCTATCTATCTATCTATTTATGAATTTAGGGTTTGCCAGAAACATCTTCGACTGCCTTTATCCAAAGTCTCCAGTACCATAGCACATGTCATTCCTGCTCCACTACTGCTACTAGATATCTGCTGTGTACCTCTGCAGTTTAGAGAGTCAACCTGGCAGGTTGTGGGTTCAAATCCCATGACTGCTCTCTGGCACCAAGCTATGTTCATTTGCATGTTGCTTTAGATAAAAGCATCACCTAAATAAATGCTATAAAAATAAACATGCTTTTCCTCATGCTGCTCAAGTACAGCCTACGAATTTCACTATCAGTTTCAGTTTCTCCTTCGCCTTTCCTGTAGAACAATGCTGTTTCCTCATTGGGATTTGGCGGGAAGGTGCAATGTGGGTGGAATGCTGCATTGGGTCTGTACTCACATCCATGTGAAGTACCTTGGGGCAACTTTTGTTAAAGGCGCTATATAAAAATAAATTCCATTGAATTGAACTGAACTTCAAACTCATCTGAATAAAATACCACCTTTGACATATTAGTATACTCAGACGACTTGTTGCAAATCTTCACGATGGTCTTTAAGGTACCTTATGTTTAGCAATGGCTTCTCTCTTCTCCCCATGCCAATAGAGGCTATTGTTGCAAAGTGTCCTGTTTACTGTTGTCTGATGACAAATTTCCCATTCTCAGCCATTTAGATGTGCAGCTCTCGACACCACACCCGTATCCCTCGTCAGTCTCCTCAACCAGTCACTAAGAACAGATCTGGATGCTCCTTCTATTTTGTCAAGAGGTAAGTAAATGATCATTCAGAGACTTCGATCATTTAAGAAATATCTCGCAATCTGCGTCGTTCAGTTACTCAGTCTGTGATTCACTCTGAAATGTTTTCTAGGTTTGAAAAATCATTATTAACGACCCTCACAGAAATGGGGACCTTATTCCTAAACTCAAAAGAAACACAACTTCTACACACGAGTAGCAACAACTCCAGAGCTTCACTTGGAATAAATTTCACAAGAGCAAAAGATCAGACTCATGTCACTTTAATTGTTTTAGTTATTCTAACCTATCATTTTGTTTTTTGAAAATGCAGCGTAGGTCTGGTGTATAACAGATGTCTAGCTGCTATTGCAGCATCGTATTTCAAAATCCATCGTCAGGATCGTAGCAAAAATCATCACCGTTTCATGGGGACATTTAATCATGTGATCACAAGTGTGATCGCACCTTGCTAACAGGCAGGGATTAGTGCAACGCGACGTGACTCATCTCCCATGAAGGAGCGAGACAGATTAGTAAACAGAGCTGCCTAAGCAGAAGCTGCTATCGTCACACCCGGTTGCCTTGAGAAAAACATGAATGGTTATTGACTTTTCCTTAAAGTATTATAAGGATATTTAAGGCTTTTTATTATAGCTAAGATGTTAGCTAAACGGGGTTGCTATATTACATCTGCAGGAAACTTTAAAATGCAACTATAACCAACCAAAACATTCGTTTAGCTTGAACTAAAATATAAGAAAAGCATTCTGTTTACTGACGTGTCATATTTTACCTGATTCGTAAATATTTCCAGGCAATTAACTGGCTGACATTGCCTTTAACGAGAGAACCAAAGCATAAACTATGTTTCTAGCTCAGTTCTTTTCATGTTTTACTAGAAGCAGAGATCTGTGTGAACCGGCACTGGCAGCCGACATGTTGCATCCAGGATGTTAACACATGCAAAACATTCATTATCTTTTTTGCTGCGTTTTTGCTTCTGGGGGTGGGAGGGGGAGAGTGGATTGTGCCGCGGCCCAAATTCCACAAGCCATGGTTCATGAATGGAGTGCTTGTTGAGGGTGACAGCGAAGGAGGGGGGAGGGGGGGCAAGATGGCCAGGAATGCTTTGTAGCGGGCAGAGAGCTCTCCAGGAACGGCTAACACAGGACCCAGTGACGTTCAACAATCACCTTCCAAAAACAGTGAACCAAACGCCTTGCCCAGGTCACCTGACCTGCTGCATCGCAGTCACTGTTGCAAGGTAATGTTGCTGCAGGGTGTCACAGACACTTTTCTTATAAGCCTTACAAATGCATTAGAATAATAACCAAATCCAGCTACAAACATCAGTGCCCGATAGGTAAAGCAGTATAAAATTGTCATAAAAATGCACATTTATAACGGACAGAACACTACAGAGGATTATAAGGACGGACCTGCTTTCTAATGCTTAGTAACCCTGCTGCATCGATACACTCACGAGAATCTGCATCCGTGGCTCTCCGGTCACCTGAGTCAGTGCTTCTGCTGAATGGGAGAAAAGTCACCCCCTTCCCGTCAATTTCCTCCTACAGTTAATTACATCCCAGACTGCTTTGTCAAGTGGAGGTCTGGCTAATCAAATAATGAGCGGCTGATTATAAGACCCCCTTACATCTAGACAGATAGACTCACACACACACACACACACACACACACACACACACACAGATAGCACTCCCCCCAACAGAAACGTTAATTAAGATTGGAGGCCTTCATTAACTGTCTGAAATTGCATACATATGGCGGAGTAATGTGATTTCACGGCCTAGGGGTGCACATGGTGTCCACCAGATCTGGAGAACGTCATGGAACTTCTAACAGGTGTCCCAGTCTGGCCCGTTTTAGTCGGTGACGAAGTACCGCCACACACTGTGAGACGAGGGTCAGCGGAGCGATGCAGACCATGCGTGAAATGGGACAATGGGAAAGGTGTCATTAACTTCAGATGCTTTGCTTTGCAAGGATACAGAGTCTGCCCTCCCTCAATCCCAGCATGCCCCTTTCACAGGAAGCACGGCTGATATTTGATCTAGTAAAAGAAAATATCTTCTTTTGCGTAATGAGAAGATGCCCAAACGTGAGATGTATCTTGACACAAACAGACACTATAGCAGAGGAATGACTTTCAGTTGAATAAGCTACATTATGAAGTTTATATAGTAACATAAATACAGGGCACTTAATATTGAAAATGAATGCAAATCTGTGACTTTCCAGTGTACATGAAAGACAGTGATGTCACCATAGATAGGTGATCAAACTAGATTATCAAATACTGCAATTAACCAGTAAATTGCGATTCATTGTGTTGCAAACTTTCTATCAATATTTTGAAACTTTGTATCGACTTATTACTTCATCACAGTACCATTTAACATCGATATATGTTTTATTTAACATTTTTCAATATCTGCTTATTAAAAATATGTTGTTTAGGTATCCTGTGCTAAGTGCACTGCAATGCAAAATGCAGTAGCGCCTGCCCCTGAAATGTGAAAGTCAAATATTTCATTCTATACGTTTTTGTTTTTCACATTTGCTGTTTCAAAAGTAGAAATATGCACTTTATGTTTGCACAAAGAAATGCACCAGACCTATATCCCTCGTTGCGGATGACGAAGCATCCAAATATAGTTTATGCAACTGGTAGTTGAAATGTGGAACAACTTCATTCAAGACTGATGCTTCAAGACTGATGCTGAGGCTTTTAATGCCTATTAAGTATATTTGGCCTGTTTAATATTTTAGTACATTACATTATTTCAATACTGAGTGTCAGCGTACGTTACTGATCTGTTCCTGGGTCCTCCTGAGTCTCTGGAGCTCGGGGGTGTCCGATACGATGCTGAATCCTCTTCCTTTGCTCTCCTCAAAGTCCTTCTTGTACTTCACCTGCAGAAAAAGTCAGACTTCAGACTTTCACCACACCGCTCATATTAAATGGAACAGCTGGTCCTGCAGGTAGACGCTGGGCAGACAGTGACACGAGGCACCCTCAGAATCACACTCACACATCATCTTTCTGCACTAAATGGAAATCAAACTGGTTACCATACATGACTCACTGCGGCAACGGTAACTGCCGTCTGATCTGTCAGGGAAGGGCTCGATAAAAATGGTGTGAAATGCACGGTCCAGGTTCGAGGCGAGCCTGAAGACTGTCACGGGAAGCCAGGGGCAAAACAGGGGCATCGCAAGGCAATCAGCCACACACTACGGGGAACTGCAGCATACTTCCATATTTACTCAGCTTAAAATCCCTGAAGACTAATAAAAAACAGAACAGCAGTAGTTCAAAGGGGAGTAAGAACATCTGTGCGGGGAATAGTACCCATGACAAGCTGCTAGGAAAGAAAATGAGAATTATATGCAAATGTTGACATTCTTTCATATTACGAAAGACCCCATAATTCAGGATCACTTTGACGGGCTTATAACTCATAAACTCCTTTGAAGTACTGCTTGCATAAACCGTTACATAAACTACTGTGGGACATCTGATGACTACGCAGCTGAAAGAGGGAAAATACACTTTCTTATTCTACATTGTGCTGAAGGCAGACAATTAAAGTCCTGAAGCTGACTGATGATGTCTAAAGCTGGCTTCAGCTACATGGTAATCCCCGACAGTGGAGGAACAACTGTACACTGGGCCCTGGGGCAATGAAACTGTATACATAAAAATGGCAGATATAAAACTAGCATGTTACTAGCATGTTGTGAGATTTGCAGTTGGAGGAGGGCCCTGGGCTGCCCTGCTTACCAGTCCACCCCTGGTCCCAGAAGACCTCAATAGGCTAAAAGCCAGCACTGCAAGAGGACCTGTACTTCCCACAGCAGAGAACAGGTACTTGGGTACTGTGAAGTGTATGTTTGAGTTGAGTACACAAGTCTGGTCAGGGGTACTGCAGGGCCACTTCTGAGCCAGGCAATCTGCCTGCATGACTCTGAGAAAATCCAGATCAGCAAATAAATAAAATGTGCACATCACATATGGAAAAATTTTTATTTAAAAAAAAACATCCATCCATCCATCCATTTTCCAAACCGCTTATCCTACTGGGTTGCGGGGGGTCCGGAGCCTATCCCGGAATTAATGGGCACGAGGCAGGGAACAACCCAGGATGAGGGGCCAGCCCATCGCAGGGCACATTCACACACCATTCACTCAC
>JAODJX010000083.1:14116655-14132481 GCA_026776945.1 Isichthys henryi
AAGAATAGCACTGGATATAATTTTTCAAATTACTTTAAATAGGAAATTTGTACTGACAGAGGAAACTTGCTATGCGTGATAACATTGTCTTTATGAAATAGTCCGAACTGTCCTTTTTCTCAAGAGATAACTGTATCATACATTATCGGTCAAACTCTGAAATATCGCAGTTTACATCCTTGCAATAAACATCGCATTATTTCTTCAATTAAAACTCTCGAGTGAAACTTTTTTCTCGTTAAGCCGTAAATAAAGCACACGTCGTCTTACATAACGTTTTATTATGGGATTTTGGACTGCGTGACATGCCCAAGCCACCAGCCAAATACCGGTTTCGTGAAACTGTATCTGGAACTGCTCTAAGATATTCGAATATTAATAATTTTTCCTGTTTAATAACAGTGCGAGGTAAGACTGAGTAATGCAAGCTATCATACCAGTCCGATCGCTCGGCTGCGTCACAGCCGCGCCGAATTAATGCGCATTTGATTTGAACTAGTAAGTAAAACGTAACTACAAAGTAAACAAGCGGTTACCGAGATAAGCGATGCTTTCGTGCTTATCGGCATACCTAGTCCAAACGCATCTCAAGTTTTACAGCCCTGCCTAGACGGTTTTCGCGTAGTTTAACACTTCCTCCGACTAATATCATGTAGCGGGATACATTTACTTGCTTCAGAAATTAAACTTGTCGTTGCAATAATAAACAAAAAAAACGCATCAAGAAAACAAAAAGCGGACATATTCGCTTACCTTATCCAGGCAATTCACTTTCTCAGTAGGATATACGATTTTCCCACAGCGTGCACATTGAGGGTTCATTTTGATCCTGGGAGGCTGAAGGTTTTAGTCTGAAGGAGGCAATTACAGTGTAAACTGCTCACTCGTACCCGTGGATCGCCTCACATTTCCAGGTTAAAGGGCTCGGAAAAAGACGCAACAGCGGAGCATCGGCGCCGTCCCAGAAGCGGTGTCGCCTGTACTGTGACTCGGAGAGACTCTCCGGCTGAGATGCGGTCAGGGCGCGCACACAGGCGCAGGTTGCTTCGGGGGAGTGAGAGGACAGCTCCCGTGCTGCTGGACTATGAAACGCCACAGTGCCAAGCCAAACCCATCCGTTTCTGTTTATCACTGTGCAAGGTGATAGATAGAGAGAGAGGGGGAGGGAGGGTAAGAAAGAGGGAAGCTTGCCATGTATTGGATGAGGGAACGTAAGTACCTTACCCAATGCCCTGCGCTGTTTTGCACAAATCGCTCGAATATTAATGACTTATTATAATGAATTATGAACGATACAAACAATGATTTATGCGCGTCATTTTGACGCTATTGGCTGAATCTTACATTCAGCCTTTAAATCGCGCTGTAATATGTGTCGTTATCCGTGTGCAGGTTTTTGGTTACGTTATTCCTATGCGTTTAACGTCACCTGCGGATCTGCTCCGGTCTGTCGGGGGACGCGCCGAAAAGCCTGCGCGTTTTTGGATCGGGGTCGCTTGGTGGAAAACAGAGGCATAAAATCCAAGAGTGTCATCTGTGTTTGCACATGGCCCTCCAGATGGCAGTGTGACTTTGATCTATTCCCGTGTCTGATTACTGAGCTGCAGTAATTTAATTGTTACTATTACCTATAAGGTCAAGATCCTGAACTATTTCCTTACTTAGACCTGCAGGCATAAAGCCAGTTATTTGATATGTTGATGCGCGGTATTAGGATCAGAATGTATGATGAATCGAAATACATTAAAATAAGAGTATTATTCTGGTCTTAAAAGCATTTCTCATCGAATGTCCCAGACAGTAAGGTGTGAAGGAGTGTGGAGATTAGTGACCGACACTGCCAATGTTCTGTTCTGAATGCATTACCAAGGAAGCTTCTTCAAACATCCCCATTTCTCTTTGTTGTGTGATATGTAGCTTGTTTGCTGGACGGGAGACAGGGAACGATCCGGTCTCTCATTTGCCTTAATAAATCCTCCGCTGTGCCAAGTCAAGGCCATCTTCCTCATCTGAGTGAAGTGTGACCCGTCCACCTGGCCCGCTGCTCTCAAGTGAATGCTGGCCGTAAGCCCAGTAACCAGCGCGCACACGTGTGCGCACTCAGCGTCACATCGTATTATGCAAGTCAAGTAAACAGATTCTATATCGAAGCGGGGGTTCACTGTGTACTGCTGTGTATTAATCCATGAGCCTCGAGAAGGCCTCAGACAAATCTTCAGCGAGCAAATAAATTTAAAAGAAAAACAACTTTTTATTTTATGTCTCTGAGCAGCGTATTCGATGCCTTTTGAATCAAAATTCATATCCAGACGTACAAATGGCTCCATCTGCTGGACAATTTGGAATCTTCACCTCGTTTTTTTCCCCAAACGCCCCTATGACATATAATACCTGCATGGATGTTCCTAAAAAGTGAAATGGTTTTTATTAAATGAAACTTTAAGAAGGGCAATAACTTAGCTACCGCAGCAAATTCGCCATTACTGGAATATTTGGGGATAAGAATGGATATATGTCACTATCAAATCGAGTTTATTAAAGAAAATATACAATACTATACCTTCATGGCCAAAATTGTGGAAACACCTTGCATTTTTGGCATTACGCCCTAAATGTTTACAAATACAATACATTGAGCGATTAAATAAATAACTGAAGTAACTGGAATAAAGTTCTGAAATGTCTAAAAAGTTGGAAGTGTTTCCAGAATTTTTTTGCCAGTAGTATATATTTATAATTTGTCATTTGTATAATTCTTAACTTGTTTTCTATGCTGTCTGCTATTGGCTTGAAGCAGATAGAACATAATTTTATGGATGGATGGATACTTAATATCTACACATGCTCAATGTTCCTGATGAAAAACACATAGACAAAATTGACTATAAAATAAGTTTAAAAACAAGTTGAAAGAATCTGTCAGTCAAATCTGTTATTTTAAAATGATGTGATGTTTTTTTGTTTCACTTTGGTATTTTTCTTTCGAAAGTGTTGCTGTAATTGGCAGAATAATGACACGGTCTCCGGTCACTGATGGAGGACTGTGGACTGTTTTTGTGTTTCCCGAAATGTTGTTCCGAGATCGTTTTCCTGGGAGTGTCAGTCTGCCAGGGATATACTGGGCCCAGGGCCAGCGAAGGGACACATCTGTGCCCCTCTGTGTTTGGCCTGGTTTGTGGAGGCTGGCCAGAGGCTTGCCAGGGTCGGTGTTTACAAAGACGGCTTCCTGCCACACTCCTACTGGGCCTGCGAGTCGGAGCTGGTCTCTAATGGGGGGGAGCAGAGCCTCCGTGACCTGGTCACGTGCGGTAACCATGGTAAATACTTACCCGGTGGTTAGTTCCCTGACGCTGGTCCAGAAATGCGCACGGCCATTTGTCACTTATAAAGTGCTGCTGGCCGTGAGCGACAGAGTGATTGATGCAGGGTAGATGCGGTGGGACAAAGTGCTCTGTCGACGGGAGCGGACGAGGGCTCAGGGCGGGGCAGCAGCTGATGGTGGCAGCCATATACAATGATCTGGGCGTTTCCCACCGCTCAGTGCTGCCCCCTGTCTCTGAACGTGAGGAGCGCAAGTGCGGAGGGTATGGAGGACTGGTGCTGGATGTATTTCCACGGCCTACACTCTCATTAAAAATTGCAAAAATTTGTACCTTTGCTTGTCACTGGGGCTGTACCCACAAGGGTCTGCCAAATGTACCCTTAACTGAAGGTAATGGTACCTTTTAAGGTACAGAAATGGACTCAGAGGAACATTTCTGTACCATTGATGGTACATTAATGCTGTTTGTACCATTGGGATGAGTCAATTTCTGTACCTTATAAGGTACAATTACATGGGTACAGCCCCAGTGACAAGCGAAGGTACAAATTTTTATTGTTTTTTTTTCTGAGAGTGTAGGAACTGTTGAATCCCAGCAAAGTCGGAGGGCATTCTGTTAGGGAGGTGACAGTCACAGCGGAGTTTCAGTTTGGAGCGCGGGAGGCAAGTCCAGCCACCCACTCCTTTGAAAGGCTGCGTGAGTTGAATCGTTTCCAGCGTTACTCGTATGTAGAGCACTACCTTAGGTTATGGGGACGGGGCATGCTCTCGTTAACGCCAGCAGAATAAACGAGGCTCCGGAACCGAAGGTGAGCGGCTCTGGCGGGAGCCATTGATGGCGGCCAGGTTTAATCCCTCTCACATCCCCTCAGAATCTGACGGGAAATAGTGGCAGGTTTTAACCCTCCAGTCTGAGGAAGATTCTGCCATAACCATACTGGGTGGCAGGCGTTGCCGTGGTGATTTACAGGCCAGGACCCCTGTGTAGAAACCCACTCTCCGGGGCTGGCGTTGGTGACGCTTTCAATCTCACTGATCCACTGATCCTTCCCTCTCACTTTCCCAGCATCCCTCACATGATTCCCCACAAGGCTGTAGCTAAGATCTCTATTATCTCACAGCCACCGTGAGTGAGCTCAGCACACAGCATTACTGACTTAACAGGGCTCCTCTCCTCCATGTCCACGTTCAGGCTCTCTACAGCCTTGGGCCCACTTACTGCGAATGCCATATACCCCCCACTAAGGCAGTATTCCCCATAGTTCAATGGATCCACGCAGATGACACAGAAGAATTGAGTCACCTTGCAACAGATCCTCTTTTTTGCTAGAGTAATAATGCTTATCCACTGTTGTAACGGCTTTTTAAGTTTCACTAAAACCTCACATGTACAGCACTAATTATGAGCAATGCATTCAATGTGATATTTCAGAGAGATTCAAGTGTGTTTTGTGATATTTAACCCTTGTGCATGGCACCCAGAGTTTTAGACAACTGATTTTAGGTTGTCATAGGTAAATATAACATAGAATAGAATTTCTTTATCGTCATTGCATTGCAGTACAACAAAATTGAGTAGCAGGCCTTACTGTGGCCACATACATAATAAGTATCAATGAGAAATAGAAAAATCGTAAAGCTACAAATTGAACTAATTTAAATTACTGAAAAGAATATATTATACATTCATAGAAAATGGTGGCACAAAGGCCAGTTCAGTGCAGGATATGATACCTGGTGTGGTGCTAGTTAAGGAATTACTGGCCGGGCGTTGTCAACATGAACAAGATGACGTGTTGCTGCATATTGTCCTGCAGGAAAACGCTTAGAAACACTTTAATTCCGTGTCATGAATTTGCTTTTTTTACCATCATTTTTACTTCTCTGATACGTCCTGATATGTGAACAATTGTGTGGGTTTTGGCTAAAATCGATATTTCTAAAAATGTTTTTAATAATTCATGCATCGAAGGACGATGCACTTATATTCAGAAGTAACCCGAAATTAAATATGACCTTTTTTCTCCCTGATTGATTTTAAATAGAGTAAAAAAAAAATTGTTTGGTTTCCCCATGTGTATATCGAAATATTTTTAACAGTGAAACGGCAATTAACAATGCTGGAGTTCAAACAGAAGAATACATCTATGTACCGTGAAATTCTGGTTCTGTCATTCCGGAAATGATGATTACCAGTATCTAAATAATGTGCTTGAACCAAATGTGCTGGTTTCCTGGAACTATGCTGTTGGACCATTAAACGAGGTGTCCACCTTGAATTGGCCGATTAATACATCCAGTTGTACGGTTGCTTTGGATAAAAACATCAATTGAGCACTTAAAACATGATTTAATTCTATCCGTCCATCCAACTTCCAAACAGTTTTCCTAATCAGGGAAACAAGGAAATTAATTAATTGTTAGTCAGCATTTGGATAAGAAGTTTGTTAATATATTTCAATATGTTTTCGAACATTTGGGAGGTACGTTGTGTGTCACGTTTATATGGGTGTGTATGCACTGATTTAATGGACTACCTGGCTGTTCGTTTAGTTGTTCCTCAGGGACGTGCAGTGTGTGTGTGTGTGGGGGGGGTGGCAGTTTCTGAGCACCTGCCCCTTTTCCCAAACAAGTGGAAGCCCCCACCCCACCAATGTTGCAAGATATCTGATGGTCACACAAGACTGGGATGATTTACTGGGGGCCCCCTCGATCTTGAAAATTTACCAGGGGGCACCCACATCACGCCCCCCTGTTTGAGCGCCTCCCCCTTCGAAAAGTCTGTGCACATCACTGTTCTTGCTGCTTGTATTTTTCACTGCAGTGACATTACAGTCATTGTCCAGCCAATAGCAATTTTGCATGTGACTAGGTTTTTAACATATATTTAGCCTAGAGGTTTTCTTTTATCAATTCCCATATGGAAACTGGGGAGCTTTTGCACATAGCTGTTCATGAGAGACACACAGCTGTATTCCCACATGCTTGTGAGAGCACGTTCTGGGGTCAGAGCACACAGCACCGCCAGCATCCAGCACCCCTGCAGCAGTAGAAGCTTGCCCAAGGCCCCAGCTGTGACATGAATAGTCTTCTGCTAATGGAATTCGAACCCATGACCTTCTGGATCTTGTTTTTTCTGAATCCCGGGTTGATGCGGTGGGTCTGTGGGTAGCACCATGGCCTCACACTTCCGGGGCTGTGGGTTCCATTCCTACACTTGTGGCCATGTTGGAATTTGCAGGTACTCCTCGTGTTTGTCTGGGTTTTATCCCGCGGTTCCAAAACATGCCATTTAGGTGAATTTGTGGCTCTAAAACGTCCATAGACTCGTGAAACCCTGCACTGGAGAAGCTAAATGAAAGCCAGAAGGATGGCTCATCTTGAACACTTATGTGGGACATCCTCCTGTGCGTCCTACACTCTTCTGTTATAGCACTCACACCCTCTTCCCAGGCTGACCCCCATACCAGCTCCACACGAGGTTGTCTCCTGTGCTCGGCAGGGTGTAACATCGGGATACAAGTGCACAAGTCAGATTAATAAAACTGCACAAAGAGTGATTCCCCCCCCCCACCTGTGGAGCCACGAGACTGATCATGAATCCTTAAGGTAATTGTAGAACGGTCCCATTTTTACCAGGAAAACATTTTTTTTATTATTAAAAACAAGTCCTTTCTGTCACAAAAGAATGTGCTGCAATCCATCAAAACCCAGTCACTGCCCCTACAGGAAATGTATAATGCAATAATAAATGTGTAATAAATATCGGTAACTTTAGTCCGTCGTAGTGGTCAACTCCAACTGCAGAACAAAAAGCGGGCTGTTCCCGAAGACCGTCCATAAGCCTGGAGAAGCTGAAACAGTTGGTTTACACAAGAACGGCCATAAATTCTTCATAGACGCGAGACTGATTTGGTAACTTTACGAAATGTCTGCATACCGTCATGGACCTTAAGGACCGGACCAACACTTACTGTGAGTTTCGCTCACGTTTCTACGCAGTCATATCAGCCCTGTTACTGTTACAGGAGCACGTCTCGGTTAATAAATAACTGGAAAACAGCGTGAAAAGACTTTCTTAGACTTGTCAAAGATATGAATCTTCAGTATGTCTGAATCCATGCTTCCATGCAAAGAATCATATAGATCAATTTAGACTGGGTACATATTTTTTTAAATCAGAATCTAATATTCATGCTACAATTATAACTAAATAATAATATTCATAGAATTCTGAATAAATCTGATTTTCATAGTTTGTTCCTATAGTTTTTAGGTACACCCAGACAACTGACAGGTAACCTGACCAGTGAAGCATGGGAATTTATATCGTGTTGTGTAAATCAGACCGTAACCTATAGTAAAACGAGTAAATGAACTGTGAAGTTATTGACCCTTCTTCATGCGAAGCATTTAAGAAAAACAATTGACTTATCGGTTTTAAAGGGAGAAAATCACTCTAATACAACCCACCCAATTCATTCTCCGGTATTCATGTTTAACGTTTGGCTAAAACAGGGGTGGACTGGGTCTAAACATTAGTCAACGTAAGGAAAGTGAATACGCGTAATTGACTTTGTTGTCCGATATAAATGCGTCAAAGTGACATTTCGCTTTATATTATGGGAAGGAGTCCTCGTGGATATAGCTAAAATATATAACTAAAATATTTATGGCATGTTCTCATACTGACAACACATTAATACCGAATGGGCGGTTGTTTTTTTGTTTTAGTCGTGCATCTGTTTCCCGCACATTTTGTTCTCGTTCAGGTTACATATCAGTTAGTTGTTCCTAGATCAGCCCCGACATGCACCGTCTCCGTGGAGCAGACTGAGCGCACCGCGTTCTGCGGAGAAGCGGCACTCGGGGGCCATAGCGGTGTGCAGGAAGTCAAGAAGTAATAACGAATAACAGAACATCTTTAACTTGCTATGATGTATCATCGTCTATTGGAATATATATATATATATATTACGTTAATGAAGGGCCGTTTTTACTATACGTGCATGTGTTATACGATTGTATATTTTTAATTAAATCTATTTTTTTCACTCAGTTCATTTTATGTATATTTCTAGGTGTGTTTATTTTTACTGGTACTGTTCTTGTGGGGGGGTACATTCACAATTTCACCATTTACTGTGAAACGAAAACGTAGCCCCGTTTGTCTTGCGACCTAAATCATGAACAAAAAAACGTGATACTTTGCATGGGCAGTAAACAGACGTTTTATGACTTGACCAAGATGTCGTTTTACTACCGCACACATACGTTTGGTCCTTTTCCGGACTCATAACCCCAATGTGCCTTGCTGATATTCTTTTCATGTTTATTTTCAATCGTTATTTCTATCGTAATTCAACTTGATTGTATAGATAAAGGTCAATCAAGGCATCTGATTTTAACTAACCGGCCTATGTTTCATGTCTATTACGTCATTTTTAACTGGGGAAGGTATATGAAGCTTCAAGTTTTTGCGTTGCTGCGTAGCGATGTGCTTTATCGGTGTATTGGAGCGTGTTCTCTGATATTTTTTGTGGAAAAAAATATCTCCCACTATCTCCATCTCTCTTTTCTCACCCTATTAAATCCCATCGCGACAGAGTAAAACCAAAAATACACCAATTATGGATAGCAAGAAATTACGCACTTTGTTGCAAAATGGCATCGTCACTGAAACGGACAGGCTAAAGTGAAGCAACAAAATAGAGAATTAATATTAAATTATAGCTAAAACGTCGGGTTAGGCTTAAAATCTAAGCCGATGTACGCGGCAAAGTGTCTTGTAAAGCTTTGTGAACTTACATATTCCATTGATTTCATGTCTTTTTATTACTGCGTCAAGGGTTAGACCCCCACGAAAAAAAAATCGACATTACTTCTTATCAGTTTAAGGGTAGTCTGATTTTAAATGAGTGAGTTTTAGATGTGTCCATTTTTTAGATGTTTTTGTCAATATATGCCTTCATTTGTTCATAATATTTAAACTTAATGAGTATACTAGTCGCGTTTTGCTTTTTCTCTTGTAACTTATATGGCATGTCTGCCATTTAAAATGCTTATTTCTTAAAAGCCTTTGAACCATAACGTTAAACAATCTTTTCGATACTGGCAATGTTGAAAAGACTGACATGAGGGTGTATAGAGGTATAAATCGGATATTACGGTCTAAACTTTGAAATGAACCCAAATATCGCTGAGCTATGTGATGTAATATAGAACGTGTACCTCTGCTGAGGATATGTCCTATGCAGTTCTCGCTGTTTCTTATTTGGTGAGAATCTAGTTTCTAACTCTAAATGATATGTATCTACGATACTGCTACGTGAATTAATACGATGTATTAAGTCGCGTTAATGATCATCCATTTTCATGTGGGGCCATTGAGCATCAAGTGTTTGTTCCGACACTTGAATAGTGGTTCACTAGTTGTACGTCTGGTTTTGGTATTTTGCGAACCAGACAAATCTGCATTAAACGAGATGTGGAATTAATTCCGCTCCACCTTAAATATTTTACCGCAACTGCGAACTTCCCCTTTAAGACATTTATTGGTGAAAAAATAATAATACCAAAAGGGGGCGCCAAAAGATTACTACATCAGCTCTTATCTTGTTTATCGCCTGCGTATTTTCTGTTTTTTAACATGTTTCTGTAATGTTTGTCGTTTTTCTGCATCATATTGTTTTCCTGTAATTCACGAATTAAGAAAATATGTGAAACTCTGTTGTAAGCCCTTGTTTTTAAAGGAACGGTAAACATAGCGTTTATGACCATATCCTTGCACTCTGCTCAATTTAATCATTCATTTTATTTTTAAAAGCGTCGCCTCTTAACATATTTCCACTTTCAATTGTATTTGCTAGCATTATCTGAAATATGACAATAGAACTATACGGTTACCTTAGATGTTAGAAGCTAAGCGATGTGATATATTGCGCCATCAATTTAAGTTGCGAATGCGGCATAATCTGGCACACCTTTGGCACACCGGGATTATGTGAGGCAATAAAGTTCTCTGTTTTAGTCTAAGAGCTGTTCATATGTCGAGTTTCCTGAAACTTTCCCTTCGCGCAGAACATTTCTCTAGTAGCCCACTGCGGTTTGTAGTAGCGGTATCGCACGTGCATTCATTTTAAATAACCGCTAACTGAAGTCTGTTTATGGATGTTAAGTTGACAGATGTTGCCGCCGCTTGGTAATTTGAGGCATTTATCCCAAAATTAAACCTTAAAGAGATTTAAAAAAATAAATAAATATGCAATTACATAAAGCTGAAACATTTTATATAATTCTGTTTAAATCGTTAGAGCCAATGACTGTTTAATTCCTATGGAGGTACATGTGTGTCCCTTGAATTATTTAATTATATTTTCGTATTAAGGCTGGCAAGTAGGCCTATTTCTTAAATTTACACATGTACGCTTGAAACACTATAGTTTCTAACAAAACAAAATATTGTTAGCCTATTTGTACAAAACAAATGGGGTCTTTTTGCTGGATTTTCAAACGAACAAGACCGTAGCCTAAACTGTTCCTTGATTTGATTTCCCGGTGTTTCTTCGTATCTATGTGCGAGCTCACGCTCTCTGCAACCTAAAACATCATCAACTCTACTCAAACACAAGGTCACCAGTGTTTGAAACTGGCATCTTTTCTCTGAAACTGAAGAACTGAGCGCAACGTTTTCAAATACTCAAGAAAATATTGTATTAACTGTAATCACTAATGTCTGGACTTCTTAGCGTGTAATATCTTAAAATTTGGATATTCGATGGCTTTCTGTAGTCTACGGGTGGTCAACATCGAACCAGTGTATTGAGACAATTCGCAGTTTTTAAGACAATCGGCTGAGCACCACAAAATCATCTCTGAGCACGCCGAAGCGAATGAACAAAATTGCCTCTGTCCTGATTATTAATCGATTTCAAAATCTATTGGTCGTGGCATCAAGCACCTTGGTTATTTCCTTTACGTAACTGCCAGCGTTTCATTACTGTTTCCGGACTGAATTCATAGAAAACATCTATAATGCCAAAATAACCAAATGCGCGCATACACACGTACCAGCATTTACATATGAGCAACTCAAAGACAGCACACGTGAGAAGAGTTCAACAAGAAATGCACTATCAACCTAAGCGGCTAATATGTTAAATTAGTTTGATTTTTGAAAGCAGTGAAAGTTAAAATTATATTTTGGTTTAACAGTCTGTCAGTTATGCAATACTAGAAATGTACGTTATTTAAGACGGCCTAAACAGGGGAAAACTGGAAGTTGAAAAATGTAAGGATGAACATATTGTTTCATTTCTACAGAAATAACGTATGGTTTTGATTTCATTAGTGACTTTTAAACGTAACCTTGCTCTTTGTGTTATTTTAGTGTTCAGGCCGCGGTTTTCGGTTTCTTTGAAAACACTTGTCTATTAACGTTATTGAGCACAAATGCCCACAATCACGGATGATGAAAACCGGAAAGAAAGAATGACGGATGTTTATACAACTAGAAACATAATTCGGTGCAAATTTTTCAAAAGAATCCACGTGCATACGTCATTTTGACCGAACTCTCCTTCTAAATCAGCAGATGAACCATTCGGATCACAGTGGATAAAAACTGGATTTTGTGGCTATTCTTCAATGTAATGGTTTACTTTTCAAAGCTTGTTTGACATTTTGAATTAAGTTCAGCCAAAGGAGTGTTAAAACTGTAAAAGCTGTCATTCGTTTGAAAAGCACCTCAATAGTATTTATTGTACAGGAACTTCTCTAAAGCAGCAAATTTTACTTTTATGTAAAATAATCACAACTTATGCACATCATAGCATTATTTATGAGTCATGGGGTCTTTAAAAAAAATTACGGTCCATATTGCTGTATGAAGCTGTGGTATTTCCAGGAGATAGCAGCAACGGTTATGTTGAGTTCAATTAGTTATACATATGCGAGCGATGGAATTCCAAAAAAAGTGTTTGTGTGTGTGGAGGGGGGTGGAGGATTAAGCATGTGTTTGTTAGCGCGCTAATTGTTCGTTCACAATGGATATCAAACTATGCATTTGATTCGAACTGATCCATGATTATTTGAAATGGCAGGTCACTGGAGGTCAAATATGTATTGTATTGCTAAACATACCAGGCCAAAACACGAAACTGAAAAGACTGCAGTTCTGTAAGAAAAAAAATATTCCCATTTAACATTGCCATTGGTTTTCTATTATTATTATTATTTAAAAAAAACTGTTGACATAATAAATAAACGCAAGTAAACTACGGTGGGTGTATAAAATAAAATATGAACTGAAATAACATAAGTTACTCAGACATATAAACGGTGGTGTAGATTCATACCAGCCGAATAATCGTAAGCGTTCCATTTTGGGGAATGATAATAGCTTCGGTCTCGATAGATGCAGAAAAGTTCGGGAATCTAAAACATAAACCATTTTGAGCTGAATGAATTTTAATTGGATCAGAACGTACACGATTTTGCGTGAATATGAATTATCGTTTGTGCTTTTATTAATCTTGAGGCAGAAATAGCTAAATTAACGTAGTTTTCAGAAAATAGACTGCCGTGCATTCTTTCTATCTATTGTGGCGGACTATCATTACATTTGGTCACGAAAAGGGTGATAAATAGTGACGTTCGCAGGTCGGATAATCCTTTTTGCCTTGGCAGTTGGCGATAAAGAATCCAGAAGATACTATAGATCTGAAGTCTTTATTTAATTGATGGACACAAGGAATTCTTTGCGTTACGATTTTGTGATAAATGTACAGATATTTCGCAGACATGGCACCAAATGAATTAAGGACGAATTCAGTGTACATGAGCAACCTAGATTACACTTTCTAATTTCAGTAAAATTGTAATATTCGTTGTGGAAGGGGTGAACAGATAAACTTTTTAAAAAGGTTTACTGTATTTAAGAGTATATTTTGTTTTAAGAATAAACTTATCGTGCTTTCGTAGGATGATAATCTTTTTTGCTTTTCCCAGGTTGCCGGCCATGGCGAGAAAATGTGCTCGTGTCTGAATTGCTAACAGCAAAATCCATCGTAGAATCATCTCTCTATAAATGACACTGTAACGTGTAAATTGAGTTTTAAGGTCTTGCATAAAACAGTTTACGTAGAAAAGAACCTTAGATCCCTATTACAATTGTCATACGTAGAGCCTTGTGGGTGATAAAAAATATTCAGCTCGTCCTCAACATAAAATACTCATGTAATGTTATAATTAAATGAATTAGGAATTAATTAAATTCATCATTATAATTAATTGAGATTAATATAGAAATCCAACTGGTCTAGATTTGTTAATGATGTTTAGTTGAATGCGCCTTAAATATAAGGAAAAACATTTTTCTAAATGTTAAACGCCCTGCCAACCATATGCTTTGTTTTAAGGTTAAAGTATTGAAATGTCAGTCTACAGTTGATATATATCAAAAGTGAATCACAGAGTAATATTACATAAATACGTACGGGTGTTGAACAAGTAGGCCTAGTCTCGCGCAATGTAATGTTAAAGTGAGTAAGTGTTGTGTGCTTTACAACATGCGTGGTGTATGACACTGAATTATATTCTAAGGTAGATGCAATGGACGCGAGAACATTACCATCAGCATTTTCTTATGACATGTGATACTGTTTCTTTTATTTTTGTGATTTTATTGCGTATGGCTATATCTGTATATATTCGTATATACTCAACATACGTGACATACCGTCTTACCCATTATTACATTTTAAATGATTTATCTTTTAACGTTTTATTTTAATCACTGACTGCAATAAATCTCTCCCCCTGAGGTCAGATAGATCTGCGCTGTCAGTCAAACGAAGCAGATTCAGAAATGCGATTGTCTGAATCCACCTCCGTGGCTTTTCTCTTATTTTAACAAACAATACTAAGTCCTTTGATCGCTCATTCGGAATATGGGGTATTGTGCACCGGGAAGCACCCATCCAATGCTGGGTGTCATACATTCAAACTGAAACGTGCATGATTTCCAACATGCAACGATGAGGCGTACTCCGCTTGGTATATTTTGCAAATCTAGGCCTTTTAAAAAGGGGTAATTGATTTCATGGACTGTTCTCTAAATAGAAAATCATTCATTCGCTGTAGTGTAAATAGACTTATATATACCAAGTAGGAAATACCACAGATTAGGAATATGTAAGTAAAATCATCGCTGAAATCGTTGGCATTGTTATGCCGATTGTTTTTATTTAACTGTGAGGTTTTTTGAGAGATATCTTATAAATTGCTCATATTTCTACATATTAATGTATGTAATTACATATATGTAAGTGTTTGCCGTATTTTGATTTTTTTTTTTTTTTTTACATTTGCGTCCTAAATCGCGAGGCTGTCCTAAATCTCTACTTACTTCTGTTTTTGACGCTGCGGCCGAAGTCTGAATAACAGTGGCGAGTTTTGCCCCCTTCGGCCCCTGCGGCGCCTCTAATAAGAAGCGAATCCCCACAACCTGCAAGAGCTCTTCACAAATGCTGCATGTTTAAGAACCGCTTCTTACAACATGGAAATTGCACCCACCCACCGTTTAAAAGTAAAGTCCAGCTAATTGTGCCGGAACCCGTTTACTATATTTCAGCGAAACAATGGAACGGTTATCGATTCGAATAAAATATGGCACTGCCTCTATCTGTAACGCGTCTTTAAAACTAGGTTTACATGATTCGTGTATAATTGTGTGCATTAGGTCTTTTATATTTGCATCGTTGTACACATGAAGTATTGCCATAAACGAGACTCTGCAAGCAGCATCCTGGCAGGAAAACCAGCAAAAAAAGATCACACTAGGGATATGTTGAGGTTTGGGGTTCTGTGTCTGGCACTTTAACAGCTAAAAACAGTAGCACCAACAGCAAAGTAATCTGAAGAAATTGGATCTTGGTAAAACTCAAGACAAAGTGTTATGCCTGCGACGGCCTCATTGTCCTTTCACGCGAGAGCGCTTTGTCTCGTCTTTGGGCCATAATAGCCCATAGGCGGGACAGTTTATCTGGAAGGCTGGAAGATATGCGGTGCTCCTCTGCTATCAAGAGAAAGATACAAACAGGATTGCTTTCTTCCATATTATGCAAACGAACATATAGTAACCCACTTTAAAATAAATTGTAAAATGTATTGGAAATATGTTTGGTTGGTTGTTTTTCTGCTTTCCCCGTTCTACGGGAAACGGGACGGGCTAGTAAGATGAATCCTGTAATCGCATAACGAAGACTTATGTTTTGACTTGTATAACCTATAGGCCTATTAAAACAGCACGCTCGCGTAAATGCAGGAAATTGCTAAGTGCATATTTTATGTATAAAGAGTATCTTTGCCTGCTATCATGTAAATGAAATTCTGTGGTATTGCGGAATGGTGACACACTATCCTTCCAGCTCAAAATGTTTTTTTTTTTTTTAAGTTATCTTCGTGCGTCGCCATACGTAGCGTGGCGGGGTTGGGGGGGGGGGG
>JAODJX010000083.1:14132491-14142618 GCA_026776945.1 Isichthys henryi
CCCTCCCCCCCCCCCCCCCCCCCCCGGCCCGGGCGGGGGCGGCCGGCGCGCCCCGCCGGCACGTTTAGCTATCTTCCTTTTCCTGTTTCCATTTATGTGAAATGGTGTTATTCCGTTGGCAAAATGTAGGGCCTACCTTAAACGTATGTTGAAGACAAATCTCTCGTTACCCCAGGCGTCTTTCTTGGCCTGTGTATTTTTTTCTGCTTTTACAGAAAATTGGAAATGCATTACTTGGCAGTGATATTAATTCATGTATTTTATAGGTCAGTGATTACTTCAAATAGTAACGACATACTGTGAACGGGAATGTGCTTCGCAATGAGCCGAGTGAAGGAACTGCTGAATAATGATTACATTGTTTCCATTTTTTTTTTTGCTTCGCCGGTAAATCATTACTCCTGAGCGTTTATTCTATTGATCTTCAATTTCAGATTTTTTTTGTTTTAAGCCTTGTGCGTGTGTGAGAGAGAAAGTGTGTGTGTGTGTTTACGTAGCCAGAGTGGGGGTGGGAACGGAGGCTGACGAAAAATAACTCTATAGACATGTGTTTTTCAAGGCAGTTGTAACAACTAGACATTAACACAAAATAAGGTGCTTTCTGTCATGGAAGCAGCGTCTGTAAAATTTTGGCTATTGTTTAAAACTGTGGTTTTACACGACTATCTTTAATTCTGTAAAACAAGACATACCTTTAATCTTCTGACTCTGTTGGGCCTAGTATAATACGTCACCCCCTAACAATGATTGGTGTCCACTTAGGATTTCTAAACAACTTATTTTTGAAATATTTATTGAACTCTCGTCTGCGCATGACTTGCCTGGTCACCGAAAAGCATTTTGCTAGTGGTTCTGCGAAAAAGCCCCATTCCACGGTTTCTCCTTGGTGTTTTCTGTTATGCTACGGACTTTTCTGTGTATCTTGCAGCGAAGCTGTTCGCCCAGCACCTTTGATTCATCAAAAGTTTGAAATAGCCAGTTTTTTTTTTCCTATCCAGCCGTCTACAGAACGAGAAGAAACAGAGTTTGGCATCACTGTGTGGACAGTTGTTTATTTATTGTGTGTGCGGCCGTGCCAACATTTAAAACTTTAACATGTGCATAAGTAAGCAGAAGGAGTTGTGCGTCGACTAAAAGAATTATTAGATTATGCAAATTACGAGTCGACTACCGGTTCAGAGATATTGGCCACCATCTTTTTTCGGCAAAGCGCAGCTCGTACGTGGAAAGTGTGTATTGCTTAGGCAAAAGAGAAAAAATTGAAACACTGCTACACCCGTGCACAAGTATTAACAACGGCAAAAGTTTTACTTTTTTGCCATACATCTTTGCTTTTACTGTATGCTTAATTTTGCACGTCTGTAGGTAACAATCTGATGACGTGTATTGTTTATATGATTCATAAACGATTTGTAGAAAGAAATATTTTCTGTGACACAATTTGCGGAATATTTTGTTTCCAGACTTGCTTTTCACTTTTAGGTGTTTCGCGGTAATTTCACTATTAATCAGAATTGCAAAGAAATATGTTTCTCATTAGTTCAAGTATACGCTGAATGGTGACAGCCTCGGGTTTTATCTGCAGCGCCTATACGGCGTATATTTCAGTTAAATTTACGGCGCGACGAGTATTGTTTTATTTCGCTATTTTAACATGCATTTTAACACGCGTCACGGTTTATTTCCTTCACAGATTCCGTGGGAATTTAACCCCGAAGGTTTAAATATTCATCCTCTCAAATCAGACTTACATAGCTTACAAAAAAAAAAGATTCAAGAAAATCCGCTGGAGGACTTGAGAAAGCACAGTCCTTATGTTCTGAGGTTGTCTCCCTGCTGGCCGCTCTGTTGTCCGCGGGAATACAAGATAGGCCCAAAAAAGAATCACTTTGACCCCCTCCAACCCCACCCCCGAATCGCAGCTTTACAATACCATAAAATGTCATCAATCAGGACTACATCTGAGGAGATATGCACAAAGAAATTTAATTTTTTTTTACTTAACTTAAACAACTAACGTGTTTATAGAACAAATAATTTTACACGTGGTTCTTAGGCGGAGCTGCCCATGCAGAAAACCACAACTTCGCCTACTGCTGTTACGGCTGGATAGAAGTACTAAAAACAAAGAGTATCACCTCTGTGACGTTTCCAGACACTGAAGGCTGTTGTTTGAAGCACGTTACACCTTCGTGTACTGAAACCTTCACACTTCGGCCTCTGCCCTAAGCAGCAGTTCTAATAACCAGTGATAATAACCACGGTGAAATGCCTTTAGAAAATTGACAATTTTAGTGAGCCAGTGTGCAGTGCAACCTACTAATGTCTTGCGAGCATCCAAGAAAAATCGCGGTATTCTGGTAGCTTACTCAGATCACCATAAAGATGGCGTGTTATTCTGCATGCTCGGTATATTCACTTAATTAAGCAGCCAGATTGCATATCTGATGCAAAACTCCACCGATGTGCCTCAGTGGATGACTTCATCGTTTATAACTGTTTAACCCGTGTTTATTCTTCATTATTGTCGGCGAATGTACGTCGTCACGGCGCCTCCGTTTCTTCTTGTTTGGTTTAGGACAATATTAACTTTGGGGTGGGTCGCGCTCTTGGCTGCACCAATTCCTTTATCGGCCAATAACAATGAGAATCCCCACTACAATTAACCATCGACAACATAATAAAATAGTCAAGACAAAGAAGAACCATTTACAACGAATTAGCCAATCTTAAGTGGACATCTAAGTATAAATTCAGGACATTTTGCAATTGACACTCAAACAATCATTACACAGGCTAAACATCCAAATTATAGCCTTAAAGACGCCCACCGAACACATTTACGTTTTCTTGCCGATTAAAAATGTACATTTGAGAATTATTTCCCATATCTAATCAAATGCATGTAATAATTACATTTTTTATTTACCGGGAAAACACATTTTCAACATGTCGTCGGTGTATTTTTAACGTTATAACCATAATTAACCAAAATCAGATCATTAGATCTCAGATAGTCAGTGCATATAAACATTCATGCCACCTTTTTGTCTTGACAGTCGACACAAACCAAAAATTTAAAGTACGACAACAGTATATTCTGCGATCATCGTTCTGCTGCGACTCCTTTTGCTTTTTTTTTTTTGCATTTTCATGACTTTTTCCCCATAAATTCAAATCGTCAATAAGGGCGCATAATTAGACGTAACATGTTCAGTTATATCCTACAGCAGATAATCCTCAGCACTAGCTTTTACTGGTGCCCATAAGCACACCACACTATTGCAATGTATTATAATTTTAAATCACTAGATTTCAGGCGATCATGTGATAAGACGCCCAGAAGCAATTTACAAAAATACAAATTTGGAATTTCTCCTCCTCTAGTCTGAGTGACCTCGCACCCTGTCTGCCGTGCTGGTCATTTATACAGATTTTGCGATGCATGTGTAATTACTACACTTCTGTGCCCTGTGTGCCTATACTTTCCTCACAAAGGATTGGGCCTGCCGAGCCTTTTGTTCACAAGGCCGAGTTATTTTGCGCTCTGCAGCATTGCAGTGTTTTCAGAAAATCTGTTTTTCTGTCTGTTCACGACTTAAATTTGTTGTGTGTCTGTGGGTAATGGTTGTGCGTCTCTGTAGCTGCGTGTGTAAGAAAGACCGAGCACGTGTGTATGCGCGCGCATGTCTGAGTGTATGGCATGTAGAACTGGAGACTCTTACCTCCCCCACAATCCACTCTTTCACCCCCTCAGTCTTTCACAGGGGAAGACAGCCACACATACACACGCACACACACACACACACACACATCATTGTTAATACTACGTATTGTTCCTTATAGCTATATGATAATTAAATTCTATTTTATTATTCCTGGCCGCATGTTCTCCTATCCACTTTTTCCCCGTGTCTCTCTCACACAAACACACTCACACGCACACATATACACGTGCACGTACACGCACGCATGCGCACGAACAAAACGCATATCTTTTTCTTCCACATGTACTTCTTAGCCTGATTTAAGGTTTCTCAAAAACAAATAGTTTTTACCGTCCACTAAACTTTCCCAGAATCTCCTGCTTCAACATTTAACCCAGGACTCAGGCACAGTTGTTTAACGTCCACAATAACAAAAACGCACATGTTCATTTACACTCAAATGAATTTAATGAACAATTAATTGCTCAGAAAATAAGGAAAGTGCTTCAGAATTCACCATTCAAGTTTCCATTTCGAGTGCATTTCTCCTACACAACGATGTACAAAAACGTGTAAATCACAAAAATAAATATTCAATTTTCTATGCACAACCAGTGACTCAAATGTCGCGTCAAAAATCTGACCTCAAGTATTATAGAAAATGCAATGGAAAGGAATCGTAGAGCCTAAAGCACCGACACCAATACAGTTGTACATTGACATCACTGTCAGGACTTCCATTGCTGTTTGCAGAACCTCCCCGAAATGGAACCACATTTCATTGCCTAATACATAAACCATTGAGCATTGTGTAAACCATTATTTTACTTTTTTACATTTAATTCTGCCTATGACTTTTAGGCCACTATTCGGGTGTCCCGTTTCAAATGGATGTATACAAGAAAATAACAGCCCGAAAGCACTTTTGTGGTATAAGAGACCAGTCCACCTAGGGTCACAGCAGCGATTCGCCGCTTTCGGGGTATTCAAAGCGGGACTTCTCTAGTCCTTAAGCCCATAGCGAGATAACGCCGAGATGCATTTCGTTGATACAAGCAGTTATGGCGCGTCACAGATATTTCCATATTTTAATCTCATTACAAATGAGTAATAAATGTAATTTTGTGGTTAGACTTTAATCATAATCGATTTGTAATATCATTGATATTCCCGTGTTTGTGGCAACTAGACTGTCACCATTGAGTATTACCAATGTTGTCACTGCAGTTCTGGAGGTTTCGTTGTGTAGAGGTATAATTTATTTATATCCCAAAGAATACGGTTTTAGCTTATTCATGGTGTTGGTTGTATTTAACAGCTGGAATAGAATTTCATGCTGACTGTGGGATAGCCAAATTAAGATATTTTTTTCTTCTCTCTTTATCTTTTTTATTTAGCTAATTAAAGATTTTCTTCGGGTGCTATTTTAGCCTGAGAACTTTCGACGTTGTATTGTTTAAAATGGCATAAATAAAATAAAATTTAATATGAATTTTATTGTCAGAATGAAAGCCTGTTAATGGCAGTGAAAGTCTTTTTAAAAAAACTCAAATTTTTAAAGAGCCCTCAGCACCATAAACATCGCTGGTTTTCAGGGCAACGTGTTCAATTAGTAAAACACGTTACTTTTCTCTTTAGTCGTTTAGCCTACTCGTCAAATGATATATTTGGCACGAGTTTCTATCAATTTTAACGAGAGAGACACGCCTGTAAACTTTGTTTTTCAGGCGCGTACTTCGTCTTGATTGCAATGAATCATGTTTCGGAACTAGCACCTATGTATAGCAGTGACAATTATGCAATGATTTGGGGATGCGTGTAACATTGACTCGCCCTCCGCTAAAGAGCAACATTAATCGCCAGCCACCGCATCTCTACGTTTCAGATGCAGGGCTGTATGAAACAAACATTGGCGTACTGTCGTTGTTTCTTTTAACCCAGTGTGAAAGTAATGAATAGCGACTTGCTGTTTTGTATAAATGAAAGAGAATCCCACTTTGAATATCCCTGTGTCCGAATCAAAAACGGGAGAAATAAACATCCGTAAGCCTTCGCGATTTACTACATATCATGATCAGCGTCTATTTTAACTACATTTTCGGAATTCCTGGATTTTATACGTATTTGTTTTTTGCCATCTTAAACAATGCCGGGTGTTCTAATCGGACCAATAAAGAAGTGGCTGCATGGATTCGATGTTTTGTGCTTTGGGTTTGTTTAGTTTTATATACGGTAATTTTGAGAATGTGCTACAAAGACATCGGTTCAGTGTTTGTGGTCATCTTTCACTTAACCTCGTGCAAATCTCAACAGCTCCTTCTGATTGTCAATAATTAAGGCCGGCTCCGGTGGGCCTACAGTCAGGGTTGCATGTTGTTTTTAAGGGGGTGTCTGAGTGTTAACTAACAAAACAAAAACGAGGAATATGCTTTTTTTAACAGTACACGTAATAATGACGAGCAAAAAATAAATGCAAAAGGCAATGAAGATATCAAAGTTGCTGACAAATTGTTGAGTGGGGAAACTACAGCGAGGCTGAAACTACTCAGAGTAAATTTGTCAAAAAAAAAAATAACGATTTAATCACGCTTGCATGTATGGTGCTAAAATTTAATTAATAAGAATAGACATTTCATGGCAGGGCAAAAAAAAGACTTAGCAAAAGAGTGTCTGTCTCCGCTAGCAAATAATATCACACTTTAATAACAGCACGATCCATCGTAAGAAGATGATTCCGAACACAACAATCACGTCATTTTTCGCGAAGCTAAGAAGTGACGATTGAGTTGCTCGCTTTTTTTATCGATAGAAATCCTTGAGGTACATGTTATTAGTCGGTAAACGCCTGAATGTGCTCCAGCTACAAACGAGGGGCACTGCAGTTACTGCAGAAAGGGTTCCTTAACGTGGAACGCTGATTCACTAAAAAAAAAAAAAAAAAAATCCATGACCGTCGTAGGTTGTAACTCCTCAGTGCATCTTATTCCATATTTAAGACGTTTCCAGAGTTTTGGCATATCATTATAATATCCCCCAAGAAAATATTAGAAAAGCTGATCTTAGAATTTCCTGAATCTGTGACTTGGAGGGAGTGGTACAGCAGAGCCGCCGAGTTGCCATTTCCAAACAGGGTGAGACCTATGTGGTGATATGTTATCCTTCATAGGCTTCAAGGAATATGCAGGACACAAATCCCCATCATTGCCGATAATTAGTGACGGCGGAGACGGAAAATTTGCCATGAAGCTGAAGGGTTTTTTCACAGCTGCTACATTGCTGGATGCTCGTTTTCGTTTGGTCGCGCCCGTACAATCCTCCGCTGATCCTTCATAATGCTCGGGTTTACCTGTAGAACGCGGATTCCTGTCAGCTTTCACATTCAATTTAAGTGGCGTCCTCGCAATTCCAGTCTGTTTTCCTAATACCAGAGTCCGGTAATTCTTTCTAACCCGTGCTCCATTTTTGTATTCTCCTTCGTCTGCATATGGAGTGTTTAAAGTGCTTTTAAATTCCTGGTTCCTCGAAGGAGATTTTTGGGAAGTGGCAGGGTCGTCCGTGCACTCAGTGGTTTTGCTTGCGTGATTCAGATTCTCTGACGGTTTCTCCTCGCCACATGGATGTTGCGAATTAGTGACGTCTGGATCCTTGCCGTCGTAGTGGTGTTCCGGTCCGAATTCTGGGATTTGACAGGAGTATTCATACTCGTCAAAGTTTTCCTCGACTTTGATTTTCACATTTTGTGGTAAAGTTGGCGATGTTCTCGGTACGGTGCTGTTCTCGCCTTGGTAATTTGAGAGTGTGTTGTGATCCTCCGGTTCTGCCTTGATGGTGAGATATGCATGAGGTTTCAGGCAATGGCTAATTTTCGCTTCTTTCTTTAAATTTACAGCTAATGAAGGATTGTTTTCGGAGGACTGGGAAACTATTGTTTCTTTGTCTTGGGCACAGTGTGAGATCAAGGCTTGATGGTATTTGTTTGACTGTCCTGATACCCTTTGTTGAGGGAAGTCTTTGTTTTCCTTTAAGCAAGGTGAATGGCCTTCTTCTTGAACACGGTTAATTGTGGGTTCAAGCCTCTTTCGGTCATCAGGAATTTCAAAGTTTGAAAACGTAATCCCAGGAGCTGTCTCCCTCTTCGATTCAGGAAGGCTAGTTCCAGGAACAAGTGGGCAGATTTTACTCTGCTTTGATGCGCTGCCGACCTCTTGTTTCTTCCCACAGAGTTTGAAGTCAGATTTCGGGAGTTTCCTGTTCGAGATTCCGTAATCCGTCAACGTTGTCGCGCTCTGATTTTTTGGTCTGTGTTGATCATATAGAAAAGTAGCCTGCGTCACTAAAGGTGCTTTATTGTTGAGGGTGGAGAAACTCGTGCGCCTGTAACGGATACTCTGCAAGGAAACTTGACTCGATACAGAACTGGAGTCGGATTCGGAAGAACTATCATCTTCGGAGCTAACATCTGAAGATTCCGACAGGGAGTCATCTTCTTCGTCATCTGAAGTCCCAGAGTTACTAGTAGTGGATAGACTAGAACCGAAATCCGAGTCATTGTCGGCACGCTCGGAATAAGTACTCGATTCAGTGTCACTGCTACAGCTCTCCTGAAAATTCCCTACATTCTGGTGGGCAAGGTACAGCTCGCGGTCGATATGAAATTTATTTAAATGGCCGTTGGATACTTTTGACTTACAGCATTTGGGGACAAGCAGAAGCCGACGACTGTGCCTACTTTTGTTCCAGAAGTGCCACCCAGCGCCGTCGTACTGTCGTTTCCTTTTATAAGTTAGGTCAGCGGTGCTTGCGAGCTTGGACTGCACCGCAATGGCGGACTGATAGAGGACGGGCTGTCGGCTGCAGACCACACTCCGAAAAAACGAATGCCCTGGATTAAATGCCACACAGTTGCTGGGTATTTGAGCTGTTTCAAAGTTTTTAGGGCTTCGGCATGCGGATTTTGCGTCCGCATGGAAGCCATGGCTTGCGAATTTACTGTAAATTTGAGGTAGATTGGAAGCTTGGGGCGAAACAGTCTCGTGCTGCCGCCCAGCTTTGTTTTTAAATGTAAAAGGCTGAGACACTCCGTGCAGACTGAGCCAAACTTTTTCTTTCCAAAAACTGTTTTGTGGATCAGACCGAATGTGTCCATCATACAGATCCTCGGCTGACTTTGTTTTTAGTTTGCTTCTCTTAGATTTCAGTACGCGTTCAGTTTTGCAAGAAATATACAGGGCTTCCACGTCTTCCCTTGAAATCAGAGTACATTTAGCCGCATGGAAAGCAATTGAATTTATCGCTTTGAGTTTTCGCAGCTCCTCCAGATCACAGTGGTGCTTCTTTACGTTTAAGTGATCCATTCGTTTGTGCACAGTAGTTCTCGGAATATTTTTCAAGAGGTCGGTAAAGACTTGAGAGAGTGCAAACATTTGCTTGCCCTTAATAACCAGGTATCCAAGCTTCACGCCTTCCATCTCTTCAAATCCAGACTCCAAGTCTCCCATTTTGTCTATAGTATTAATCCACACATCTGGCTTGATGGGTATCCACAGCAAACCGGCTGCCTCTCTCAAAGCATTTCTGCTGGTTCAACTGGAGATGTCAATTGCCTCATCAATGCTGTTTCAAAAGCGCAAAACTTCGAGGGATGAAAAATAACAGTATGTATAAAAATTAATCCATTTCCCTGGGGACGACATAAGGGATAAAATGTGAATGATGCTGTAGACAGACAGGCTGCTGTCTGTCTGCGCTCCTGTACCTGCGCTCTTCTGCTCCTCTCTCCATTAACCCAGAGAGGAGGAGGAAGGTGAACAGCTCAGGCTGAATGAGAGGGACACGGAGAGAGAGAGGGGGAGTGAGCAAGAAAGAGAGAGAGAGAGAGGGAGAGAGAGGGAAATGAGAACCGAAAATGCAGCTGCCCTTCCCGCCGCTGGTTTAGCTACAAATAAATGACAGAGGGAAGTGAGCAAGCCTGGAGACACCTTCATCAATTAATGCTTCCAAAGCCCGGCGCTGATTGGACGCTACTGACAGGTGATGCAATAAAAATTGATATTCCACCCCCTTTCCACCCCCCACTCCATCTAATTACCATACTCGTGGACTCCCACCTCTATTCTGAAAAGTAAATAACGCAGCTCTTTCTTTATTCATATTTTGATTTTAATATCAAAAAGGAACCTAATTTGTATTTATACCTGCTGTACAGGTAGACTTTAAAACGGTATTGGTTCTAGGAGAGAGGGCTCAGTAAAAAACACAAGTATATAATTTATCTTTACCCGTGGAGCGGGACTCCTATTGTTGGTATTATAGTTTTATGCCCTTTTATTTGATGAATGTAAATGCAAATGAAATGTATCACTGATATTGCTATTTGAGAGTATGGTTTATGTAACAAAATGGGCGATAGTTTGTGTGTGT
>JAODJX010000083.1:14142714-14186660 GCA_026776945.1 Isichthys henryi
ATATATATATATATAGAGAGAGAGAGAGAGAGAGAGAGAGAGAGTTTGCGCGTTTATGTGTGAACTACATCCACAAAGTGAACTACTAATAAATTCAATAAGTAGATTAAGGTGATCTATTGAATAAATTGGGCATTCCAATTAAATTACAAAATCGCCTGTATTTAGATCTGATTTAATTTCACGACTAAATTCACGGCAATATAGCACACTTTTACAGAAATGTACAACGTATTATACAATGTAATCTGTTATATATTATTTTAAAAAAAATATATAGTATTTATCTTGCACGTTCAAATCTATCTGTGTGACCGTTTTGATTGTTTAAATCGATATAAAATAAATACGAAGAGCAGGAATAAAACGGATTGATCGTCGCCATTCAGATTATTTCGTGTGATTATTACGATCTTGAATGGTGCGTTTTATTTTTCGCTGGTTGTGAATAGGATGCATAGAAACCAGGGCTTTAATGTGTTGCGATATTAGAACTGATAATGGGATGAAGCCTGTCGCCGCGTGCGCGCTGAAGCCGCTCCCGCTCGCTGATCTCAGCGTTGCTTTTCCTGCCGGATCCTGCTGTTCCATCTACCAGCATCTACTTTGCTCCTTCAGTTTTGTACGCTCTCGGGAGTGTCTCTCGTGCCAATAAAGAAAACACAATCTCTGCCAGTGTCTTAGTTCTTATACTGATTTACTGTATGCATTTAAAAGTCTATAAATGTTACCGTTGCCAATAAAACAGCGTCTATCCCACGTCTGCCTAATGCTCTTTGTTGCAAGTAGAAGGCAGCGCAAACCAGTTTCAGCAGTTTTTGTTTCATCATCAATATTTTCCGTTGCTGCGTGATCGCTTGCGTATATATTCAAGAAGTCTCGAGTAAAACGCACACAAACTTTGGAATGTATTGCCGGGCGATTCATTAACATTCAGGCATGGGATTTTAATAAACACGGGAAAAGCAGAGACGGGGCTGTGGGAGAGGGGAAAAGCTTCAAGCTGTGTCCATATGATCAGTGAAGATAGCCATGAATGGGGCTTCTCCAAGCTGTATTATGGGGCTTGGCGTAGTCAACCAGCGCTGAGGTGAAATGTTTAAACTTTTATTAATAGCTAATATTTATTAAAATCGCCTTCAATCGGTCTTCTCGAAATTAAAGCGCTTGCACGGCTCCGCTGGTTCTCCGTAAAAGGGCGAGCGACTTGCACTGGAACGAGTTCGATCTCGAGGGTAGTAATGAAAAAGGCTCGTGGGCCCCAGCGCCGACTCGGGAGAGGCATGCTCTTCTGGATACATTTGTACACCCTTGGGAATTTGATCAATAGCTTCTAACGTTTATTGTGGATTATAATGAGGTGTGTTTTAAAGCAATGTATAATAAATTGAAAACCCAAAAACTTTGCTTTTAGGTTGATTTGTCTGGTGAAAACATCAGTGCCTGATGTACTACACGTACACACTTTCAACCCCCCCCCCACCCCCTCCGCCATCATCATCACCACCACCACCACAGTCAATATAATCCACCATCATTTGTGCACGAGGCTGAACAACGCATTTTTTTTAACGCAGTTTACAGTTTATGCGGAAGTTTATGTTGTTGACTGTTCTAGATGCTGCTCACTTTCCAGAGTTGCGTGCTTTGCATCTCAGTTGATTAGACTGGGTAACTTTTATGGTTAAACTTATATTATAGTATATACTATACTACTCGGTACCTTTTCCAAATGTATTGATCATATATCTATAGTAGTTTATCTGCACATCCTTCAGAAGTTGAGTGACTGCGTTGAGCGGATCTTTTTCCTCACACATTTATTCGGATTATGTGCTGGGGTGTACCACGACTCCAGCGTTCTCTGCTGTGAACGTGCCGGACTGCTGCGTATGTTCATAAGACACTTTAATTTCTGTGCATTCGTTGCTTGTAGGGTGGAGTCACTACCTGTCGACCGTATTGAATCATGATATTACAATTGCATACCTGTGGAAAGAGCCAGCACTGACAGACACTGGAGGGTGCTTTATTAGTCTTAATTAATAGAGCAGAACTGGCGCCAAAGTTAGCATCCGTATTAATGGGGACAGGGTTTTTTCGGTTTTCACTGAATGTTTAGAGACGAAACAGCTATGCTATATTTTAAGCGACCGATTTCAGCGCGCTGCCTGACCATTATTTAATGAAAACTCTAATAATGTTACGAATTCCAAAATCAGTCACGCTTTTATAATTATTGCTTTTTACGATGTAATTGTTAAGTGTGTAACGATATCCAGATAGGCCTATAACTTACGTATTAATTCATTCACTGTAACCCTGCTAAAGTAGGCCTACTGCTCTCAGCATTTGAACGGAAATAATAATACAAAAAAAACGTCTCAGTAAATTCATAAAACACAAAGCTGTTTAAAATGTGTTTGAGATGCAATTATAAACCTAAGCTTATATGGCATTTGCTGCAGACAATGGCGAGCAATCTGGGCTATGCACGTAGTGCTGGTTATGCGAGATGACATAGTAATATTAGGCGTGTAATGTTATTTTTTATAGATATATTCAACTGTAAAACAGTTATATATAGATTTTCGTGTTGGAGAGAAGGTTGAATTATTTTAATTTAATTTTAATATAATGTTTGGATATAAAAACGAATCACGCATATATATTAATTAATGAAATTTTACTAGGTTATGAATGTAAGTTTTTATGTAGTCTGAAAATTAAGCATATTACCTATAGAGAGCGTTTAGGCTTTTTTATGGGACTTTACATGCATATCCAGTTCTAGAACGGCAACACTAATAATGCAGTGACCCACACAACCCCTGACCTGTAGCCTACCGAGGTCTGCACAGCCTGTACGAATCGTTACATTCTACAGCTAAAAGCATTGTTCGTGTTCATATTGCAGATTTGTTGATTGCGTAATGGGGATTTGCATTGGGAACGCCGTTCTTTAAAAAAAATAGACAGTTTGCCTATTGCATATATCTCAAATTGGAAAACGTCACGCGAATATTTGCATTTAGTTTATCTTTAACACCAATGAATAACATACTTTTGTTTTTGTTTTTTTGCTGCATGATCAAAAAATGTAACAACCTGCGAAACAGCAAACAAATTAAATAATTAACTCAAATGGTTAACTTAAATTGTAGTTTAAGTGATGTTTTTATATCATATCTCATCCTGTAGTCTTATACTTTTACGTCATGCACGTGTATGTCTTTTTGTATCGGTGTATTACTGCCATTTTCCCCATTAAGCGCACAGACGTCTTAAATACTGCAAATGGCATAGCTAGTTATAAAAATGATCAAACACGAGCTGGCCATTTAGAGCCATATTTAATGTTGTTAAATTATTAATGTCCGTGTTTTTCCCTAAAAGACATCGTAATGAGAATGGGCTGTTTTTACAGGATGATCTTTCAAACGGTATCTACAGGACACGGAAAGCTTGTCATAAAGTCAGTCCTCATCCATTAAATAAGTATGCGAAAACATTTTATCACTTTCTGTTACAGATCATTTTAGAAAATTAAGTTAATTAAAATTAACATTCATGCTGATCGTAAATCTCAGCGACTGTTGTATTTTGGGCTTCCGAGCAACGTTTAGGTCAAGAATACCTGAGTTCAAACGTTTGATAAATTTTTCAGTAATTAATATTTTACGATAATTTCAAAACACCTTAAAGGGGTTAGGGCATTTTCACATACATTTACAATGTTTTCTGATTGTGTACGTTAGTGTGTTACGTTTGCTCTTCCTCTTCCCAGTGCTGAATCACTTTACACCCTTGTTGTTATTTTTTACGCATCTTTATAAGTCAGAAGCGCTGGTTTTCTTTCGTGAGTTTCGCGCGGGCCCCTTGAAAGTGCAAACCTCCACCACACTCATTTATCCATTAGGATGGGCTTGGAGGGTGCTAAGGAGACCGATTCACAAAGCAGGGGTCCCCATACTTGAAACAACGTGCTCGGATTCTCAAACATTGAGGGGGAGAAACACTTGGGACGGTTAAATAAACCTTTCCGAGGCGCACGGTTACTATTTTAGATAGAAGTTGTTATATTTGCTTTTTCGTGAGGATCGCGTGAGAAAAGTTTGATGGAGAAGACTTTCAGATTAGAGCCATTGTAAGGTAAGAATAACCTACGTACTTCTACCCGCTCTACTCAAAACAATGGTGGAACAAAGGGCAGCCGCATTTTATTTTACTACGTTTAATTTACCCCCATTTCACTGCTGGGGCAGCGATAAAAATACATGACAAATACTTTCAGTATTTCACCACACTGGCCACTTTTGCGGCCAGCATGATAATGTTTAAAAAAACGTATATCATTTTGCTCCGTGATCATCGAATGCGCTAAATTTCAAACACGTAATGAATGTCTTACTTTTAACAATGGAAGAAATTTTGCCCCAAAATGTTTCGCCGAAGTTTTCAGCCTTTGTCAAAAGCATACCCGAATACGAAGCATATGTTCTCGGTTCCCACAAATGAATGTGAAAAAGAAACGCGCACAGCCCCTTTATGCTGTCGGCCAAACAACATCATCTTCCACACGAGGGGGAAAAAAAATCAGAGTATAGGTAGAATTTCAGTTCATCTGAGGCAGACTCACGAAACGAAAGACCATTGTTGTAAAAACAACACGTGGTATGCAAAAAATGCCGAGTCGTGTGCAAAAATGCATTTATTTTCCAAAAACCTAATATCGAGTTTAATCCATGACTGTGACCAATTTTACTGTATACAGAAGAAACATACATGGTTCCCGTGTTAATACTGACCTCAAAAAGTGCCACCACATTCATACCCAGTACCACCATGTTGTTTACAAGTAATTTTATGAGGAAACGCTCAAGTACAAGCACTTAGTGTATAGGTAGCTGACTTTCTGGCACATATCCAACCAAAACGCCACAATGCACCACGTAATCCAGGCAGAGTTTGTTACTTAAAATGTACCACGCTGTCTGAAACTTAATTTTGATGTGTGTTTGGTTGGATGGGGGATGGAGGATGAGGGAGTGGGTTCCATTGACCTTTCACCTCGTCATGTTGTTCCTCTGTGTTTTTGCAGACCTTCTCATTACCCACAAGCCTTTGCGTAAATCGCGCTCGTGCCTGCTCAAATCCCCCTCTTCAATCCCCCTCTTTAACCCCTCCTCGTGCAGGTCGGATGGTGAACCGTGTCCTGTATGATGAGCTTTACAAGAGCTGTAGAAGACGCAAACTGAGTTTATTTTTTGATTTGCCAGTGTAATATAGCGGCGACCATACTGTGATTTTTGTGAATGGTATTCATACCCTACTGTTAATTTCGCTACGAATATGCATAACACCATAAATAAAACAAGCATTTTTTGTTGTGTTGCACGTATCAAGTTAAAACACAAATATGTTAAAACACAAATCATTATTAGTCCACGCACAGACACACACTCACAGACACAAGCACGTATGGCCAATATGTATGTATGTATAGATATATTTTGATTAATATTTATATAGATAGATACAAATATATACATGTATGTATCACATAGTTTGAAAATACTTAAAGCTTGCCTTTTTGATCCAAATGGTTTCCTTTTCATGTCGATTAAATTTTATAGTATCAAATTAATTACATGTGCACTAACATTAAATGAACAGCATGCATAATTTAAGGAAAACTAAACACGAGAAGAGTAAGGCGGCGCCAATAGATGTAATCAGTTCTACTGTAAATGTAAAAACGAATGCGAAGATTATTTATTCAGTTGTGAGTTGTTGCTATTTATTTTTTATTTTTCGACCGATATGTATTGGATACAAAAACAAAAGCAGAAACAATACGTACCGTCTAAATACGTTTCATAAATACACGGTGAGGTAGGACTGATTACAAAACAGATTTATGATTAAATTACTCGCATAATTAACTGCACGCACGCTGGTTAACTGAATCGGATGTCGGTCGGACAAAATGTGTAAAATCTTCACTATCGTTATCAATAGATCTGATAGCATAAATATAGCTTTCAAAGTGACCTTTGTGCTGAAAAGCTTTTTCCACCTCGAATACTCCAAGGCGGAATTTCATACAGTTTCATTTACTTCGGCAAGTAAACACAGCTATAAAGTGCCCTTCTACTGTCGCCTGTGCTTTAAGTCGAGCCAAAAAATATTTCCGAATTCTTGACGGGCTTTGCTCTGGCGATGGAATGTAACATGATGTAATTGTGAGAACAGATCAGAACGAGATATTGGACTTTCCCAAAAATAGCAAAAAAATAGGAAATCCACAGGCACGAAACGTGTGGTTAAAAGAACAAAGGTCTTTGAATATTCCTCAAAGCCTTTGCTACTTTGCATATATATATATGACTGATCGTACATTACAAAAACATATAATGTATATCATCATTGCCTTCTACGTCTTCTACGAATTCTTCTGTGAATGAGTTACACACCTAAACAGTAAGTTGTGTTAAGTTGTGTTAGTGGTGTGTTTCCAGACTATACGCTTGCATCAGACTGAACTCTCTTTGAGAAGTATAGAATATAGAACTTTATATAATGCAAATAACACATTCACATATGAAAGTATGGGGAACACCGTGAGTCACGAAAATTATACTATTTTTATTGCTATCTGGCAGTTATACACGATGCCGAAGCAGATAAACTTCATTATATGATCAATCACGTTCTGACTTCACTCATTTTGCTTTACCAAAGAATCTATAAATACCACATTAAAAGCCATGTATAAATGAAAAATGATCATTTAACAACCGGTGAGTCTGTGTGTGTGTGTGTGTGTGTATGTGGGTGGATAATGTTTATATTACGTGGTGGGGACCAAATGTTCCCCACATAGTAAAAACCTGTTATTTTGACGTTGTGGAGACCGTTTTCCCAGTCCCCACAAAGATCTGCGAACGCAAGCAGAAATCGAAAAATGACAAGTCTCGTATTTTGTTTTGTTACTTATGGTTACGGTTCGGGCTGGGTATGGATTAAGGTCGTCGTGTTGGGATTGGAGTTCTTCCCATAGAAATGAACGGAGAGTCCCCACAAACACGCCTCTGTGTGTGTGTGCGCGCGCGTGTGTGTGTCTGTGTGTGTGTGTTGGGGGGTGGGGGTTACATATAGCTACTCATATATTATGCACTAAACACAGATGACATGGCAAGAAAGTGTAAAGTTGTCTTACACTGTGGAGCAGATAGGTGCTTTCGGCGTAAAGTCGTAAAACATTCAATACTGCTATTATTACACGCAGTATCGGACAGATAATGCTTAGCTGATGTTGCGCGTTCTGTCTGATTACAAATAGTTTTTTTATGGCTCATAGTAGTTCTTGCAGTGATGTTACTGCTAATTGTGAAGCGTTGATCTTGTACTGCCGACCTACACATTGTTTACTGGCATTTTATCTTGCTTGCGAGGCCATCGGGATAAATTCTTTTGTGAAATAATAAAAACAAAAAGTCAGAAGTGATTAATATTTTAGTTTTCTCTCTTAGGTGTCTATGAAAGACAACAAAAAAGCAAACGAAGTGTCTTCATATTTTGCAACGTTTTTTCTTTCTTTGTATGTCTATTAATTGAATGCATCTGTGGCTATTATTTAAATACTTGTAAATCACCACAAGTTTTATTTGTCTGCCATGGTCTAACAAGCGAGGCTAGACCTTAATTTGCTTCTCTCTTGTGGGAAATGTTTTAAGGTTGAGGTCGGGTAGAAACGCCCCTAAATTTTAAATTCTGTCAATTCCCCAATGCTGTTGAGCAAAATTTTCCAGGACCTAGAAAATAGGTATTAATCACAGAGCCAACCCATTGGTGTTCACAGTGTTTTAGAATTGGAAAGCTTTCCCGACAGTGTTGACTATTTGCTTAAAAATAGCGCACAGTAGCTGTAATGATAAGAAATAGTAGCGTATTACATTTATTTTAGAAGCATTTCTCTGTATAATGCATGGTTTTCTTTTGGTAAACGTTTACAATACACGTAGTTATCGCGAGTTGCTGAGATGTTGCACGTCACAACAAAGTCAATTCACACAGAGACATTTGTATTCTTAATACCTACACGTCAAAAGCGACATAAACTATTAGAGGAAAAGGTCTCAACGCCACTATTCTCGTGTCAGTAGCGTCAGATGCAGTTTGTGAACAGAACCGTTTGTAAAATGCTTCAGTAGACCCACTTATGGTTTCCAGTACATCGATATACTACATCACTTAAAAATCAAACCTCGTAAAAATGTGTCAAATTAAGATAATAACAATAATGATAATTATTTACTGAGTGGTTTGTATTTAGAAACTCAGTGAGCGCAAGAAGTAACCGTGCGTCGATTAACTCAATCTCAGATGAAATACTCCGAACAATTCTAGCGCGAGTTAAAGTTTAGACGGCAACATGTGAAGGCAAGTAAATTTAGTTACTCTACACAAACCCATGGAATGCCTGCAGGACACGGCGTCAGGCCCATCAAAAGCTGGGTGATGATTATTTTCTAAAATCACGTAGAAATATGTATCAAACTTCATAGCCTTCTCCAGTATCTATATCGTTTTAGGTCAGTTTATTGTGACACTTGATGTTTTTAGACACACACACACACACACACACACACATATATATACACACACTTATTTATTTTGTTTGCTTGCTTGTTCGTTTGTTTATTGTGTGGACACATTTGTTCTGCTCACTGACAGCGTGTTCCTGACGTAATTCAAATGTAAGTCCTTAATAAACAGCTGTCCTCTAACGCGGGAAATTCTGAATGAATGGAAGCCGGTATAACGGTAGTTTGAAGGTCGGAAAATAGAAACATTAAAAAAAAAATTAAAAATTGTGCACTAAATAATTTCAGCCATGCACAATTCTTCTTAAAATTATTATTATTTTTTTTTAAATGCGTAAGAGGTGGGCTCAGGGATGTGTCAGTTAAGTGGTCTCGATTTGTGTACAGCATCTCCCGCCGTTAAAAGCAGTTTTCAACGAAGTCTCCCTAGTCAGCAGCAGGCAGGAACGTGAGAGCAAGCAGCTTAAGACCGCAGGTGGATTTGGGCTACGTTTTGAGATATACGCGGCTCATCCTCACATGCGATGATAATGGACGAACGGAACGGCACAGCAGACATGGCCGGGCGGTGTAAAGCTTTCAAAATTGATGGCGGTCATGAGGCAGCTGTCCAGCTGGAGGAGTGAGGGGAAGGGGCAGACCCGGCAACAGCTTCACGTAGTTTGTATTCAAACCCTCTTGTAGGAGTGGGAAGCAGTTAAGTTCAATAATTTTGTCTCTGGCTGCGTGCAGATATGGACGTCAGTTACCAAAGAGTAAGAAATGGCCGAATATGTTCACATTGATGACTTCCATAGCTTCTCACCATAACAAAATAACAACAATAATATCTCCACTAGTATCCCTGTCGCTGCTAATATTGTTTCTCCGTAGTGCTGAAAATAACACGGTATGACTTTAAGGACCACGATTGATTCCAATCAGACTGCCATCATTGCCCAGATTAAAGGTGATGAAAGGCTTTGGAGCGAAGAAATACGTTTAAAAATCCTCTTGTCTTACTCATAAAAACTATAGTCTCTAGCACTCAGATTCAGAACGCAAAAATTTCCACGTGCGTGTGACCCCAGAGGTATTAAGGACAGTATAGCACATCAACAGTATTATTACAGTATAAAGATGAAAAATTGACAAAAGACATCACTGATGAACAATTAACTACTTTTAGTCTGGTTGTCTGGTTTGCTCTTGTCTTTTTTCCTAGTAGGATTACAAATCATGCCTTTTTTTTACAATTGAAGCGTGGCAGATTTGGCAATTATTATTTTTTTTCCATTCTTGGTGTGAACTGAGTGATAAACCGTTTTGTCATATAAGCAGGTGGATGAATATCTCGCGCAGCTGGCGAGGCTTCTGTTCAGTGGTTTATGAAAAAAAGGAGAAACCTGTGGAATTAAAACTTCGTCAAGGCAAATTGTGGGGGAAAGAAATGATGCAGCTAAAGGTTTTCATGCTTTATAAATAGGAAAGGAGAGAGGAAAGAAAAATGACAACCTACTGATATTTGCTGTAGGGGTTAGACTCGTAAGACTGGACCAGTAGTGGGTTAATGCTGTGATATTCTGGCTTTGCCTCATAAACTGCATTTTTTTTTAACCCCCCCCCCTGCTTATCACAAGCTTAACAGCTGCAGCTTAGGACAACATTTTAATATAAATCTACCTATCTGGTGAGCCTTGGGTCCCCTTCTAAGCTGCGACTATTTCAAGAGTATTCTTATGTCTTGCAGGTGGATAGTAGTTTGGAATTAATCTTGGGCATATACTGGAATCCCCAGTTCTCTATTATGCCGAGTTGGGCCCAGTTTGGGATGTGTATATGTGAAAACCATGCTCGAATCCAAAGCATTTGACCAAACCCCCAGTTTTGATTCAAGAACCAGAACCTACTGAGGTTTCCACATAAGCTGTGCCTCCCGCTGAATTATACTTGCAATTTCCTATAGTTTCGATGCCGTATTTAAAGAAATGTGAACCATGTGAATGCAATGGTGGAAATTGATTTCGAAACTCTCTCTGTGTTTGCGCATATGCTGCAAGTCCTTTTGCATATATAGGCCTATTTTTTTCTTATTATATATGAATGATATAGATGCAGGCATATTTTATATGCTAATTTGATACTGTGGTAAAATATGCAACAAAAAAAGACATTTCTGACACAGACCAGGGCCTCAATCCTTCGTCATTGTCCCAGAAGGAAATTGGCCATATTTTAAGATGGCGGCCGCTGCATTTAGGCAGGAAATTGATGTACGCACTTCTGTAAAAGTCGCATAATCGTTGTCGCATAAATGCTATTTAAATGATGGAGGAAATGGAAAAGACCCACTAGAGCTTTGTTACACAGCTGAGGCCAGTGAGTGTCCAGCCCTAAGAGGTGCATCTCTGTCCGGGTTTGTCCAGGACACCCTGTCCACAAACACGACCCAGGTCATTCAAAGGAAACATTACGAAAGCTAAAACTGAGCATTATATGTATTATGGAAACATATACAACCTACACAATTATAATACATGATTCATATACTATTAATATAATATTATATTATTTTTTCTGCTCAGCATGCAATGGATCAAGACTATTTGGCGACTTCATGGTTGGGTAGATATCTACATAATGTCTATGGGTCACATTCCGAGGGTCACATGACGGGCTACACGTGGCCCTCCATAGCGCTATGGCAATGTGGAGTGGGGGGTGTCCTCGCTTTGTGCCTCTACGTCGCGGAATTTATCTTTCTACCGCGTCTCGTCCAATCTACATCATACATTTGTATTATTTCACTGCTACTGCCAGTCAGTTTCCCAGAGTGCATTTGCAAGATTCCTACAATTTGGTGCTGCTGTGATCAGGTATAGGGGCCAGTACTCCATGTATCTGCACTATTAAGTCCAGTCTGAAAGCTCTGATTATATTTCGACGGAAAATCTGTCTGCATTGCTGGTGTCAAGTCTCGATGCACTCATAATCCCCTAATACTGCCCATCGTGGTGATTACGCTCTTTCCTTCAACAAAGTTAACCCTCCATGAAGTCTCCAACTTTTTACTGTGTCCTGACAGTTGTGTTTTAGTTCATGAATAGGCCTTTTCAGGGATTTGTATGCATATTCAGACGGCTGACGTATTTAGAAATCACATTTTTTTTTTCTGCTGGAAGGTACAATAAAGATTATGGGACTTTCAAGATTAAACGTCTGAGGCACATCCTAAGCTATGTAAAAAAGGGACTCTGACATCAATCACCACATTACATCACAAGCAAGTTCCTGAGGCCCCCACCCCCTTCAACCTCCCCCCACATCCCCTGCGTATGGGATACAAACTCAGCCGGCTTCTGCTGGGCACTGTTTTTTGAGCTATTCTGAGGAGGAAAGATCTTCTTTCTCCCCTACTCCAATAGGAATAGGTGTAACATCTGCTTTCCGTTGTACCACAAAAAGGTGTTTCCTGCCGAACAAACACAAGCGCATAGCGAATGTCGCAATACATTATGCATCTCAGTTCGCGGCTGTGTTCCCCTGTAATTGCACTTGACAGCGGGGAAAAAGAGCGCGGAATTTGCTCCGCTGCGCTGTAAAGAATTAAGAGAAAATCCAGCGCGTAGCAAATACGCGCCAGTTCGTGATTCAGCCGGTGTTTGCGCACTCTGACCTTCTGCTGTGCAATGTTGGACAACCTTAGGTCTCAAGTTATTTTCGGTAGTAGTGAGAAAAGGCGATTGTTTCCCAGTCTTTTATAGTTATTATTGTTATCAATTTTATTTTTTAAGTAATTTATTTATTTGCAGTAATGGGTGCAATTAAAACGCTTGATCTGAATTATGAGATTAAGAGGTGAGTACTTTCCCCAAATCCTCTACAGCTTATGTCAAAACACCGAAGCTAGTTCAGGCTAGTTCGAGCTGACTGACTTGTACAGTAATGAAAGGTTTCCTTTCACATAAATAATAAATAATTTTTGTGTCTCCTATTTTCTATATCTACTCCTTTTCATCTTTGATTTTGCTCTCAAGTCGGATTAATTATAAATTAAAATATGATTTTACGTAAGATTGCAAAAAAAAGGCCAAATGGAATATATATGAATACGCCTGTATAATCTTAATATTAATATATCATTAATGTGTAGGCCTATATTTATTTTCCTGGTCTCACACCAGTACAGCGCGGTAATGAATGAGATACAACATTTAACCGTACTTTATGTGCGCTGCAGTTCCCAATATATTTTGCAAACACACGTACATTTTAATGTGTAGTTATGCAACCTCCTGGTTTTCCATATTTAAGCAAAATCATCGATGTCAGTGCAGATGGTAAAATGTAAATTTTTCAATATCGCCGCTTTAAAAAATGACTCAAATACTGCAGAATATCAGTAAATGAACATTAACGAGGCCAAGTGCGAATGCATTCTGATGAATTTCGCCGGGTTTTCACAACGGCTCGGCTCCCAGGTCACAGAACGTCAGCGAAGACGCCTGCGGCTGCAATAAACGTAAAGGAGGGAGAGAAACAACGCGGACTGAGACGCTGAGTGCTGCCCCGCGTGCTCCGGGCCTCCGTCAAAGCGAAACAAAATCACTAATCAAAATAAAACACGACAAAACAAAACAAATGATCTTGGGTTGTCATTAGTACGGGTACTTTTAAATATAGTCTCTTAATTTAGTATCAGTTCCCATCACTTTAAAAACTAAACTCTCCTTCAGTCAGTTGTCATCTGCCACGTTTTTAAAACGTCGTTTTTTTGTGGTAAGACATTGAAACACTTAAGTTTCAGTAAAACTATATTACAACTATGCTTGAAATTTATTTTTACTCATCTGTATGCCTCTTTTACCTTTAGTTGCTAACCATGTTTAACAGTCATGACCATGTACAGGAAAATACCCAAGTATCTTTGGTTTTTGGTTAAACGTGAAGTCCTGTGCTCAAAAAGCAATGAGCATAACCACGTGCAGAGTAAACTAAAAAGGTCTGGTTAGTTTCAACTCATAGACAATTTGACATTTAATTAACATAAGCATAAAAACATGATTATTATACTGCATGGCAGACGGATGTTAATGTTTCTGAATCTGGAAGAATAAACGCATTTTTTTTCTGATCTCTGGAAGATAAGATAATCATCTCATGAGCGTGAAGGAACAAAATTCTGCAGAGATGGGATCAGCATCAGGATTTTTAAAAGCACAACAACAAAGATTGCCTCTCTTCTGTCAGAGAACTGTCATTTGGAAATTCAGCACGGCACTAAATCACACTGTAAGGAGTTATAGAGGCAATTTAGCCTTTCTCAAACACAGCTTACTCACAGCCAAGAGCTCAGTTAGTCCCAAGCTTAATCAAGTGCAAGTAGTGAAAATCATTCTGCTATTTCACTGGGTCGGGTTGCTTCAGCAGCTGTCCTCCTAACCCCCTTTGTTCTCCAGAACTATAATAGGTTTCCTGGCTCCCCCCTGTCCCCCATCTCATTCCGAATGTAGACTCCGCATTTAAACATTCCAAAATTAAGGCAAATAATTGACAGTCATTCCTGGAGACCTTTAATTTTCCATATTACACAGACTAGGCTCGTGTGTCCTTTAAAATATTGGCAAACATTATGTTTCTCTGGAAACCAACATTATCACTGGGCATTTCTGCAAAACAGGAAGTAGCAACTGAAATGTCGATTTACACATTTAATTGAAATTAAAGTAAAAAACAACTTCTTTAAGCCCTTCATTTGCTTAATTGAAATTTGTTGTTCCGAGGATCAATAAAACAGATGTACCAAACACTCTTCAATTTCTTAATCAGCAATTTCTGTTTTTTTTTCTGCAGATAGAAATAAAATATGTACTTTGTATGTAAGCATGTCTTCGAAGTATTTATGTCTTCCAACTGAATATCATAAAGCTACATTTGAGCAGCACAAAATGTTTGTTAGAACCATCTAGAAGGTATGTAAAACCAACGAAAGGAATTGCCTCCCAAAATTAGGTTTAAGTTAAATATGCAAACTCAAAAAAACAGGCAAAGCAACACATCCTTTTTGTTGTGTCTTTAGGCACTCTGGGGCACAGAAACAACAATTCAAAGTTTTAAAAAGAACCAGGTCGAGTGAATTGTTTTGACAAAATCCATGTCTACAAGGAAAAAGAAAACCACGCTATAAGGAAGATGACCTCATGGTCGTGTGCCACAAAACACAAAACAAGGTGTTTTGTTTTAATGCTTTATGTATATTTTTCCAAATTTAACATTCTTTCCATATTAAAATATAAATATGTTTATTTTCATGAAAAAGTATGAAAATCCTGGTTTTTGCTGATTCCTCTAGGGGGTAATCGGTAAATATGAAGAGTGAAATCATTTTAAAATGGCACTAAATATATGAATAGCAAGAATTTCCTCCTGCAACCTCCATGACCCATTCTTGCCACACAATCGTTAAAAGAGTATCAAATTGAAATCAAAGATAAAGATTTCCTCATTTTTTATCTAACATTCGTTTTAGTTGTGTTTCCTTACCTTCGAAATACATAAATCGCACACAGCGTAAGCCTAAATAGTCCGTCAGTTTTACGTCGTATTTTAACTTAATAACTAAGTAAAAACTCTCTCTTTCAATTTGCAATAAACAGAATGCCTGTTTAAACTAAATCATCACCATTAAAATTAGGTACTTGGCGGATAAAATGGATCAATTCGGCTAAATAACATCATGATAACGTGACAGTTTCACATCTACTACCTAAACTGATAGCAATATGGTAGCTCATTTTTCAAAACAGAAACCTATCGTCTCCTGTGAGTCATGCAATAGTGTAAACAACAACTGACATTTCGACGTTTTGAACAGATGTTGCACACTGATTTCTATTGCATCCACTGTAAAAAAAAATGATGCAACGGTTGTCCTATTTGAATTTTTACGTTAGGTACCCGAACTGATTAAAAAAATCATGGGTATTCCAGTTTGCCATAAACACAAGTTTTCCTATGCGGCTGAATGGCATCCATCCTTCGTTCAGCTCTTCCCACTCTCGCATTCCCCTTGAATTCTTTCCATACATGAAGGATCTCAGCATATATTCCAGAGGCTCAGCCCTCGCTGGCCGTAAACTCGATCGCCATAGGTTAAGGCAACACGAGACGACACTTCCCGGGGACTTCGCGGAGCCAAAATGGCGTCCAAAGCTTGAAAGTAGCCAACCAGCTCCCAGCTTGTTCGTTCTGTCCGAGGCGCGCATGCGCGCGAGCGACCTCAGTGCTTGTGTTTCCCCGCAGTGTACTCGTGAGTGGAGCGGTACAGTGGAAGCTATACTGCTAGTCAAGGGGCTCATCAAAGTCAACAACATGGCTTTTTCAAAAAGTGGAACCTAACCGAATTTGGCCGAGAAGGGAAGCGGAAAGATACTGTCGCTAAACGTTTGGTTCCTCTTTCTTTTTTTGCTCGCTTTTTCTCAATAGATGGTATCCAGCGAACCGTCTCTAGCAGTGGAAGACGACTACATCGCCAATAATATGAAGGAGATGATTGGAGGCTGCTGCGTTTGCTCAGATGAGAGAGGCTGGGCTGAAAATCCACTCGTTTACTGTGACGGGCATGGTTGCAACGTCGCTGTTCACCAAGGTAAAAAAGAAAGCACGTAACGCTGGCTGTAAGAGGCCTTGCTTGACACCTTTGCTTCCTGCGTAACATGTGCATGTCCCGTACGCTGTTTTATTGGTAAGGGGTGCGCTGTTTACACTTCGCAGAAATACTCGGGTCAGGTACACGTTCAAGGCCTCGGATTTAGCAAGTCGGCCGCCGATGGCCGACAGAGGAAGCGTTTGCTGGGTCGCATGACGGCGAAGCGGGATCGAATGAATCATGAAGTTGTCCACATGTCATGTGACCGTCATTAAGAAAATGAGAGTGACTGCGGCGTACGTGATGTGTTTGGGAAGGGAGGGGGTAAGAGGTGCGGCGCGTGCTTTCCCGGTGGAAAAAAGTGCGGCTGCTCGCGCCGCGTCAGTCTATGTTAGATGGCTCGGCGCGAATATGTCAAAATGACACCTAGCGTGCGTAGTTTTTTTTCCCACATTATCCCAAGACGTATGTTTGTGGATCAGGTTTTAGTGTGTACAGAGAGAGAGAGAACATTACACTTTGAAACAGGGAATTCAGGGTTGCCCCCCCCTTCTTTGCTGGGGGGTGGCTGCTTTAGGTCGGTATGGCCCGTGACTCTGGTGTCCTCTTGTTTCGTTGGTCTTGTTTTGTATGGCGTTAGACGTTTTGTCGTGTGGAATCAGTCGTAAGCGTTGTGTAAGAACGTCGAATCTCATTTATCCAAAAAAGGTCGAGAAGAGTGCACTGTATTACTGCGTTTTTGCGCCGTGCTGCATGAAGTTTCCATGGAAACAGTACGCAGACTCTATCCAGACAGGTGCTTCACTCCTGTTTTACCTTCTGCGTTTTGGTCATTTTTAAATATTGCATATAAAATGTATGCCTTGCGCCCCTTATCCAGGATAAGCCGTTGGGAGAGTTTTTAAACCCTAAACGTCCCATAATTTTAGTTTTCCCCACAAACGTACCAAATACAGGAGTTGGATAAAGCTTATCATTAAAAATAAAATGATTGTGAAAGTTTTAAGTGACCTTATCTCGCAGTGATGATCAGGAAAAGTAAAATTCCAGACAATTTCAATGCAGAATTACTTGAAATACTTAGATGTTGAACTGCCTTAACGTCTTTTTCATTTTAATTTGTCATTCTGTCTCTAAATTTGTAATATAATTTAAACCTCCGTTTATCAAAATCAGGTGCAAGCTTAGTAACATTAGTCCCGTGCATATTTAGGAGTTCTAGAGTATGTACACATAAATATTTAATTTCTTTTTCTCAGATTCCAGCACACTTTAAGTAAAGCTAAATAAATCATTATTGCTTCACAAGTTAGAACAAGACAATATCTTGGCATGCTTTAAGGTGTTTTGGCTGCTCCACATGTTTTCACTGTGATCATGACTTTCAGCTGTTGAGTATTTTATGTAAAACTGAGGAAACTGTGGCTTGACTATTCTGTGGTACTCTTACCATTTAGGTCAGTGGTTTAGGAACCACTATTTGTAGCTGTAAATTCTGTCTTTTGTGTTCTCCGCCTTGAACACAACCCAGCAGGGGCCCAGTTCAAGGCTTTGATGTCTGGTGACCATGAGATGTCCTCCTTCATAGGCTGAAGTGATTGTGAAAGGGGGAACTTTAAAATGAAATTGCTCAGATTCCAAGCCCATTTGTATTTACACTTGTTCATAAGCACTTGTAATTTTTGGGTTACAATACAGCAGTCCCGTACTCACAATGAAAAATGACTTTGAACTGAAGTTTGAGTATAGTGTACAATATTTACAACTATATGTCTAGCATATCACCCACTTTGTATATCATTTAGACAAGGCAATGCTTTTGTATGATAAAGACATGCTCCAACTTGGACAATGAATACTGTTACAATATTTCTGTCAGTCCACACCTTCTCCTACAGCATAGGCTTGAGGGTTTAATGTTTTTTATATATTGAATTTATATTATTTGAACTACCTGCCAGAAGACAACAGCTTTGGTCCCATTGTTTTAATAACATTCTACTCTGCACTACATTTTACTCTACTCTGCATTCTACTCTACTCTGCACATGTACACGAGCAGCAGAAACCTTATGTTCATTTTGTCCTGATTACAGCCTGCTACGGCATTGTGCAAGTCCCGACCGGCCCCTGGTTTTGTCGAAAATGTGAATCCCAGGAAAGAGCAGCTAGGGTGGTAAGTAACTTAACCTGCATTAATAATTGTTAACCTACATTTTCCCAGCTAAAGGGTGGGAGGATAGTTCCTGTGAACTTTAGCACATAAGAAATCTGCAGTCATCTGGTGAACATATTGGATTACATAAAGTATTTTGTATCTTACTGAGTACTAGGAATGTGCACATTATGATCACAAGAAGTATGTCTGTCTTGTAGCAGGCATTTTGTTTCTATTGGTAAAAGTTAAAGTTTTACAGTTGACCGAATGCTGCTTGGTGGATTTGAGTTGTGATTTTTTTTTTCCAGCCTCCATCCATCTGCTCCCTGCACTATAAGTGTATCATGGATCTCTGACACCCATGATGACACAGTTTCTTTCATGAAGTCATAAATCACAATTCTTTTGTTTGGTTTGCTCTCTAATTTCATTGCTTATCAAACACAACGGCCATATTTATTCCTCCAGGGTCTCAGCTGTGCGGGAATGGAAATACCGTTTGATTCTGTGGACTGTTATTCCCAGACAGTTTAATTTCTGCATGTTATTGCATGTTTTCCACCCTGGATCTGATAAAGCATGAGAGTATTTTCCAATGTTTCCCAAAGGTTATTTATGATCACCTTGAAATTCATGATATTAAGATTGAAAGATTTCATTCTCTTCACAGAGTTGAGGAAGCCGGATGCTTATGGAAGTACTGATTTTTCCCGATTTACCAATATAGAAGTATCTCTAAAATATTTTTTTTGTGAAAAATACTTGCAATCGTCTCTGATTTATTTGAGAACCGTTTAAAATGTTTTGTTCATGTCCATAATCACACTGTGTATGTTCATAACTTCAAAAGCATGTTTTAAAGGAAATTTCTAACTTCTGCGAAGGGTCGCCTAAAATAATGGTCAGCATTCATACCCGTCTTGCTTTTTTCCATTTTTATATGCAGTTTTGTTACATTGTCAGCTGTCAGTCATATTGGCAGCAGAGTTTGACTTTTAAGAATGTATTTGGTGTTGCTATAGAACTGTAGTAATGCAAGCAGCTTGAAGGATCTTTATTATAATGGAAATGTTTTTGCTTAGATTCCATGTGCTTTGCACAGGTAGTTAACAACAATTGGCAGTAGCTGAAAGGCTCAAAGGCTTGTATGATCACGACTTGTGCATTGGAAGACAGATGTCACATGGTACTGAGAAGCTGTCTCAGTTTTTGAAGCTGGGGGAGATGTTTACAACCATTTAATTATCTACAGGAAAATTAACATGGGCACTGATATCACCAACAACCATGTTTTTGCTCATATTTAAGGGTCCAAAGCACGAAGTGCTATGGAACCTTATTGTTTTTTTATTGGGATCTGTTTGGCACTGAGTTATCTTAAACATTAAGCATTTATTAATTTTGCTCATTTGGATCTCAGTCCTTTGAAAGTGAGAGTTGAAGTCCTTGGGTACATGATTCATTTGGGATGGTGTTTATATTTGCTGTAGACCTTAAATATATTTTCAATAAAAGCAGGTGAAGCAGAACTTGTCTTAAAAATATTTAAAATGCTTTTCGGGTCAGTTGCTCTGTGTTTGTGGTTTACTGTGGGATGTCTTTTCAGTCTGTGCTGCTGGGGTGCGCTGGCCGGCAGTTGGTTGCTCCTGAGCTCATGTTCTGAATTAAAAGGATGTTTTGCCTCTGGTCTTGCTAATATCCTGGTACGTTGGCTTCAGTGAATGTAGAGCACTGACTTTTAAAGCGCTTACACCTCATCGCTGCAATTTAGCCTCTAAGGACGCTAATTGAGCTGGATGTAGGAAACACGTTGTCACTGAATGTACAAATATGTACACAAATGGCACACTCTGTTAATTCCCTTTATTCGTCGGTTAAATGCTCGGTATTGCCTGTCTTGCTTATATGTGGAAATTAACCATGAGTAACATTAACTGTAGCACTTATGTAAGACCTGTGTTATGAAGGCTTGTGTACTCTGGCAGAAGCCAGACCACTCAAGTTGTTTGCCTTCCTTCCTAGTATGCACAGTATGTTCATCTTGTATGATGAAGATGCATGTGTCTTATTAAAGCCAATCCTATTGCTCTTCTGGGCTATGATAGCAACAAACGCTGCTCTCAAAATTTCATCTCTATCGGTAGTGGTAACATTCACCTATCGCTCAAGGCATACATAAGATTTTCATATATTTCAGTTATAATCTAATGTGAAAAAAGGTTTAGAAAAACCCCATTTAAAATAAAATGCTGTTCTATTCTTTATCAATCATATTGATTGCATTTTATGATATGTGGTCTACAGAATGTTGCATAATTCCCCATCTTTCAGACCGGGTGTGAAATTTTCTAAATCTGTTAACTAGTCTTTTAGATGTCACAGGAATCGCATTTCGCCCTGGTTTTTGTGAAGTGACATGTTTTCTGTAGCTTCGAAACGTTTACTCTAATGGGAATGTGGCCTGACATGAATTTGTATAATGGTACCTCAGTTGACTCAACCCCACCGCATTGACGTTCAGAAAAAACTGATAAATCATTTCTGCACTGCAATAATTTTTGGACCAACTGTGTTTTCATTAAACAAGAATATCAGACTTCATACCAGGTGCTGTTATCCTTTTTTATGAGGCCAATGAGATGTTCGGTTACAGAATAATCCAAGGCTATATCTGATTACACAGAAAAGTTATTCCCTCTAATCATTTCACAGTGAAGCCTTACTCAGGCCATGTGCAGTTTTCAATCATACGGCACCAAGGTACAGGTAGTGGACAATGAAATGGAACGTAATTTGCATTTTTTTTTTTTACTAAGTTGTATGGCTTTGCATGCAAAATGCCATGCTATGGATATAGTATGGAAGAAGAATTGAAGACTACTCGACTTGTATTTATTTTTTTGCTGGAATCGGGCATCCTTATTCCTTTTGGGATTCTTTAATTTCTCAGTGATAACAGCTGTTATAGCTTTAGATAGTTCTGCAAAGGGACTACAACCCTTCATTCTTCTTGTTTAATCCACCACGGTGTTGCCTTCTTGAAATGTGCTGGTTCCAGCAGTGAGTAAAAGGTGCACATAATGCCTCAGGAAGGTGATATATAAGGCTGCATGAATACTGCCTGTTTGGGCTTTTACTGCAGGAACTAGACACAGAGTTTGTTGAGGTTCGCCACGATTCTGAGTGTGGAGGATGTGATAAAAGACCACTGGTCATACTTCTTGAAAATTCTCCTGCTTGTGGAAACAAACACACACCTTGTGAGTTATATGTACACAGACAACTGTGTTTTGGTATATTTTGCTTTCTCCTTCTACTGATACAGTCCTACTGTTTCTTTTTGGAGTCCGAGGCAATATTAAGTAACGCATGTCCAATCGCTGCTTTTCAGTGATTACAACTTTCTGTTCCCACATCTACATATCACTTCTAAGACTCTTGTGCCGTTTTAGAGAGTTCTGCAGCTGTTTCAGCATGTTGCCACACATGGACAATTACATCCCAGTCAAAGTTCCGAGGCCTTACTAGTACAGTGCGGATCTCTGGCATCTGGACTTGGAGCAGATCCGTTGTACATTCGGGCAGCCTAAGTAACCACAAAGCATATTCAAGATCGTACCTTTTTGGGGTTTTTTGGTGGATGATAGAATTTAAATTCAATTTTTTTGTTTCACTGTTATTTTGTGAGTTGACTCTAGTTGTAATCCTAGATTTGCTTCCAGTTTTGCTTCACAAGATGCTGTGCTTTCTGCTTCAGGTCTAACTCTTACTGTTGTTTGCCTTTTATAATTGAGAGAATGTAACCTTTTGGTACTTGTTGAACCTCTGGCCTAAGTAGTGTCCCATTATTTGTATGTTATTTTGAGCTGTGTATTTTGAGCTTTGTTTAAGCCCATTTCTGCAGTAATTGCTTCAGTCTTTTATGGTAAACAACTTTAAACTGATTTTTATAAGGGTTTTATTATGAAGTTTTGCTATCTATATTTCTGTTGTGACCTTGTCTGTTGTGACTTGTAGAGAATCACCCCTCCTTACCTCTGCTAGATAAAGCACAGATGGCATGCAGTGAATCAAGCAATGAATTGAACTGAAACATGAGGACACATTAAGAGGGATGCTGGGGTCTGCTAATGTTGTTCCAAAAAGACTCTGTGAGGCACTAAGGTGACTTTGACATAAGTCATGTGTTTGTCCTTTAACTGTCACTGTGGTATGTGCTGTAGGGAGGCTCAGAGCAACAGATGAGTCTGTGTAGCTTTTCTCAAAGACCGAAGTCTATGGGAGTAAACCCTGGGTTTCTTGGAAAAGTTTTATCTATCAATGAATAGTTGAAGGGCCCTGAGAGAAGGTGACTGGTTGTGTAAAGTACTTCTCTCTCTCTCTCATGGTAAAGCTTAAAAACCCATCTGTAGCTAGATTGTGGGAAAAGTATATAGCTTTTATGTTTGTGTGTTTGTATGTCCAGGAAAGGCGTATAGAGGCGGTGTGTGCTTCACGAGCAGGGAGGGCAGAGGTTGAGGAGATTTAATCAGGAAGCACAGAAATGCCAGTGCCTCTTTCCTAATGCCCAGCCCCAATCTGCTGAAATCTGTCTGGACCATTCTGCCTGTAAAGTCAGCAGGCTCAGAATGATGAGGGGACAAATATCTGCCCGGTTCAGTTAAACTTTTACCCAGGGAGTAACGATCCCTTGTGTTCTAATAATGATGATTGTTATAGAAATGGATATTAATATGGCTCATGCTTTTTTCCAAAGAGGCTTAAGGATTTTGGAATTGGGTTATAGCTGGAGGCTATCTGGGTGACATTGCTCAAGGGTACTTGGGAGTTGTGCAGTGGTGATTTCACCATGTTAATTGAAAGTCCTCCAGAGCAACACTGTGATCACATCCTTCTAGCTATAATAGTGTGGGTGAAATTTCAGTCTGAGGCAGCCTCCTATATAAACTGGAATCCTCACTAATTTAGGGCTTCTGGGAGCCTCACTAATTTAGGGCTTCTGGGAAAACACTAGGTTAGCTCTTGTTTTGTTTATCCATCATACTCAGTCATCTCGTCCTTCTCTCCAGTCCTCTTCAAAATGTGACAGCTCTCAGTGTTTCATAGATGCGTATGTATTTTCCTCATGTATGGAAAATGGAGGCTACCGTAGCAAGGGTCAGGATCCTCTGCTTAGTTGTGTCAGGGAGCCCCCATACTAAACACAAGCCTCCTGTGTGTTCCATGTGTGCCCCTCCTTCCCCATGTGCACTAAAGATTAAGGGGTGGAAGGGAAGAAAGGCCAATCAGCAAGCCCCAGATGGAGGAGGACGGTCTGCCACCCACCACAAAGATGCGGAGGACGAGGGACATGCCAAAAGTTTAAAAACTATGAATACATGGGTATGTGGCCTGTCCATTTCAACACGTCTTTTTTTTTTCCTTGTACCACCAGCAAGATTCAAGGCAAGTTGTAGTCCTGTGCAGGTCATCTTTCAGTTTTTAAGTTGAAGCATGTGCCAGTAGCAAGTTTGGTTCCTCTCTGTTGTTAGACTCATGCAGGGGTGGGCGAATTAAGTCTCTAAATTCCTTCTAAAAGGACCAGCATGATGCTTCCACCTGAAATATGTCACATAACTCCTAATTTTTTTTTAAAGATAAGGTTTTGTGAATTTCATATTGCTGGAAGTAGAATTTATATACACCAATAAAGTGATCCTCCTTTAACAGAACAGCATGACCCTTTTTGTTGTCAAAAATCATTTGTCATTTCTAATGTCAAATGACAGGCATGCATGTGGTTTTCATATCACCATTCCAGTGCAGTGTCATTTCCCCTTACTGGGTGCATCAGCTTTTAAGGAACCTTCCCTCTATTCTTTTCTGTTTTGCAGTATGTTGTTGGTTGGGTCATGTGATATGTTGCTTTGAAAGTTGTCCATGACTGAACCTTTTTCCACGGCCCAAATGGGAAAACCCGGTTCCACCATTTAACGTGACATTATTGGCATGGCATTTTCCTGTCTTTATTTGGTCTCATCCTCCACAGTCCCACTCTTTCTCGTTCCACATGTTCAGCAGAATGCATTTCCTATCAGAATAAAGGTGGTCTTGGTTTAATGGTTGCTTCTGTTTTTTTTTTTTTTCCGGACAAGTTGCCTAACAGTGTTGAGAAAATGAAAGATGTTGCGGCAATAAAAGTGTAGATTTGAAGTTGATCGTTTGACATTTTTGCACCCCCTCTTCTGCCATCTCATTACCTAAATGTGACTCAGAAATAGCCTTCCTTTTTCCTTTTCTGTTCTCCGAGCCATTTACACCAACCGGTTCCCCTTCCAGGGTTCTCCTGAGAGCCGTGTCCGAGTGTCCACCGTGAGCCTCTTTTTCCACGAGTGTGATCCCGTGGAGCCACCTGGCGTGTCTTTGCACTGGTGCAGTGTGGGCCACATCTAAGACCTGTCTCTGTCTTCCTTCACAGAGGTGCGAGCTGTGTCCCCACAAAGATGGCGCGCTCAAGAGGACAGACAATGGAGGTGATGCCTTGCATTTTCTGGATAGTGTCTGGATGTGTTTATCATAAAGGGAGCCCTTTAGTCATTAACTTTTTTTTTTTTTTATTGTTGAGTATTGCTGTCTTTTTGCAATTTCAGTCAGTTTTTAGATGTCCTTTAATATATAATACGCAATTTAGTAAATAATACCGATAATACACTGTCATTGGTATATAAGCAAACATCAGTACTTCCGGAATTGAAGGAGGAGCCAATGTGGGAATTGTCATGTGACTGTTTTGTGCTGCTCTGGTGATTTGCTCCTTTTTGTAAAGAGGCCTGGTTGTGTGTGACACTGCTAGTCAGGTTAAGAACTCAAGCAAGGAGGTGCTCTTGAGTTAATGGAGGCGGTTGTACTATTCACAGATGAATCTAAATGAGTAGAACCGGAGTATCTGTGGTATGCATGTTCACACGAGCTCTCCACGGGTCCCCAGCGCCCGGGGCTGCAAACGGCACGCTTCCTGAGTGTGGGTGGGCACCCGTAAAGCCGCCTGGCTCTGGCTTATGTCATTTGCAGATTGGGATCAGGCCTCGATAGGCTGCAGCTGCTTTCCGTAGGATGTCCCAGTGGGCTGCAGAATGGGCATCTCTTACACCTGTTGGATCGCGCAATGTGTTAAATTTATGGAGGGTTGGGTTTTGTCATAGAAGGACTGCACTAATGCAGAATTGAGAATTTCTTAAAGACCCATTTCAGTGTTTCTTGTTAGAGTGAAGGCCATTATGAACAAACTTAGAAACCTGGGAGCAGTAACCTAAGTGAAGCTGTTTTTTCACACTTGAGGGAATGACACTGCTGCCCTAGTTGTTTAGCAGAACTTATGTTTCTTTTCTTTTTTTAAAGATGCGTTTAATCTAATATGCAGTCAGAATGGGCTAAGTATCATAATGAATAATCTTCCATAGCCTCGTAGATCGTAATTTAAAAAACTCAATAAAAAGTGTGCGACATTACTCAGTGTAGTGCTGCTTGACAGTTAGCAACTGCAGTTCCCAATCGTGGGTCAAAAGACGGCCAATCACAGGCCGTCGGTATGACATGGTGGTGCTGACGCCTGCTCTTTGTTTTATTTCTCTGTGCTCCTTTAACTTGACCCAGTGTGTGACGCAGGGGAGCGCCTCCTCCGCTTATTTCGCTGATTAATCCAGCAGGGGACCTGTGGGTCGTTGGCACGCTCTGTGTGCGCCTAGGGCTTTTACGACGGGGAGGAACCGCCCCGCGGGGTTGCCGGGCGGCCGCAGTCTCCAGCCGTGCAGGGTTCACACAGAGGTCACGGCAGACTGTAAACAGGCCCACTGTGCCTCGCGAGGAGGTGTGGGGTTGCACGTGAGAGTCGCATGTCACCGCGCTCCCCGGAGAGCATACGTCATAAAATGTCTGCTCTCGGTTTTTTTTCTTTGTTTTTTTTTTTGACGTGCCTGAACTTCATTCATGAACTGCTTGATTTACTCAGGGAGAACTAACAAGTTCCAAATTCCCTAGTGGCATGCAGAGTATAGTATTAGTTTAAGCAGAATACAGAAAACACCTTTATGGTTAGAAGAGTGTTAAGGGCTTAGTGACAGTGGTACTAACACTGCGCATGAATGACCTACGGGGGCACATTTTCATAGGGGACTATGGAAATGGGACTAGGCAGGCCATGACTCTTTGGGCCCAGCACAAGCCGCAGCCCTTTGTCTGGTGATCCTTCCGCAGAGACACCAGGCTTCCTCATCCTTGACTCGTGCGCCGCTGCCTCTGCCTCCTTCGCATCTCCCTCTCGCATTGCCTTGGGATGTCATTCCCCTGCGTTGTTTTTACAGGTGGGATGGCAGTTAAGCAGGATGAGTGGCACGTTAATCTGAAATGAAAACATGGGAGATGAGAAGGAAATTTGGGGAGAGGTGCTGAGGGAGCAGGGCGACCATATCGAACACGCTATTAAAAACAGAAGAATAGCGAGCGATCTAGTTAAAAAGAAGGTTTATTTTCTCCTGCTCACTCCACTGGTAAACCCATGGCAGCCCCCTGAGGTCAACCTTCGGTGAAGACTGCTAAACCAGAACTCTTCAGGATGCCCGCTAATGTGTCCGTCTCCGTCAAGTCGTCCGTCCAGAGGAGTGCTCGGTGCTGAGTAGTCGTTTTCTTCTGAAAACCTAGTACTCAGTCCAGAGTTCTAATCTTGAGGATATTTCTGAATACTGACTGTGATCCACGTGACCGCAGCATTGCGTTGGAGTGCACCGCATATCGTCGTATGCCCTTCAGTTGGAAACGGCCAGGAGTACAATGGGATTCATGCATGGGTACTTCAACACTGACGTGGCTTTGCTAGAGGTGTCCCTGCCGCACACATCGGGTGAGAAGTTCAACGCTGGACCCCTTCTGCAGTTCGTTGGTTTTTATTGCTCTCTCTTTATTGCCAGCTGTGGTCTCTATCCTCAGACACAAGTCAAAGACAGTTCATCCCAGGGTTCATCTGGAGGTTTAGTTATTGTTCTACTAAATTGTATTAACACTCACAAATGACTTTCGCGCTCACAATTTCCTTGTGAGTTTGATGGTATTGAACTTTTAGCCCCCTGTCCCCATCTACCCAGCCGCAATCTTGTTTTACAACTTGGGAGCTCCCTGGGCATTAGTATGCAGCTGTGGGGGCTTGTGTGCTTCCTCCTCCTCCTCTGCAGTCAGGGTCATGTGGTGGAGACGGTCACTCAGCACGGTCAGCTATAATGACTTTATGTGGCGCAGGGCTGACCTGGGGTGCAGACAGGGTGGCTGGGATCCATCTCTGCTGGACCTCTGCCTGTCATATAACAGTTGTGCTGTTCCAAGTGACGCTTGGTTTTCAGGTTTTTTCTTCCCTCCCTTTACTATTTTGAAAATGAGACCCACATGCCCATTCCAGCTGTTATTGATTATAAATGAAGGATTTTTTTTTTTTATATTATGATGATTTTATTGAGTAGCTCATTTCAAACTTTAGCAGATGGTTTGCACAGTATTTTTGGACCAGCTGCCTGTTTGTAGGGGGCTGCAGTGAAACGGATTGTGTGTGAATGGACTGGCGGACATTTCCACATGACGTGTAGTAAATCTGCCGTTCGGTTTGCGTTTCTGCGTGTGCATCTGCATCGGGCATGTTTCTCTGTGACCTGCAGGTTGGGCCCATGTTGTCTGTGCACTGTACATCCCGGAGGTGGAGTTCGCCAATGTCTCCACCATGGAACCCATCGTACTGCAGTCTGTCCCCCATGAACGTTACAACAAGGTATTTGGCCGGGCAGAGCAAACAGAACACTTGCCTTTGCTTTCTGAGACCAGATGGACAGTCGAAATGACACTTATTGGTGGGGCACAGCTTGCTGTATTCAGAAACCTGATCTGGTCACACCAGGCAACAGGGGGGGCGGGGGGTGGGGTTGGGCATAGGAGTAGTCATAAAGTTCATGAAACCTTACCCATGCTGATATTGGTAAGCAGCACTTTGCTAATAATTTTGTTGGATAGAGTGAGAATGCTTTGTTCACCTTGTAATTACTGGCAGTTACATAATGTAAACATTTCTGTGCTAACAGTGTGATGCTTTGAAGTAGTGTAGTCTGTGCCAGCATCCCTGGGTTGTGATGGGTGGTCGAGAGAATGCCATTAGTGTATTTTATTTGGCTGCTTAGAATTGAATTCCTTGAGCACAACTGTGTCTAAAATGAGAAAATTGCTATGTACACACATTTGATTAGACTTAAATACAAAGAAATGGTAGTTATATTATATTGACAGCAATTCAGTTGTCTGGGGCTCAACTGGATGAAGTTGCAGAGTGTTAATCTCATGCTTGAATCGTTTCTGAAAGCCCTCCAATGTTTGGGGTGAAACGGATTGGATGCTGTTTACATCGGTGTCCTTGCCGTGAGTAAATTAGAAACAGCATGGATGTCACCGATCAGATAATCAAGGCTCTTGAAGCGCCACGCAGCCCCCACGATCGTCACGCCCTCCGCGGTGGATGGGTGTGCATGCGCGTTTTTAGAGATTCAGTGCGCTATTAAGAAATGTGGGGTTTTCATCTTCCACCCCCCCCCCCCCCCCCTCATGGGAGATACTTGGCCATCTGCGTGTGTACATGCATGTGCCCATGTAAGTGACCCAGCTGTAACCACGTGTGACCTCTGCACACAGACGTGCTACATCTGTGAGGATCAAGGCCGTGAGAGCAAAGCCGCCTCTGGAGCCTGTATGACCTGCAACAAACATGGCTGCCGGCAGGCCTTCCACGTCACTTGGTGAGTTAAGTGTGGGGCTGCAGGCTTTCCTGCATCATCTCCCTGTCTTTAGTTTGTACAGTAAGCACTTTGAAGAGCAGGCAGATGTTCGGGAGACACGAGCAGTAAGTGCAGTCTGCTGTAGCCTAGTCCAAGTTTACACAAAATACAAGCCCACCATAGAGCAGCGTTTCTCAACCCAGTCCTCAGAAACCCCCAACCCGTCCACATTTGTGCTGGCAGCTCCCAAGACACCAGGTATTTGATGTGCTTGATTGTTTGGTTCAGGTGTTCTGAGAGCTGCGCGGGAGCGAAAATGTGGATGGTCCGGAGATCTCTAAGGGTTGGGTTAAGAAACGCTGTCCTATGAACATAATGTGTCAGTAATAACACTGTTCACTAATTTAAGATGATTTGATGGGTTCCGGCTCATAGTCGGGAGTGGATTGATTGACTTGGCCCAAATACAGCAGACCTAAATGGAAGCAAATGTTACATGTAAGCGTTGAACCTTAAAAGCTCATGTGTACATTAGTGACTAATGAATCATTGAGGCGGTTTTTCCCTTGCTTGTCTAGCTTTACACCAGTGTATTTGCAGATCCTCAGAGAAGCTCTTAAAGTGACACATTTCAGGTTTTGACAGCTGCATGCATTAGGCCACTGGGTGACTGATTAAAATTGCTTTGTGTCATTTTACAGGGAAAAGAGCTGAAAGCTTTGGTTCTCTGCAGCATGTGACCCCTACACTGATCTGTCTGTTTTCCTCCATGTTAACCACAGCGCTCAGTTCGCCGGGCTCCTGTGCGAGGAGCAGGGTTCGGATGCGGACAACGTGAAATACTGCGGCTACTGCAAACACCATTACGGCAAACTGGTAAGCTCCATCTACCGAGTGCGTCGTGCGGGCGTCCTGACAGTGGCCAGTAGCGTGTGTGTGGTGCGCGGGCATAGCTGATGTCCTCGTTTTGGAATGGAGCCTTTGCCATTAATGGCCTCGCAGCGCAGAGGAGCATGAAATCCAACAGTTTTTCTTTAAAAATAGCCACTCAAGCATGGCTGTGTACAAAGGCGGCGTTCATAATCACAATATCGTAGCGTCAGGATTTTGTGTCTCTATGGGTAGCCGCAGATGCACGTATTGGACAGGGCAGCTGTTTAAGTGACTCTGAGCTGGGATACAGCTTGCTTGTTGTTGGAGGTCTTCCTTCAGTGGGAGACACTGAACAAAGAGCAGCCTGCTCTGTGGATTTTTCCTTTGTCTGCGAGGATTCCCGTTCCTGTCTCGCGCGTGCCGCTTCAACAGGTGGCAACTCCTTGATTCTGTCTGCTGCCTGGCTTGGCGGCTCTCCGGAGATGCCGGCGGGGCCCCAGCCCACATCCGCAACTGCCGGGCCAGTGTGGCGCCTCTGCTGCTCAGCTGATGGGTCATGCAGCGTGTCCGTGTAGCTTCAGCATCAGAGCCTTGAACCCAATATCCCCCTTGCTTCCCCTGGCTATGCCTTTGCGTCTCCCTGTCTCCTCCAGCCTTGGCTGCACCCAGGAGCAGGTTGCCCCCCCCCCCCCTCCAATCCAGTTTCAGGGGTGCAGATGGTGCGGCCCCTTCCTGGAATCATGTTTCTACTCCATGCTCCGGCGGGACTGCAGCCTCCCTCACCGGTAATGAGCGCTCGGCTAGAGCTCTCCATGGCCGGGCACATCCTGAGCTGGTGGCCCAAGGTCTCTGTGAAGGGGAGATGGTACAGGAAAGGCTTTTTTGCTGCCGTTGCAAGGAACGACCTATACAGGACTTGCTCGCAGATAGAAGTGTACTGAAAGTAGATGAAAGAAGGATGGTAGGTTACAGCACATGTACGCACGGCAGATACGCTATATATGTCCAAAAGTTTTCCGATACCCATGCAGAATATAATTTCAGGCATTTCATACTTTGCTTCATTCAAGACCTTTTATGGTCTTTTTTTTCCCCCCTCAGTAACAGTTAAGCTCAAACGTCTCAGTTTAAGGATACAGTAGTCAATACATCGGGCTCATACTGAGTTGCGGCTGACTTTTCACATGTACCAAAGGGAGATGTTTGTGTGCAGGAGAGGCGCGTGGGCCTCTCTCATTGTCAGCTGCCGCCACATGCCAAAGACGTGTTTTGCTTGGAGTTTGGGGGCAGCAAGCTGTTTTTGGGTCTGCCTCTACGTCTGCTGTTATCGCAGTTATTATTTGTTTAGGTGGTGACTGTTGATCTGCATCTGAAAACACGTTCAGTGAATAATGTCAGCAATATAATGAAATTCTGACGGGAGAAACTAGCAAGAAAAGAAAATATCAAAGGACTAGGTCTGGGAAATCTAAATGTGGTGTTACCCTCTCCAAGTAGTGTTCTGACCTTTGACCTCTGGGTCAGCCCATTTTGGCTTTGAGTTTACAAAATAAACAGCGAGCTTTTCAATAGCCGCTTTTTCTTCTTGTGGTTTGGTTCTTAGTGATGAGAACCTGTGTCTGACATCGTATATGTCTAATTTCTTGAAGTATATATTCATCAACATTGATTACCAGCAGTTAGAGATTATAGCATCTACTGTGTTCAGTTTAATTGAAGTTTGCAGCAGTGAACATGAATATTAATGGCTTGGTTTTCACAACTAGGAATAACCGTTATGCTTTTGGCAAATGTCATGTGTGTTAAGACATCAACCAACATGCTAACCCTGATTAACAATTTTGGTTCCCTTCCAAAGGTGAAGCCAGGGTTTCTGGGTGTGCAGTCATGTGACTGTAAAGCTTCTGTGCTTGGGAGTTTGAACTGAACTGAACACGAACACACACTCATACACGCAAAATTGGCTGGTTTCCTAGGGCAGTGAGGGTCTTTTGAGAGGAGGAGGTCCTTTCCGGTCTCCTGTCCTCCAGAAGTACCCCTTTGTAGGAGTCTCCTGCCTGCCACTCCTCATATGATTTACAGGTTTAAAAGAACAGGATGCTGTATATTATCTTTTTCAGCGACATGCTGTTGTTCACCCCCCCTTCACCTTCAGGCAGGGTTATCTCTGTTGACAGGAAGCATGGGACAGACTATTTTTTAATAGTAACTCGAAGTTCCTCTTTCACCTTTTAGAGAAGGAGCAAAGGCCGTGGTAGTAGGGCTCAAAGCTTAAGTGATTCTTCCTCTCACTCTTTGGATAAACATCATGACAAGGACAAGAAGGTAAGGCAGCTTTCAGATCTACCCTACATCGTGACTTGCCAAAATGATATGCCCTTTTCACACACTCAGACTCCATTAAACACACAGAAATACACCCCTTCTGTACGATATCAGTTTGAGGCTCCAATTAAACATTGTCCGACTTGGACATTTAAAGAAATGCCACTGTGGTTATAATTGTACGATACTTAAGTGTCATTGAGACCTTTTATCCAATAAAGCTGTCAGTTAGAACACAGCTGGCATTCGTATTGACCGTGCTCTTGAGCTATTGATGGTGAATTATCGGAAAGCAGTTTTTATATTCATACCTAACAATCAGTCATACTGCTCAGTCACGCTGTACTTAGCAATGGAGCTAATCGCTAAGGCTCCTGTATTTATTGGCTCCACCTGTTTTTGAATGGAGTGATTTAATGGGCGCGCGCAGTGAATGCGGACGTTTCCCAACAGCGGAATGTGGAGGGGTGCGGCGACTGATCCCTCCAATGCATAATTTACACGAAAAACGTGTCCTGCCATTTTTAGCTGGCCTTGTCAGAGCCAAGCACTGGGGTCAGTGCCCCTCAAAGTTTCGCATGTCATTCGCCAGCACAAGTGTTCCCGTTGCATGTGCAGTATTTACCGCTCTGCACTCTGAGGTGTATAAAAGGGCATGTCATAACTCACCACCGCCATTTACGTTCTAAGCTATTTCTGGCGTTTGTCCTGGCCGCCAGTGGGCAGCACACAAATTCTGTGTCGTGAATGTCTTCTGTTCATGGGTTGGTTGCATAGATGTAGTTCTGTCCCACTCATCCGAATTTTTGATTTGCTACTGCACAATGATTGTACCAGTCGATCATTTTTATGTCTGTCTTGTCGGGAAAGTTAACTGCGCATGCAATGCAAGAAATTCTAGGTAGTTGAACCATATTTTGTCTGTCTTTTTCATGTTAGCAAAAAGCTGCAGACAGCCGTCCGTCACGCTGAGTTTTTAATTTTGCTGCTTGGCGCTGTGGAGGACTGACAATGTGCCTTCGGTGTGTTCACCTGTGACTGAATGATTAGGGGGGGGGGGAAGTCTGTCCCAAGGAAGCCATTGCGGAGAAGTTTGTCAAACTCATACTGCATGACTCCATTGTGTCTCTTAGTTTAGCTTTTACCCTAGCAGATGGGCGCAGAATGTAAGGTACATGTCGCAAATTGGAAGGCTCACACCCATCCGTTTTCCAGCCGCTTATCGTGGACAAGGAAGGTGTCTATTGGGGGGGGGGCTGGGGGCAAGGGCACAAGACTGGGCACAGTCAGTGGACTGTGAGGAATGTCTCAGAAGGTGAAAATTTGAACCCCCTACCGTGGGAATTTGAGGCAACAATGCTACCCACTTACAGCGGGATACCCAGCAAGAAATAGTCTCCTCCAAAATGGTTGGAAGATGGATGGATGGATTATTCTTATTTTTCACTCTTCCGCTTACAACATGAGTTCCTGGCTCTGATATTCTGTTTAGGAATCGCAGCTGCTGTTATTCGCATAACCTCGGTCGTTTATTTAAGGTTAAGAGAAGGATCCGTATTAAAAGGATGCTTTAATTCAAACTGCTCGTGACTGTTTTGAGTAAGACAAATTTAGCCAAGGGATTACCACAGTAACTCAGTGATACTACGATCATCATTAAATTAGCATTTTTAGACTGAAGTCATGCAAATTTTCCAGTAATCTGCATGGGGAATTTTTTCCCCCCCAGAATCCCACTGCAATACACAGTATCCTAGTACTGTGTTCATAAGTCCTGCTACTAACACTGCAGTCCAAGGAGGCATGAGGGTAGACCGTTCTTTGACTGGTAAACTCACTAGGGTAAGGAAGGGTCCCTCTTGCAGTGGTGATATCATGGTTTTCATTTCTTTGTGATTTGTATTTACATGTTTTATATCAGGGCTGCACAATATCAGATCTCAATATAATTGGGATTATATGACGCATGCGCAGTAATGACCAGGGCTACAGATGACTGGTGTAAACATTTTCCAGACGCCGGCTTTTTGGTACTATATAGATGTTTATTTAGCCCGTCATTGGACGAGCAGATTAGTAGTACGCTAAAATATTGAGATGTCTGTTGTGAGGCCGAAAAGAACATAAGAAATTTACAAATGAGAGGAGGCCATTCGGCCCATCAAGCTCGTTTGGGGAGAACTTAACTAATAGCTCAGAGTTGTTAGAATCTTATCTAGCTCTAATTTAAAGGAACCCAGGGTTTTAGCTTGTGCTACACTAGCAGGAAGACTATTCCATACTCTAACTAAACTGTGGGCATAAGTAAACATCTGTATAGTACCATGTGGAGAAATATGTACCGCCGTCATCTGTAGCCCTGGTCATGACTGTGCGTGTGCCATCTAACTTCATATGTACCCTTAAGACCATGCGCTGGCTCTTTTACCCAGGAATGGTACTTTTCCAGTTGGCTGAATCATTCACATAATCCCTCATTTATATGTTCTGTCTTGTCCTATGTCATTCTTTTAGGATTTAGGCAGATAGTTATTACCTTTTTAGGTTGTGTTGTGATTATTAGTAATTATTTATTACGGTATTACAATTTTTCATCTTATTGCATGACACTGATAAAATGTCAGAATTGTAAATTATATATGTGAATTGAAGCTGAACATGCATTATTGCACCAAATCGTTTCTGAACTAAAATCATCAACAGGCAGTGCAGCTTGCTCTCCATTCATTGGGTGTCTGCCTGCTTGTTTTTTTTTTTCTTGGGGAATTAAAATCCCCGTGTAAGATGAAGAAGAGCATGACTTAACACTCATTTGCCCGCTCACTGTCACTCCCAGCCTTGATTAAATTCCCCTTTCCCGCTGTCTGCCAACAGAGACATTGGTCCCTCCTTATATACATCGGTACCAATAAAATACAAGACTGCGATACTTTATTTCAATTTGAAAGACTTATCAGGGAAAAGGGGAGCAGGATTTATACAAATGCCTGTTCTGGGGTAAAGCTTCTTATGTGAAAGGGTTTCCCCCCTTCCCCCTTATCACTGAGCCGGTCCCTGCATTACTTTTGAATCGTTGAACAAGTTGCACTCTGCAAAGCGCCAGTAAGCTTTCCAGCGCTGGAAATGAAGCCGCTGGCATCTCATCGCCGTTGCACGCCAGATCCTGTGCTCCGCTTCGCTGAAAGGCTCTGTCTGCTAAAAGCTCATGTGTTCTCCCTTACTGGTTAATGGGAGCTGCTGCAGTCAGCATTGGGCCTGCCTTCTGTGCAGTGTTCAGTCACCGGCCTGCTTTTCCTGATCCGCGCCCATTGTCAGTGAGGCTGATTTGCATTAGCAAAGGCGCCCTTCCCCCACACCACATTCCCCGGTCAAAGGTTAGAGGCTCAGATGTGTACCTATCCTCTACCAAACCCTGGGGCCAAACAACAATAGACTGAAAGCCCCTCAGTTTGCAGGGAGCCCAGAGGTAGACAGTCAGCAAGAATGGCATTTTAGTGGCTAAAGAAATGCATGTCGATTGTTACTCTGAGCATTTCCATTTCTTGTATTTCCTCAACCGGCCGTTCTCATTGTTATGTGTTTGTGGCGGGGCTATTTATGGTCAGGTTAAAAGACTTCTGGGAGATCTAGCTTCTGGTGGAGGTTGGAAGATAGCAAGAATGCTCTCAGAAGCATGGGAGAAATAGCTTAGTTGTCAGGGTGCCACGGGCATTCATGAATAATGGTAATTTTGCACTGATATGAAATACCTGGTAGACAAAACAATCAGTCTATTATTCCGAACGTGATATTGATTGAAAATTTTGAGTGTCCTGTAGAGGCCCCGCAATGACACAAAAACAAAAGATGGTAATGTAGGTGGGAGTTTTTTTTTTGAGCAGGTCTCTAGGCGTTATGAGTTATATCTGTAGATGGCCGAGGTCAGTCAGGGTTGCTGAGGCTGATTTATGTGTGAGTTGTGTCTTGATCGGTAGTCTACGTAAACAGTTTGTTTGCACACACTCGCTCGCCCTGTGATCATCAGGGTTACTTAACCTTTATCCCGGCAGGTAATCCCATCGTAATTTAAAGTCTCCTCCTCCACAACGATCGATGCTCCTTAATGAAAATGCGGTACCGTGTGCCCGTCCATCCCGAGCCCCTAACCAAACAAGCGCCAGGCAGCCGCTGGTGTGTAAATGACGTGGGATAGTGTTTCTGCCTGTCATGCCAGGAGGGGCATTCCCCCGGGATTTTGTGCCATGCATCTACTCTGGGGGGAGGGGGGGGCTTCTGAAACACAGTAGAATGAGCAAAGACGGAAACATCCCACTGGCAGCATGACATCGCCGTCAGCCTGCTACACCCTCGTGGCCCTCGCCTCAACCCCGGTCACAGGGCTCTAATTTATGGAAGCCTGCTGGGCTCCATGTTGGGTCCTTTGCCGGAAGAGTGGGGGAGGGGCGCAGGGCCGTACGCGCTGTCTGACCAGCTCCTAATGGTGGCGGCTGTGCTCTCAGTGCTCTAAGCCCATGGCTTTGGCACACTGGTGAAGGCAGGTCCTTGTCCTCTAGCTTCACGTTCTGATTGGCTTCCCCAGCGGAATGCTGCCCGACGTGATCATCTGTTAAAACCTGTCTTGCTCCAACAGCAACATTCATGGGCTCTCCCCCCTCAATTTCCCATTGGTTGTTACTTCAAAGTAAGGAGATAAGAAGTGCATGCAAGTCACTTACCTTAGATAAACGGTGACACGTTTAGAACGGTAAGTCTGAAGGATCAAATTCTCAGGGTGCACTAATGGTCGAAGCTGATGGTTTCTGAGCGGAAAGGATCTGTACTTCGCGGGGGGGAGACGCAGACCAAGAACAGGTACGTTCACCTTTAATTTGTAATCCGTCTATCCCCAAGTCATTCCCACTTAACACACAAATGGTTATCGTTGGCAAACATTTCAGGAAATGGTGGATAGAGGACCTTGCGAGGGGAGTTGTGAAAGCAGGAAACAAGTGGTGGTTTGGGGAGGGGACTCGTTGTGACAGGGCTCCGACGGAGAGGCCGTCTCCACCGGCAGAGTGAAAATGTATTCCTTCTGGTGCTTTTCAGGATCGCTGCATATTTTCACAGCTCCACACTGAAAATGAGAGAGGCTTTGATGAAGGTGTGTGAACAGGGTGTAAATTCATCTGCCGGGAGCAGGCTCTTTTCCGAAAGCCTCCGCCACCCGGCTCAAAGGCGGCCACCGCCGCGGCATAACCCGTCACTGGCATGTTTTAATAGATAGCAGGGAGCCAGACGGTAGTCGGTTTGGCATGTTTGGTCTTTTCATTGCGGGCGAGAGCATGCGATGGGTCTGAGAGGTGATCCAGGGGGCGCCCCCGGGAGGCCACAGTGACTGTGCTTTTCCCACAACCCCAGGCCCTACTGTCACCTACAGTGCTCACTCACGTCTTTCTCTTCCCCCCCCCCCCACTGTCACCTCCAGAAACACAAGGAAAGGGACAAACACAAACCAAGACATAAAAAGTCCCTGGAACCGTCCCCCGCACTCGCGCCGGCTCCGAGTGTCACCTCGGAAAAGGTGAGTGAGCGCCCCCCTCAGTCGGCCATCGGCATGACGCTCTCATGACGCGACTCATGCTTCGGAAGGAGAGCTGCTGGTTTAGCGGTGAATGAAAGGGGCAGTTTGGGAATCAACAGTTTAGGGATATGGCTGGAAGTGACAAGGAAAGCACCTGTGGGAATCTGCGGGTGATTCCACACCACATGGGATGTGTTGGCCAGTTGCATGTGCTCGTGTTCCCCCCCACCTCCCGCTTGCTCTTTCTTACACCCTCTCTCTGTCCCACTCACCGTGTTCCTCTAATCTTCTCTCTTCATCACCGTCTCTCTCATTGACACATGCAGCAGTCTTACGCCAGCGGCGGCAGCGGGTCAATCTCCACCGTGCCCGCCTCCCAGAAGCGCCAGGAGGACAGCTCAGGGCGCTTCACCAACGCCAACTTCCAGGAGGTGCCGGCCCACCCCGGGGGCGGAGCCAAGGATGGGCCAACGTCAGAGGGCAAGAGCACGTCCGAGAGCAAGGCCAAGAGGCCGGGAAGCCACAGCTCGGGTCAGAGGGGGCGTAAGTCCACCCCTGGGAAGCCGTCCCTGGCTGTGAGCATCACTTCAGCCTCCGCCGGCCCAGCCACATCCACGTCCAGCGCTTTCCAGCAAGGTAAGCCATGCCTCCAAGCGGACCAACCATGCGTGAACCCCCCCCCCCCAGTGCTGGGTCATACAAAGCCTGTGCCACTGACCTCATTTGTGCATGGCAATAAATGGCAGATTTGGGCCAGAAAAGTAGGTACCCCATCTAAGCAAGGTGGGCCTGCTCCTGTGATGGGCCTGCAGGCCGTCCGGAGTGGACGGATCCGATACGGGGTTGTGAGCAGCCAGCAATGGGTGGTGAGGGGGCGGGGGTGGCCGTGCCATGCCTGCGTGTACGCCTGGCTCCCACAGCGCCTGCCCCAGACGTGCCTTTTATTATTTATTTGTTTGTATGTCTGACAGGTATAATTAACATACCGGCGCAGCCAGGCCTGTCGCTGGCGGCTCTCGCTGGCAGCTTCCGCAGGCCGTAGCTCTTGCCTATGCGTGCCGTCACGCCGAGGTGACGGCTGCGAACAAAGCGGAGCAGGGCTGGCTGCTCCGGGAGCTCTCTCCGGTGCCCGGCGTCTCATCTCCTTCCTGAGTGGCGTATCCCCGTCGCCGCCAGAATGGTGGTGGGGGCGGGGGGGTGTCTCGCTGCCAAACCTGTCCCGGCAGCCCTCGTGCGTGAACACTCATACGGACGCGAGCGCTGCTACCGCCGTGAAGGAGCCTGGTCGTCCTTGAAGGAGGAAGGTGGCCCGTGAGGCTCCGGGTGACACGACAGGCCCTCCTAGGTTTATCTCCCTGAGTTCCCAGCGCGGCCGGAGCCGTCGTGGTGGACAGGATTATCTGGGGGGGGGGGGTCCCTGCCGTTAGCGTGGCCTTGTTTGGCGTTGCCTCTCGTTTTTTTTCCCCCCCTGTCCTGGCTTATTTCAAAAAGTGAGCATTGTCTGGGGTTTGGGGGGGAGGTTCGTGCTGTAAAACGGGGGCCGCTCTCCCGGCCACAGCTGTGAAAACACGGCAGGTCGGGGGAGCAGCTCTTGAAGCAACTGGCGGGGGGGGGGTGAGGGGGCAGCGGAGCGCCTCCACCTGACTCCTGGGGGCACCAGTGTATTTACGGGGAGGGGGTCCTTCGCAGAATAACACCTTTTTATACCTTTTTTCTTCTCCCCTCATCAAGGTGTTACAATCAGTCCAAAGTATTTACTGCCCTCCCCCACCCACTATTCCCTACATGCGCTCACTCGTGGGGGATGGGTGGCGGGGTGTGGGTAGGGTGGATTGCCTTACAGTTTACAAAACAAAGGAAGTTTCAACACCCGGGCCCCACCCAGGCCTGGAAGTGTGAGTCAGAGAGGCGTCATGCTCGCTCTCTAGTGCAGATCGTCGCATGGCGGTCGGGCAGCCCGCTTCCACGGGAACCTGCCGACGGACCCTCACATTGCCGCTCCATGCTGGAGCCCTCATCGAGCAGGCAGGCCTCCTGGACGCCTCTCTTTGTTTTGGGTGTCCGCTTTCTGAAGAGCAGGCTGTTTGACTCTGATCTGTGTAAGCCAGTAATGTGCTGCTCCTTTGCTCCTTTGTTCTTTGTGTTTGTGTCTTGGGTTTTATTTTTTATTTTAATATATATGCACGATAGTGCCTCTGATACTGATGTACATGTCGTTTACCATGTGATTTGCCTTAACTGTTAACCGGCTTGCATTTCTCTTGGCTCTCTCCTTACACCCCCCACCCCCCAGGTCTTCTCCTAGGCAGCGGCGGGACCAGCAAGACGACCTCCAGTGTCTCCGGGGGGCCTCCTTCCTCCGACTTCCTGGGCTTCTCCGAGGCGGAGTTGCGTGCTGAGTCCTCATACCCCCCGCCTCCTTTCGGGTGCGGCCCCGGAAAGGCTGCCGGCGAGGGAGGGGCCCCTGAGGGCGTGCCCTCCTCCGGAAACTTCAGCTCGTTGATTGGTCCGGCCCCCAGCTCTGTGTCCTCTGGGGGCAAGCCGTATGAGAGCTCCCACCCCACGGGCGACATGCGCGGCACCCTGGCCTCACTGGCCCACAAGCGCCCCCCGCCACCCACCTCTGGCCGGGGTCCGGCGGGTAGCCAGAGCGAGGAGGCGCCAGTCAAGGGTAAGAAGCGGCGCGGCAAGTGGAGGAACCGCTATGGACCATGCTGGGCTCACGACGCAGTGAAGGGCGTGGAGCTGCCCTCGTCAGCTTCACCATCCTCCTCCTCCACGGCTCTGGTGCCTGGTGGTGCCAACCCCGCTAGCCTGAGTGCCAACGGCAGTGGGGGCATCCAGAAGTCGCCCTCTCTCCTCAGGAACGGGAGTTTACTGAGCCACCATGTCAGTTCCTCCCCTGCTAGACCAGGTATACCTCTCAGACTCACCGTGCGTTAAAATGTGCATTAAACTGCACTCTGAAGGTCTCGCCCGCCTCTGCAAGCCCTGGTCTTACGCCTCCATGCCATTGTTAGTATGATTAGGGACACTGTAAAGAGAGCAGCATTCTGACCTGCAGGGCGGCCATCTGCTAACATGGTACCGTTCAGCATTGCTGGCCATTGGACTAATGGGCCAAAGGCTTTTGGCAGGCGGACAGTTTAGAGATTAAATGTTTAAAGTATCTGATTAGCAGAGGCAGCGGCTTGGACCCCTTTCTCAGTAAGGCGTGCTGCAAGCTCTCAGTGCTGTGACTTATTCTAAAAATACCTATTGTTTTATTCTAATGGTTACTTGTAGTCATGGTTGAAACGTTTCTGTGAACATGTAGAGTTTGCTTATTTTGGGATGGAAGTATCCTCTTCATAAAATAAATACGTGAGGAAAATCTCTTGTGGCCGTTTGCGGCCTGGCATTGAGGTCGGTTTGCAGAGTGCTGAACGTCAGCTGGGCGAAAAGGAGCGGAAGCCGTAGGGGGTGCTTCTGTTGGCCCCCTTGTGTGTCTGACTGTCCATTGACTCCTGCTGAAGCGCACTGCTCTCTGGGGCCGCATTAACACGCCGAATGGGGTGGGAGGGGAGGACGGCGGGGAGCCGGCCGGGCCTCGGGCCGCTGCTCTTCCAACTGCACTGCTAAGTCAGCACAGCAGCCTGCAGCACTCCGCTTTACAAAGACTTACTGGACGAACTTCAGCTTGGCGCAGGTGTACATTATAAATGACATATCTCTCACTGTAACATTATTTAATATTTGTGTATGTGTAACAATTAGATAAACAAAAACAGAATCAAGATTTAGATTGAGAATCACTTGTTCATTGTTTTCATTAAAACCAGAAGCTTTGTACTGACCTGAGGGACGACCTCTGTCAGTCCTTATTCACACGTTCGGTGTTGGTGGTTGTATCTGTGGGGATACTTACAAAGAAAGTGACAGCTTTCATTTTCTCCTTTTATAGTCTGATGAAAAGCACAGTGCTGCAGTTCATGAGCAGAGCATTTGCAGCGCGAGCAGGCCGCTCTGTAGTGAGGTCCTCACCATAGTTACGGACTGGAAGCTGCTGCACGTGGTGGGGGGGCTGTATGTGTCTCTAGGCTCGAAATACCAGCACAAAGTGCTCGTCATTCCCCGAGAGAGGCGTCATACAAGGCCACGATTCAGGGTTTTAAAAATGAAAGACCTCTGAGAACATCCTAGCCTCTGGATGGAGCTGCTTTTAGGAGGGGAGGGTGTGGTTTTGGGTGAGAGCTTACTGACAGCCAGATGAAAATTCTGAGTGATGTATGTTTTAAGTCTGTTAATTTACAACCCCTCCACCTCATAAATTTTCTTAATGATTGACAGTGAATTGTATGCTATCATATATTAAATTAAGTCAACCCAATCACAATCATACTTTTAACAAATGGATGTTCCGACTGCATGAAGAACATGGCAGGTCGCTTCACCCTTGTTGTGTCTTATTGATGACTGTTGAAATTTGTGTGCCTGGGCCTTGAGTTAATCATTAAGTGCTTTTCAGTAATTTCATATGCACCCAGCTGCTGCTCCCAGTATCAACGCAAGTGAAACCTGGGCCTCTTCATTTCAGATTTTCACTGTAGAAAAGCAGGCAAGTGAAAGTATAAATATTCTGCAAATGTTCTGCCAGAAAGGCTGTAGCGGAAACGCCTGAGGGACCATCATGGGAAGAGCATACTTAGCTAGTACTTAGTTGAGCCGGGCATTCGCTTTCTGATTTCTGAGCTAGAGGAAGGGCAGAGATGAAGTTGTGTGGAATGGTGTTTAAGGTCCTTCATTGCTACTTAGCTCAGTAGGCTGGGCCCCTCTGCAGGCATTCAGACCACCGCTCATAGACCTGCCTCTTCTGTAGCTGGGAACTCTGTTTATCTGAAGGCCTCGGAAACGGTCTGCCAGCGTTTAGTCGGACAGGCCGCCATCGTTTGATTTATCAACTGGATTACTTCAGTCTCTGAGTGATCCACCCATACATCAGCGAGTGACTGCGGCCATGTCCGGGGATTAAATGCCAAAGTCCGTATCACAAATTCAAGGTGCATGGGGCTGACACAGGGATGAATGTGCTTTCTGCTAAGTCATGACGGTGTATTTTATTGTGAAACGGTAGGCTAATATTGCATAATGTATGGCCTCTGATTGTGTGGATTCGGACTTATAGCCGTAGATAGAATCTAGAAGTGACAGCCTGGTCAGCAGCAGCAGCAGCTGGACAGCATGGTCTTGCTGTATAGGGTTTGCCAGTCTGGAAGCCAACTGGACTTTTTTTGTAGGATGTTTTTCTTCTGTTTTGTCAGCAGACAAAGGTGACTAGATTTGGGGAAAGGTCTGTAATTTGTATGGCAACATTTTTCTTCATTGTGTCCGTCGACACGTTTTCCTTATGTGAGGCAGTGAGCCTTAGCATCCTGCACCTGTCGTTTGTCAGTTTGGGTGCTCGTTAAACCTGAAGGGATCAAAGGAACTTTGCCTTTTTCCGCGTCCACTTGATTAGGAGTCTTGCCTTGTTTCCCAGTTTAACCTTCATTGCGATGCACATTAACCTGCAGAGTCAAAACAGGGGAAAAGAGTCCATAACAGGCAATTAGTTCAGATTCATTTGTTCCTCCCTGTTGGCCGTTTGGCACGGAGAACCACACAAGCCAGCCAACTCCACTTAGCCATGGAAGGGGGAGATTAGAAATGCTCTGACCCCTACTGGCCTTTCTGCCGTACTGCACCTCTGAAGTGGGATGAGGTGAGGGGAAAGACTTCAGTAAGAGGGAATAGAGAGTTTAAGTGCAGTTATGGTACTCTGACATGAAACAGCTGTGCATGGCTTTAGAACGTAGATGCGATCTGCCTTTCAGTGCCGAGACTCTGCGCTGTCAGTCCACCCACCTTTTTTTACCCCCTTCATTTACAGGGTCACTTATTGGTCTTCCGTCGGGGCGGGCCGGCCCCCCCCCCGGGCCGGGGCGGGGCGGGGGGGGGGCGTGGAGGGGGCGGGGTGGGCGCGGACCGTAGAGGGGTG